>CM046444.1:35265504-35615118 GCA_025506515.1 Flaveria trinervia
GCTTAGGCTAGTTGAAACGTCAGGAGCTGAAGATAAATGGTTATGGGAGGCGGATGAGTTTGGTGTTTTCACAGCAAATCGATTAGAAGAATTCTAGAACAAGTTGTTCTTCCAAGTCATCAATGGAATTCGAATGGTCCAAAGCAGTTCCTTTAAAAGTCAACTTAATATGTTGGAGAGCTATAGCAAACAAACTTTCGGTGAATCATCTTCTTCATAAGCGCGGAGTAATATCAAGACCACAGTGCAGGTTATGCGGGTGGTTGTCAGAAACCGTGGATCACATGTTATTGCACTGCCCAATAGCAGTAAGAGTTTGGGAATTCATTCATAATTGGTGTAGACTCCTGAACTTCCAGGCCACAACCGTTGCCGGACTCTTAAAGGAAGTAGAAAATTGGGCCTATGCAAGTCACCTAAAGGATGTAATCAGATCAGTAATGTATGTGGCTATGTACTCGTTGTGGAAGGCTAGAAACCGATTGGTGTTTGAAAGCAGAGTTACGCAACAGGTAGAATTACAAGTGAAATAAAAACATATGCTTTCTTATGGACTAAACATAGGAGTAAAATAGAAAATCAAAATTGGGAGTCTTGATGTAATTTCAACTTGTAACCGGTCTAATGCCCGTGTCATTGTATTGTTTCTAGCATATTGTTAGCTTCGTAATGAAATTTTGCCGTTCAAAAAAAAATTTATAACCAATCCACCACACCATGCAGGCTTTATTTCCTAAAAACAGAGTCAAAGATAAATGTATCTCTAAAAAATATTCTTTTACTTATATTGAGCCTTGGAAATTATGTTTTAGTGTTATTTAAATTGATATACTATTACACATATTAAGCCCTAGGGTTTATGTTCTGATGTTATTTTATTTGGCATTATGTTCTAGTTACTTTGATTTAATTTATTTTCACAAAATATTGTTTGCAAAGTATATTTCTACTCACCCTATTCATATATTATATATATATATATATATTAAACAAATGAATGGAATACGAATAACTGCTTAACCAAAATTTATGACATGTTTCCTTTAATTTAAGATTACACAGTGCAAGAGATGGTTGAGTGTACTGCATAGAAAATATTCTTGGAAGTTACAATGGATAAACGCGGATTAAAGCAACTAATCTAATATCAATTCTTAAGCATCGTTAAGGAGTTTCTCCTGGCGGTTTTCAGAATGGTCTTGTCTGCAACTATGAAGTATGCAGCTCCAGCCACTGCATGCAAAGCAATATCATGTTTATGAAAATCATAGAAGAAAGATGTAAATACTAAATATAATAATATTAAAGTACCTGTGGAGACGATGAGAGCTTGGGCTGTGTGGTTAAGATGAGCTCTTGCCCATGGCACCATTCTTGCACTTGCAATCTGCAAACACATATTAATTATATGCATATATTCACTCAGTTGTTTTTGCTTTATAATTTAATATGTCAATACCCTTTTGGACATTAATTAGTCAAAATGAACAATCTTTAACTTTAGAAAAGTAAAGCTACTAACAGTTGGAATAGCAGTGGCAATGGTGGCCAAAACTGCAGCTTTAGCCCCTGCAACTACTCCTTCTGCACAAAACACAAGCCAAAAGTTACAGCACTTAATCCCAGTGATTTACTCATACAAACATACATGATGATGACGATGATGATGATGTGATGATGATGATGTGATGATGATTACCATGAGAGCAGCGTTTAGCCATGGCTAGCTTCTTGTCAACTGAAGCCATTAATTATAAAGACAAGAGTCTCTGTACAACAGATATATTATGAAGAAAGTGAAGAAGATGAGATGAAAGGGTGAATTTTTGTTGTAAATTGTTACGTGGGATATGATTGAAGGTTTGGATGAAGATATTGTTATTATTTATAGAGATTGAGGAGTGGGGTGGGTGAGGCAAATTCAGCCATTCAGGTGGTTGTCGGGTTCATGTTTCAAGATTCCAGATTGGGCTTTGATGGTTTTATTTCATTTTCACATGGTTTTGTTGTAGTCGATTGTTTTCCCTGGCTTTATATGTTTGTTGATGGTATTTGTAGACAAACACGTGCATCATTTATATACTCATGTACAAGTATGAGTTTGTTGCAAATTAACTTATGTTTTTCATTGAATATTATAAAAGACTAAGCTGAAAGAGAAATAACTTACTTTTTACATTTTTTGTTATTTGGTAAATGAATTTGGACGATTAAAATATTTTCTTGTTGAAATCTATCTTACATCCAGTTTTTATGTTTACAAACTCTTTAATTATTATTATTATTATTATTATTATTATTATTAGTATTATTATTATTATTATTATTATTATTATTTTATTATTATTATTATTATTATTATTATTATTATTATTATTATTATTTTAAGAGTATTATCTTTTGGACTAGTGTTTAAGTAGGAGGTAGAAGTCTTTGCTTTTTTAATAATTCAAAAGAATAATTATTAATTTTCTGATATTAACAACTGTTGGATCAAGAAAAAGGCTAATACAACCAAAACTAGATCACTTAAGTTATTTTGGTGCTGCATGGAAAAGCTTCCAAAGTTTATCGTGGAACTTCCGAAGGTTGTAGAGTTCTTCCGAAGACAAAGGGAACGTCCAACTTTCGAAAACAGAACTCTACTTCCGAAGACAAATGCATACTTCCGAAGACAAATGCATACTTCCGAAGTTCAAGACTTAGAAGAATAAAGTAAAGATCACTTCCGAAGTATGATGAAAAGAAGAAGTCTCCAAGCCTTGGAAGAAGCAGCCTCTTCCGAAGTATAAAGTGGCTTCGGAAGTGCTTACTCTTCCGAAGCCATTTAACATTTGGAAGACACTGCTATCACTAGTGGACACAAGTATGGTCTCTGATACTCCGCTGCAGACTTCTGATACAGCATGGCTTCTTCCTAAAGAACCATGTTGTTGACCATACTTTATTCCACTGTTTACCTTTTCATTATAGTACAGTTGCCATCTTTAGTTGGTGACAAAAGGTAAGTCAGGGACATGTCCTGACTATCAAATCTCAGATAAGACTTTATCCAAAATACCTTAACTATAGTATTGTAGTATAGGCTTTAGCTAAAGGATCCCAGCTGGTATCAAAGTATATTCGGCTGTAGATAGTATTATATATAGGTTCTCCTTGTAACTCACAGAGGTAAGATTATCATCTGCTTGTAAGTGTTTTTGTATCTTGAGTTGAGAATCAATATATAAAAGTATCTTGAAAATTATCTTTGTGTGTTCTTAGTTACTTTTCATATTGTGATAAACTTTTATTGATTCTTACCCGAGTGTGTTCTAGGTGAGTTTGAGAGAAAACTTTTTATGTTTAATTGACAAACACCGATCCTGCAACAACTAACTAACTTGCTGTTAAAAAAAAAGTTGATTTCATCCTTATTTTTGCAATCTAATTTTATTTGTAGTCAAGCTACCAAACTATTAATTATTGTTTATTGTTTATTAATCATTTTATCCTTTCAGTTTTTGGCCCTTTAATTAAATTCACTTTATTCTCTATCTTTTTGGAAAGGTACATTCTTATGTCCAAATTATAGCATAATCAGTACTTTTTCTTCTCCTTTTCACTATTAATTTTTATTTCACATATTGTTGAACCGATAAAGTTTTTATTGTTATAAATAATAATTATTAACAAACATTATATATTTATATACCATTATTATCCTACTTAATACTTAATGACAGTTTTATATTCAATTGTGCATATATATGTGTGTAGTATCTACAATGAATGAAATAGAGAAATTAGTTTTCACTCTTTTTGCTTTTTTTACATGTTATCAACATGAATAACTCTCAACAAAAATCTAATTTTTTTTCCTTTCTCTGTTGAAACAATCACCAACAAACTTTTATATATATATATTTTTTTTCGTCGGGAGCTGCAACCGATGGCGAATCCTCATGAAATGGCCACCATATACTTACTACAAAGATTAAATTTGTGTGACAAACTTCATAATGGTTTAAGATCTTCGTAGCACATCAGTTCCACTTGCAAGAGGTAACAAAATTAAACCTATATGCAAGCAAACTATTTTTAGTTATTTTATGGTAATTATTAATTAAGATAGTAAATCATTCATACTTTATGATGACCTTTTCATTGTTGTTTATTCAAATTAAAATTTTAATGTTTTATAGTTCTACTTTTTATTTGTAAATAAAAAATGTCATGAGTATCTTTTATATATAATAAGTCATTTCAATAATTCTAAATATACACAAATTTAAGATTTATATTTTTAATTAATAAATCTATATAGTATATGGGTTTTCTAATGCTATGTTACTAATATATGATTTCATATAATATTGTAGGGGTGCTATATTTGTTGTGTTCTTAGATTTTCAAGTAGAACCCAACACGAACCCAAAAATTCTACAGGAACTCAAACACGACATGAAAACTTACAGTTTGACACGAACACAACCCGATTAACCTAAAATTTTAATTTCTTATATTTTTTTCACGTATAAATACTTTAAACTTATTTTTAAATAACTCTAAAGAATCAATAATTGATTTACATCATATAACTTACAAAACAAAACTACAATAACAAGGTTTGTTTTGCTTTTTCGCAACATCTCCTATATTATTTTCTATGAATCTTTAAGTCTTTATTTCTTTATTATTTTTTTGTTTTATGTTCTTCTTTTCTTATTATTAATTTAAAATCACATGACAAATTACACAACCACGATTTATAATTATAAGTAAAAGAAAAAAGTGTTAGCCCTGCTGCGTAACATAAATATTTTTAATGATTTTTTTATTATTTTTTTGTTTTTCCTTTTAATTAAGTTTACACTTGACATTAATCGTTACACTCACCGGTTATATTAGTTTATACAAAATTAATACTCACACCATATTAGTGTTACCGTTTCAAGGTATACCACTACAGATGATGACACCACCGTGAAGCACGGGTGTCATACTAGTTATTTACAATTTGTTAAATTTATGCAAGTAAAACGTTAATAAAGTATCAATAATTGCTTTACTTTATTTACAATTTAACTTCCCACGTTCCCTGATTGAAACAACATAACCCCTATAGTTTAAAGTTAATTTTGAATAACTCTAAAATATTGAATCTTAAAATTGGCTGTTTTAAACAACCAAATTATATTACAACTTTTTCAATATTAAAGGGTTATCAAATGATATAATTCATGAGGGTTACGATTTTGTTATGGGTAACTTGATATAATTATTCAAAATAGACTATGTTCAGTTATTAAACAATTAAGTCCATAAATACAATGATTGTATATAGTTATAAGAGATGATTCCTAAGAAAACCAATAATTATGTGAAATTCAAAGAAAACATGAAAACTAATAACATAATTCATAAATTTTATGTTATTTTAATTATTAAAAGGGTAATTTAGTCTTTGTTACATATATGTTGACATAAACACGAGAATGAAGATTATTACATACGCGTAACACTATGTCAAATGAAAAATGGTTACGATACGTAACTTATATGTGTCGTATATGTGTTGGTCCATGTGATCGATGAACAGTACAATTGATAGGATAATTTGATCAATATCAAACACACAAACCAAATAACAACAATTGAGAAGTGAATATGATGAATCAAGATATAATTGGTACTCAAATGAACAAACTCACTCAATAACAATAAGCACAATTGTATTTCAATGAAGTAACTGCTTAGAAATGGTAGCTTGCAACAGAATTCCACGATTAGGGTTTTTGCAAGCTTACCGAACAAAGTGAAATGACAATAGTATATATAGCAGTCATAGATTCGCTGACAGTTTCGCTACCAGCGAAACTGTCATGCCGAAACTATAGTTTCGCCCGGCAGAACACAAGTTCGCCGGGTAAACCAAAATAGCAAACTGTGAGCGAATGTATAGATTCGCTCATAGTTTCGCTGGACTGCCAAAACTGCTAATTACAAACAAAATACAAAATGAAACTAACAAAAGTCTATTACAATGTAAGTAAACATCTATACTAAAGTGAGTCCAACCTAACATGATCTTCAATACTCCCCCTAGGTTGGACCTCACTATCTTCACTTCTCTTGATTTGACTCGTCGGCTCCGGTTTCCTCTGCTGCTGTTGTGCTATCTTCATCACCTCCTGCAGCAACATCTTTAGAAGCTTCAGCCACTGATCCTCCAAGGTTAGTTCCTTCATCACCAGCTTTCTCAGAATGACCACTAATTCTAGCAAACTGCCTGGTCATGTCTTGAACATCCATGGCAAAGTCATCTTGTGCTCTCACCTTTTCAGCCAAACTCTTTACCTCCGCCCGTACTCCTTGTATTTTGTTTGCCACATTCATAAACAAGCTTGCCTCTTTTCGTGTTTCCTCTCCTGCCCCAGCTTTAATATGATTTTCACAAAGAGTCAAGAGATCTTCATCACTGAAGCTGAATAATTCCATCGGGTCAAACACCCTAAACTCTTTTCCGTGTTTGGCTCTAATCACCGCCTCGCCAGTGTTATTATCATAAAACCACTTTTCAAAGTCCTGTAAACGTTGGGGAAGAGGATCAGCCAATCTTACCCTGTTTACAGTCTTTGGTGGTTTGACTCTCAAAACAATCCTCCCTTTGCCAGTCTCCCAGTCTATATCTTTCTTTGATCTTTTTCGTTCAGCCTTCATGTATCCAAATGACACAAAATTATCATTAAGTCCATTTTTAATTACCTTCTCAAGAAATACTGCCTTTTCACTTAAATGAGTATTAATCAAAGGCAAAGTGGCCAACCGTCTCAGATCCCATTTGGGCAAGGTCTTAAAAGCCTTCCTCTTGTGCATGTAGCTGATATGACCTCCTCTTCTTTTAATCATAAACATCTTTAAACTAGGATTATAACACCAACTTATTATCCTCTTGTCTGCCTCTTTCCTGCTTAAACCTTCCATATTTTGAAACAAAGGAGTAAGTTCTTCAGCCTCCTTCTCCTTCACCAACCAGTCATTTTTATCCATCTCAAACACATCAGCTTCATCATCTCCCTTCTTAGCAACATACACCAATGGTCTCTCATCTACTTCATAAAACTCTGGTTCAGAATCATAATCAACCAATTGCTCATCCTCCTCTTCTTCATCAATCAAACCTTTTCTTTTATCATGCATTCCCTCAGTGGTAGCAGTAACAACCACTTCTTCACCTACACTATCCTTATCAAAATCAAACTGTAGGTTAACAAACCCTGCTTCAATAATATCATCATCCTCATTTCTTCCAGCATCGTCTCTTGGGATCTCTTGTTCCCCTGCTTTAGTATTAGCTGCTCCAGAAGTGCCCTCTCCTACCTTGGATGAAGTACCCACATTCAAGAATGAGTACTTAGATATATCAGTCATATCATCTAACTCAGATTGAGTTAGTTGACTAGGTAGGCCAGCAGCAGCTTTCATCTGAGAGATTTCTTCAAACAATCTCTTAATCAAATTATTCTGGTCAACCAACATCTTTTTCATTCCTTCAATTACCTCATCCTTCTGTTTTTCCCTAATCTCTTGATTCGTCAGTTTAGTCTTTATCATACTCAACTCATTGGCCAATGAAGTATTTAGACTACGAATAACATCCTCATCAAGACCAGCACTAGCCTCTTTCCTTACTGTGAAACCCTCGTGTCGATGTTTTGATCTCCGTTCAGGCTCAACAAAGTCAGTTTTCTTTTTAGATCTCCGTTCTTTCTCCACCCTTATCTCCTCTGCTTGTGCATCTATATCTTCTTCAAAATCATAATCTTTCTTTTTTGCATATCTCTTTCTCTTCTTAGCTGCATCAGCTTGTTGCACCCTTGTTTCCTCAGTCCTTTTGTTTTCAGACTCAACGACCCGTCTGATATAATTCCAGCGTTCTGGAGGGTACATATTTTCCCAGAGATGAGTGATTTTACCACTAAAATCATGGCGATAGCACAGCAATCAGCAAATACCGAGGGTTCATCTGCACTAATCTCTTGACTTCACCATGTTTAGGAACATCAGGAATAAGATCATCAATAATCATTTGAATAAAGCGAGGATATAACAACCATTTATCCTTCTTCACAGCCATCACATTCTCTGCCATACACACAAAGATCAGTCTAGCAATGTTTGCTTTCTCCCCTTTACAACATATCACCATAGCTTTGGCCCAGTCAAGATTAAGTCCATCGGATCCACCCTTACGGTGATCTAAGCACATAATAAAACATGAGCTATATATCTCCATTCCTTAGATAAAAAGACTTTTTAATCTCTTTCCTCGAACCAAAAGCTGGTCCCTCATACCCCATTTGTCTGAAGCTTGGAATACTTCAGACTCCGTCATATCCACTTCATCACCAGTATCATCTTCTAGTCTAAGAATCCTCGACACGCTCTCAGCAGTAATAGTTATATCATGATCAAACACTCTAGCTGAGATTCTTTGTACATCTCCTCCAGTGTTGTATTCTGCTGATCTCCAAAAATCTCTAATATGAAGATCATAGATAGTGGGTGAGTGAGAGATAGCATATGCAATGGGTGATCTCTGAAGCCATCTAATACAGTCACGAAATCCGGCCGCCTTTGGAATAGTATCGTCTAATATGGCAGTGATGTTATTCCTCTCATCAAACTTGAGATTCGCCATGATAACCTGAGAAGAACAACAAATAAATTTGAATAAGAAATATTGAAAAGAAGAAAATAAAACAAAAACAAAAGAAACAATCAATTTCGGCAAGCGAAACAATAGTTTCGCTCACTAAGACATGATAGTTTCGCTGACTCAAAGACAATTTCGACAAGGAAAACAAACAGTTTCGACAAGCGAAACTATAATTTCGCTCATTGAAACTTGTTATTTTCGCAGAACAAAAATTAGTTTTGACAAGATTAGAATAAATTAAAGTAGTTTCGTAATTAGTTTCACCAAATATTAACTTAGTTTCGCTATTACAAATTAGTTTCGCTGACATAAGAAAATACACGCGAAACTGTGTAAATTAAAGATCAGTCATTGCGAAATTAGAAAAGATGTGGCGAAACTGTTAAGTTTGCTCGGACAGCATAACATTACAGTTTCGCAGAAAAGATGTGAACTTTCGTTCAATTTCGCAGAGAAATTAGTAGTTTCGCTGAACGAACAGCGAAACCACCGAAGAGACACAATCTAGATAACTTGAGAATAGACTATTTAATCCAGATTAGAAGATGAATCAGTGTTCGAAACTCACATACGAAGTGAATCTCACGAAAAATTAGACCAAATCACAAACACAAGTCAAAATCGCCTTAAAAGTTACGGAAAAACCCTAAAAGAGAAACTGAGCGGTTGTGCGAAATTATGAGAGAAAATTCGCAAACATGACTTATATAGCAAATAGTTTCGCAGACAGCGAAACTATAAATTCGTCTGGCGAATTTACAGTTTCGCCCAGTGAAACTGTAATTTCGCTAATTTACAGATTCGCCCAGTGAAACTGTAATTTCGCTAATTTACAATTTCGCCCAGTGAAACTGTAAGTTCGCTAGGAGGTAACTGATTAACAACTTATTATCCAACCTAGCGAAATTGCAGTTTCGCTTTGCGAAATTATTAGCGAAAGAATACTTTCGCACCTTTAATTTTATTATTTATTATTATTTTATTTTTTTAATTTTAATTTTTATTTTTATTTTTATTTTTATTTTTATTATTATTTTTTATTATTATTATTATTATTAATTTTTTTTAAAGCCAATTAACCAAAAGATATTTATACTATGAATACTTGCTAAAGTTTAAAAAGCAAATGGTTAAACTACCCTTGATTTCTAGATTTTGAATCCTACATTTATGGTACTACTGATGACTACTTATTTTCTTACCATCGGCTAGAATACGCTGGATCTGTAGCCCTCTGCTAAAAGCTTGGTTGAAAAGAAGTCTGGTTTGGAAATCGTATACCATCGGGAACCATGCAAGTATGGCAACTGGAGTAAAAATCATTACACCCGTTATATACTCGTATCCTCTCCCCAATGCTTTCACCGAAGCCCACATCCTAGTGCCTTAACTAATGCCCTACACGTTTGTGCTATCTGCAAGGTTGCCCATCCGGTAGGCATGAATGCAAGTAAGCTTGCGAAAATGTCTCCAATGGTCAATCCAAGAAATTGGAAGAGGATTACAAGCGTGACAATGAATCCAATAAACAGAAACAACTTCAGGAGTCGAAACATCAGCTGGAAATCAGCACTAAATTTCTTCCGACCCATCGATACTATCTTCAGGATGACTATAACAGCAAGAATCACAAGCCAAGATAGACCATAGTTAATTATGCTTTTATCACTTTGGCTGACTCTAAGCTGATAAACAATCCCATACTGATAGAAGAAAAATCTGAAGGAAAGAAGTAGTTCCATTAAACGTCCAATGGGGCCAGTGAACTGGAGGTGCTCATGTTCCTCCTCCCACCAGGACTCCCAGCTCTTGTTAGCGGGAACACCTATACCACCACGGTTGCTGATCCATGTTGGCCAATCTTCTCAGTCTTCCACTATCTTCTACCACTCAAATCCAGACGGGTTGAACAGGAAAGGAGCAAACAACCAAGAAACTACTAAAAACCACATAGACGCAGTAAGAAAAAAGTAGGCTGTACTGCTGGTAGCTGCAGACCCATATGCTTGATAAACCACTAGCAAAATGAATAACTCCATGGCTTTGGTAAAATGACTCCTTGAATACATTCTGTAGTTTTCAGCAAACTTTTCATGTCTCACAACAAAACCACACCCGGTTGCTCTATACTTGGCCCCACCATGCAAAATTGTGCGTCCAAAATAGTGTAGCTTTGTACCAAGAGAGAATGTAAAGAAGACAGCTGCTAACTGGAGCTGCATTATGATCAAGTTTCCGATTGTTGTTCTGTAGTATTGAAGATCATGTTAGGTTGGACTCACTTTAGTATAGATGTTTACTTTACATTGTAATAGGACTTTTGTTAGTTTCATTTTGTATTTTGTTTGTAATTAGCAGTTTTGGCAGTCCAGCGAATCTATACATTCGCTCACAGTTTGCTATTTTGGTTTACCCGGCGAACTTGTGTTCTGCCGGGCGAAACTATAGTTTCGGCATGACAGTTTCGCTAGTCAGCGAATCTATGACTGCTATATATACTATTGTCATTTCACTTTGTTCGGTAAGCTTGCAAAAACCCTAATCGTGGAATTCTGTTGCAAGCTACCATTTCTAAGCAGTTACTTCATTGAAATACAATTGTGCTTATTGTTATTGAGTGAGTTTGTTCATTTGAGTACCAATTATATCTTGATTCATCATATTCACTTCTCAATTGTTGTTATTTGGTTTGTGTGTTTGATATTGATCAAATTATCCTATCAATTGTACTGTTCATCGATCACATGGACCAACAATATGTAAAACTATACTATGTGTTTTTATTTGATCCATACCCTTATTTATATATACACATACACAAATATAAAAAATAATGATAAAAAAGTTATAATATATATGATCGATTTCATTAATTTTTTTTATTTTCATATAATATTATGGTTTTGTTAAGATCAATCCCTCCACTACATATATTTTACAATAGTATAGCTAATAGTATCTTGCTTAAAAATACTTTCATTTTCTTTAATCACAAATCAATCATGTGTGCTCATCGAAGCTGATGGTGTGATCATCAGAAGCTACTTCTTTATTCTCTAGTATAAGGGCTAGGGTTGAATACATGTCACCCTTCCATAGGTCTGACCCTCTTATCAAATTTGCTATGGACGAAATATACCAGGCATCATTATAGGGTCTATCAATTTTGTTTGACACTTTTTAAGCTTTTTAAACTTTTCTTAATATACGAGAACACCTAGCTACTTATCTCTCATGAATTCCCATTATATATAAACTGTCTTATGTTACAGAACAAACGATTTTAGTTACTAAGACCCGAAGTTCTCATCAAAATACATTTTATAAAAAAATAATGATACAATAAAGGGGGTCGTTTTATAAATATATGCATGACATGAAAAATATTAATAGACAGCTACTGTTGTTAAGGGAAAAATATTATGCTAAAATAAAAAATCAACAAAAGTTAGACTTGCACCAACAGTGGTTGGTCTTCCTCCTACTCCTAAAGATTGTTATGTGTTTTTTAGTCGACTTTGCCAGATTTTTAGTGTGTTTACTATTTTTTATTCTTACGCATTACTTACAAAATTTTAATCTTAATGAGAAAATTAACTTTATTGTTTTGAAATGTTAAATAAAAAAGACTGTGTCAATGTCACACTATAATGTGCAACTGTCATAGAGGTAAAGAAAAGATCATGACCCCTGAAGTGCCCACGATCATAGAGAAACAACTCGGTGCGTCAAGTCAAACGAGCAAAGGGTGACTGACTACTAGGTATGTAGATGTCGTTCAAGGTGGAAGAATACACCTATTATGATGTTCAGCGTATTTTCAGGCTAATCAATTATCATCATACACTCCAAAATCAATTTCTATAATATTTCCATTTATTTTTGGAAAAATTCTATGGAATATATGATGACATATTAATCTCTATGTGGAAGTTTCAATATAATTATTATATAATGAGATATTGAGATCATCTCTATACAATCATACGTGAGTTTTTTTTTTCTAACTACCCTAATGTAGAAATTACCCAACAATATAAAAAGTTGTTCTTTGACATAAGTTACACGTTGTTATTTAATTAAGCAGTTAAAAGGACCATGGTTGGACACAATGTGAAGTGTAGTGAGAGGCGTATGTAGTTGAGATTAGATAGATAAATGTCGAAAATCTCTCTTCATAAGATACACATTACCATCTCTTACATTAGGACAAGCCAATTTATATGTCGTTGCACCAATCAAACGAAAACCAACTGTTGATGTCAAATACTTCTTATTATATTTAATCTTTAGAAGAGAATTAAACATGTCTCACATTAAATTATTTTGTTGTACAATCTATATATGACTATCACAAATGTATCAAAATAAAATCACAATGAAACTAGATAGTTATGTTGGTTTTAACTTATTGTTATACAGTTAACTGGAGAAAATTTATAGCACCTAAGCATGCTAAGTGTAATTTAAAATTATTATAATATTATTTGTCTTAAGGGGAAATAAGATATAGAAATCCTAGTAATACAATAAATAGCATGAAATGCATCATAAATATCATATTAAGAATTCAAAAAAGATCGATATGAATCTAAAGATCAATATGTTTATATTTGTAAAAGTAACAAATGAAACACAAATAGAATGCCAAAGTCACATATACTAGCACTAGATTCACTTGCTCAAAGATAAACATCCACAAAATTTAAAAGAGCAAAACAATGCAGTTAGTGTGACCTTATTAAAAGTTACATACAAAAGCCTAGAAGAGGTAAATGTCCCAACAAAACTAATATATTATCAAAAAGATGTAAGATTACCTAAAAGATGTAAAAATCCTTAAATAGACTAATATAATCCTAGAAGAGGATAATGAAACTCCATATGTACCAATAGATAATGTGCTATCTCAATACATTATATACAAAATAGTACAATGTGAAACCAAAATGAAATACATGTTTGTATATACTATCGCAACGGATGTAATCCATGAGAAAGATTATGTATGTGAATAGAGATGGCATGTTGAACTAGCTAGATTCCTTAAAAGTTTAATTTGATTTTCTTGACAAGCAAAATGTTTTGGACCAATACGTTAAAAATTGTTGTATTTGAGATAAAAATAAACGTTAATAAATAGATTGTGTGTATAAGGCACACATTGTAATACAAGGGATTTTCTCAAATACTGAGAGAGTGAGAGTTGATTATAGTAGACGTAGTCCCTTGGAGTGGATACGATAGCCCTACAATGTTCATCGCCTCACAATCTGCTAAGGATATGAAGCTTATAGATGTCATCACCACATATTTATATGAAACATTAGAATGTGACATCTACATGATAATCCACAGGGATGGTAAATAAACCCGAGCCAGGTATGTATACCCAAAACACGAAACCTATGGCACGAGTATACCCAAAGCCCGATGGGTATTGGGCCAGGTATAAAATTAGTTTTAGAAAAAGTTACGGGTATGTGACGAATATGGGATTAGGTAATACCTAGCCTGATTACCCGAAACCACATATCCGTTTACCTGAATATATAGCCGAAGTTCTTTATTTTTTAATATTAAAGAAAAATTAACTAACTTATATGGATATTATATATGTATTTGGATATGAAACTTTATGATATAAAAATACTTGTTAACTTGTGATGATTATTTAGATGTGAAATTTTAACAATTTATGTGTTGTAGTTGTATTGTAATCTCCATTAGAAAGTTCAAGCAACTTGTTATAACTATTTTTAATATTAATTTTACTTAATGAAGATGTTATGCAGTTTTAGTACACAATTTTATAAAGATGATTATATGTAATATTTAAAATGATGTACTTAAATATAAAAAGTAAATTTGTATAAATGAACATGACAACCTGATAAGGATTGGTTGTTATTCGTAGGTTTGCTCATAACCCAATGCTAACGGTATACATGTTACCCGTGGGCATGCCATATACCCGATGGGTAATTACCGGACGAGTAATGGCCGGGTATGGAGCACGATTTCAAAACCGAGTATGGGCTTGGGATTACCAATACCTTGCCCGAATCTGACCCATATTATCCCTAATAATCCTTAAAGATTAAGATTGCCTGAAGCATTAAAATTAGTAGCTTGAGATATGAACATAGTCTCAATTAATATGTGGTAAAAATCAATTAAATAATTAATTTAAGGTACGTCTAAGGAGTAATTTTATATTATGTTTTAATGATTTCTTAACCTTTAATTTTATGTTTGTATGTGTTTTTACTAATGCATTAAATTAGTTTTATAAGAGAAACCTTCATAGAATAATAAACAAGCTTTAATAGTGTTTCATTCAGATCATTCGTATTTTTATTTGTTCTTATCAGGTCACTAAAGTTTTAAAATTATTTCAATTGGGTCATTAATAATTTTATTCGTTCCAATCAAGTCATTTAAGTTTTAGCAGTGTTATAATAAGGTCATTCATATTTTTTAATTATTTTAAATAAGTCACAAATTTTATAAATAATTCTGTTTATTTTATAAATATTCATAATTTTTTTACAAAACTTTAGTTTTTTAAAGTTTTTGCAACTTATAAATGACCCATTTGGAACAATCTTACAACTTTAATGATCTGATTGGGACAAAAAATATTCAAGTGATCTAATTGAAACAAGAAACTTTATGAGTGATCTACTTAAAACAATTCTAAAACTCGATTACTATTTTACAAAGTTACAATTTTTTAAAAATATACAGGAATGCCTACAAGCCCGTAGACGCTATGATCTGGATGTGATAAATAAAACATTGAAAGATTATCAAAAATAACATGAGGATGATTACATTCATGGGAAGAGGTTTTGGTGTATAAAAAACTAGTGAAATCCGTCATTGTGCGTTGCGCATATTGGTGGCACTACGCGCGTGAGTGATGGCACTACACGCGTGAGTGACGTTGTAAACCAAGGCTCAGATACACCAGGTGTTGTAAATCCTTTAAGACATTTAAAACATAATAGCTATAAAACAAAGAAGACAACAGTAATAAAACTTTTAATATTAATTGGGCTCAGAACCGGAACTACTAGTTGCGACTGGATTCTTAAAAAAGGATGCCAAGCCATGGCAACCAACACAGAATTCACATCTCAATCACAGCCCATTTACGGACTCCGATGAACAATTCATCATCATCGACCATAGAAATAAATCTGAATGACCACAATAGTTGAAACAAAATCTCAGATGAGGATGAACTCATCATCATTGATATCACAATGCAACATAGAACATAAACACCACCACAACACCACCATCGTCTGGACAAACAAACCAACGACAGACTGTGACTGAGTGGACGGAGATGACCGCCTCCATAGATGAGCGATAGATCCGAAAAACCCAAAGGGAATAAATCGAAGCTGTGACGGTGATAACCGTCGCCTCCGACGATAAGACCACCACCGGACACCACGTGGGCAGAAATAGTAATCCCACCGCCACCATCGTCACAATTGACAGTTGTAGATCTAAAAACCTAATAGGGAATCAAGAGGATACACCGGTGATAAGGGAAGATTAATAATTTCACCACCACTGGGAGTCCATCATTATCGGTAAAGGACTGATACCTGCTCCACCCCAAACCAAAAACGATGGCGGAGTGGCGACCAGGCCCACAACCAATGGCATCATCACAAACCACAGCAAAATCGGACACAACACCCATAACATAACCACTATCGCCACCGCCACCGCCACCGCCACCGCCACCATAAAGTCGGTTGCGACCCACAGCCGGCGGCGATAAACATCAACGACAACAGTGAATACCATTGATGGCGCAACAGTCGATGAATAACAACTGCAAGCAAAAGACATGCATCAGTGATTGTAGAGAGGGGCGGACGTGCCACTCGCGGCGGTGACATCGGCATCGTTGGTCACACGACGACCTCCGATGAAGATAAATCGTTTGAAACACCCATAACCATGTCCCTTTCGATCTAAAATGCCCAATCCCACAGAATAGTGACTGCCAAGTGAAGGGTATCACCCTAAATAAAGTTCAGCCGCGGCTCACTAAGCTAAGAGCCCAGCCGCGGCTCATTCAGGCTGATATGTTTTCACGGCGACCCAAGTTCAGCCGCGGCACACTAGGGCTAGGGGCCCAGCCGCGGCTCTCGCGGGCTAGAGGCCCACTCTCGGCAATCCAAGTTCAGCCGCGACTTGCACGGACTGGAGGCCCAGCCGCGGCCCAACCTCCGTCCCGTATAGGCCGGGACCCCAAGCTACGATCCGTGACGCCCAACTTGCGTAACGTACCTAGGCCGTGACTAGCTTATCACGGGAACAAGCAGGAGAGGCCTAGAGCCGCGGCACTGGGTATGTACCCCCAGCCGCGGCTCAGTATACCAAAGCCAGATCGAACACCAGACTTCGTAAAATTCCCATGTCAAGCACTTGTGAAAACCTCACATAAACTTGGCAACCAAGGAACCATTTCATTCGGTTGCAAAGGAATAAGAAAGAAGACAAAACAGATAAAGCCAAACAATGGCAGGAAGTCAGAACAGCCACCAATATCCCCAGGTCACTATCAAGACAAACCTCATTAATGTTAGTCAGAAACCCTTTACACTAAAGGTATGAAACTCTAAGCTAGGGAATTTCAGTCCCAGATCATTGACCACAGGCTTCCAAAATAAAAGCCATGCTATGTTCAATCCCCATGTTTCAACACTATAAATACTTCTGAAATTCCATAAGAAGGGCCAGAGGGAGATCCATACACCGACACATTCACACAACGTTAGTTACAAACCATTTACTTATTAATACTCTCGAAGCTCTCTGATACAAATACTTATTCTCACGCCGGAGTGTGGTCTCGGGGAGAAATCCCTTTCTGTCCGAGGTGAGGCTCACGGTGTTGTTGTTGTCTCACAGGCATTCCAGTCAGCTGAAGCTCGCGTCAAGCCCCTGCCTAATCCACAACAGCAACCTCATTCACGCACTGTTCCCGAGTCTTAATCCCTTGATTAAGATCCGTGTAGCAACATTTGGCACCATCCGTGGGACCCAGACGTTACTCAAACAATTGTCATGGATTCAGGCCAGGGAACCCCTCACCGTAAGGATACTAATGACGCCGAAAATCCACATACCACCGCTTCCCCGTTAACAGCCACCACAGGGGATGGTAACAACTGTGGTAGCGTCATCACCCACAGAATTCAATCAACAAAAATCGAGAACAAATCCTCTCCATGCTAGAGCAAGAAGAAGGGAGCGACGTCTCAGGGACATCCGAACACGTCTCGAATATGAAGAAACCCCAGAGGAAGGAATCATGAAGAAGGAGAGGGCGGTCGAAGAGACAAGGTAGAGAATGCCAAAGATAGTCCAAAAGCAAAGAAAAGTCAAGGCACCACCGCAATCAGAGAGAAAGCGGAGTCGATGACGACTTTAGCAAGCCATACCGCCCATCCACGCGAGAGCCAGATCCAAGTTCATACCAAGGATAGCAGAGTTTACTTTCCCTCCAAGACTCAAAATGCCATCCAATGTAGGAAAGTACAATGGCACGGCGATCCAGATGACCATCTTGCAATTTTCGTAGGTGCTGCTGAAGTGGAACACTGGTCGATCCCCATGTGGTGCCACATGTTTGCTCAGACTCTGACCGTTGCAGCTAGGGTCTGGTTTGACAGCCTTCTAGTTGGAGGGATCGAAGCTTCGAGGAACTGGAGGAAGCTTCTTAAGAATTTCAGTCAGCAAAGGTTATCCGCCAAAGATCCAACAGAACTGCATAACATCAAAAGAGGCGACGGTGAGTCCATCGAAAACTTTATCACAAGGTATTCGAAAGAAAGCATGCAGGTACGGGGGCCGGGGAGACGATCAGAATTTCGCCTTCATCCACGGAGTAAGGAATGATCAGTTGGTGGAAAGATTTCACGAACATCTCCTAAAGACGGTAGACGAAATGTTGGAGAGAGCCAAAGCGTTCGTCAGAGGGAAGAAGGCCTGTGAGCAGTTGAAGGACAGGACGCCAAAGAAACTTGTGTCCCCTATGTGGGACTCGCCAAAAGGCCAGGAGTTTCAAGGTCGTGGGAGAAACCACGTTTCCAGCCGCGTTACCCACAACGAAGCCCGCCTTTTCAACCTCGTTTCACCGCCCCCAATTCGGAACCCGCAAGGTCCCAATGTAACCCTTCCACCTCTGATTAAAACCCCAAGTGAAATTCTAGCCACAGAAAACATCAACTTCACCAAGCCCACACCTTTGAAGCCAGGAGTGAAAAGAGACACGAGCAAGTACTGTGAATTCCATAAAGAAAACGGGCATGCAACAGATGATTATTTCTCGCTAAAGCGACAGATAGAATTGGCAATAAAGACAGGAAAGCTCGCACACCTGTTGAGAGAGTTGAAAAAAGCACCCCAAGCAGGGATAAAGGAAGGAGATATTCATGATAAGGGTCGCAGAGTGCAGCGTCAAACGTCATTCTGATCACATGGAGCCTTGGATGGCACAAGAAATTTCGTTTCCTCCAATACATGGTGGAAGCTTTGCCAACGGCCCTCTGACAATTTCAGCCATCATCGCAGGACACCAGGTACACAGAATATATGTAGATAGTGGGAGTAGTTCGGAATTATGTACGAACACTGTTTCTTGCAGCTTGACGAGGAAATCAGGAGAACTCTAGATACAGGGACACACCTCCTCGCTGGTTTCGCAAGAGAGGTAGTGCAGACCCTGGGCCAGATACAACTACCATTGCCATAGGAAACCCACACAGGATGGCGGGAGGTCACCATGAATTTTCTGGTTGTGAGATCCCAATCGTCTCACAATGTTTTACTTGGAAGGCCGGGTCTATGTATGCTTGGAGCACTCATATCCACAGTCCATGCCGCGATCAAATTCCCCACTCCAACCGGAGTTGTCACCATATACTCCAGTAAAGAATGCAAAGACGTGAAAGCTATCGCTCCAGGAACAACAGAGGGGGAGGATGAGCTGGTGTGCCCAACGCTGGAGAAGTGGGTAATTAACCCTCTTTCCCAGAACAAAAAATTACCATCGGTGGGCAGCTGGGTGACGCAACTAAGGAACGACTTCGTCATCTACTGCAAACAACTTGAACGTTTTCGCGTGGCAACCCCACCGACATGGAGGGTGTCCCACGCACACAACAGAACATAGATTGAACACACGAGCGTCAAAGGAGCCAGTTGCTCAGAAGCGTCGGCACATGGGCCAGGAACGAAGTCGGGCTGTGGTTGAAGAAGTCAAGAAACTACTTGAAGCAGGTATTATTTGAGAGGTACGTTACCAAACCTGGTTGCTAATCTAGTGATGGTAAAAAAGCGATGGCACATGGAGGATTGCATTGACTTTAAAGATCTCAACAACGCGTGCCCTAAGGATTGCTATCCACTCCAGATATCGATCTGAATGTGGATTCTCTGGCAAGCTTTCCTTTGAAGTGTTTCCTTGATGCTTACAAAGGATACCACGAGGTGCAAATGGCCCCCGAAGATGAAGACAAGACTGCCTTTTACACAGATGTTGGCATCTTCTGCTTCACGAAAATGTCGTTTGTTTTGAAGAATGCGGGGGCTACTTACCAACGATTAAGGGATAAAGCTTTTTCTCAGCAGACAGAAGGAACATTGAAATTACGTGGACGACGTGGTGATAAAGAGTCGCGACGAGGAGGCTTTGCTTGCCGATATCGCTGAAACTTTTCAAATTTTAAAAGCGATAAACATGAAGTTAAACCCCAAGAAGTGCTCGTTGGAGTAGAAGAAGGGAAGTTTCTAGGAGTAGTGGTGACAAAGAAAGGTTAGAGGCCAACCCTGAGAAGGTGGCAACTGTCCTTATATGCCATCCCCAAACCAGTCAAAGAAGTGCAAACACTCAATGGGTGACTGGTAGCCCTGAACAGGTTCCCTTTCGAAACATGCTGAGCGTGCTTTGCCTTTCATGACCACTTTGCGAAACTGCTTGAGCAAGAAGGATTTTTTATGGACGAACGAAGCAGAAGCAGCATTTCTACAAATGAAGTATACTTAAGCAACATTCCCAGGCTGGTAGCTCCTTTTCCCTAAGGAGCGACTAGTAATTACTTATCCGCAGGAGAAGAAGCTGTAAGCGCTGTGTTGATGACGAACAGAGAGGAAGAGCAGACCCCGATTTACTTCATCATCGGGCCCTCAAAGATCCAGAAACCAGGTATTCGCCCATGGAAAAACTAACTCTTGCTTTAGTGTATGCTTTTCAGGAATCGCGAAGATACTTCCAGGCCCATAAGATTGAGGTCTGGACCAGCCAACCCATACAACAAATTTTGAGAAGCCAGAGATATCGGAAGGTTGGCGAAATGGGCAATAGAATTGGGAGTTTTCGAGATAGAGTACAAGCCAAGAGTAGCAATCAAGGGGCAAGTCATGGCTGATTTTCTAACAAAATGCCACAGGAGAAAGGAAATAGTGATGCCAACGAAAAATCTGTGGTCAAAACAACGGAAATGGTGTTTGCATACCGATGGAGCGTCAAATGATGAGGGGTCAGTGCTGGAATGATACTGATAGGGCCGGAGAAGGAAGAGGTAACTTATGCCTTGAGGTTGGCTTTCAAGAGTTCCAATAATGAGGCGGAATATGAGGCACTGTTGGCTGGCTTGAGGTTGGCCCAAACAAATGGAATCAAGAAACTCCACGCCCACGTAGACTCATTACTGGTTGCAAATCAGATTAATGGGTCTTACGATGCCAAGGAAGCAACAATGAAGCAATACCTCGGTAAGCAAGAGATCTTGTCAGCAGCTTTGAGGAATGTAATGTCTCGCCGTTCCGAGAAGCCAAAACAAAAAGGCAGACGCTCTTTAGCAAGCTTGCCTCAGTCACTTTCAGCCATCTGGCCAAATACGTAAGAGTTGAAGTTTACAGTCCCCGTCAATTGAAGAAAAGGAGGTAGTCTCATGAATGCAGTAGCGCAGAATCTTGGATGGGTCCAATTGTCAAATTCCTGGAAGCGGCGATCTACCTGAGGAAAAGGAGAGTGCCAGAGCAATTCAACGAAGTCACTGCAGTACGAGCTGCGGCAAGGGATCCTGTACCGCAAGTCCTATATGGGGCCTATTACGATGCCTTACACCAGACGAGGCAAGTTATGTCGTAATAAGAAGATACTGAAGGCATCTGTGGCATTCACGCGGGACCAAGAATGGTAGTAGCGAAAGCAATAGGGGCGGGATATTATTGGCCCGGATGCACAGAGTGCCACCAAGGAGATCCAAAGATGTGACAGCTGCCAGAGGCACACGCCAATATGCCACAGGCCCAAGAGTGATCTAATCCCAGTCCATGCTGCGTGGCCTTTCCAGAAGTGGGGGATGGATATTGTAGGCCCCTTCCCAATTACACAGCCGGGGGAGTTAAATTTCTCTTAGTGGCCGTGGATTATTTCACACCAAGTGGGTGGAAGCCAAGGCTCTGAAGTCAATCACAGGGCAGCAAGTAAGAAATTCACGTGGGAAAAATTATATGTCATTTTGGACTTCCGTTATTCATCGTGACAGACAACGGAAAGCAGTTTGCGGAGAATCCATTCAAATCATGGTGTAGAGAGCTGCAAGTCCAACAAATTTTCACGTCAGTGGCAACCCACAAGGTAATGGTCAGGTCGAGAGAGTTACCCGCAGCATCGTGGAAGGAATAAACGAGATTGGTGTTGAAGGAAAGATTTGGGTGGAAGAGCTACCCAATGTCTTGTTGGCCCATCGGACCATGCCCAAAACCAGCCATGGTGAAACCCCATTTAGTCTAACTTACGGGTCGGAAGCCATGATACCCGTTGAGATAGGCATACCAACAACTCGGGTCGCACAAGCCCCTGAACAAGAGAATGAAGACAACCTGCGGCTTAATTTGGATTTGCTGGAGGAAAGAAGAATGGTGGCAGCAATCCGAGAGGCAAGGCACAAGAAGGAAGTTGAACGATACTATAACTCTCGTGTAAAACACCAAACATTCAGGATAGGTGATTACGTCTTGAGAAGTAATGAGGCAAGCAGAGTTCAAGATCAGGGAAGCTGGGCCCGCGGGGAGGGACCTTACCAAGTCATTGAAGTAGGGAACAAGGGGGCTTACAAGCTCAGCCAGCTAGATGGAGCAGTTATCCCAAGAACGTGGAACGGAGCTCAGCTCCGATGGTGCTACATGTAGTAGTTTTTTTTATTTTTAGACAAGTGTACTCGTTTTTCAGAAAGAAGGTGCATACGAGCACCAGCAGTTACACCCAGTTATTGAATCTTTTTATAACCAGTGTCTTATTGAGTCTTGAAACCTCAATAACGTGAGAGCAAAGAAGGAAACATGAGACCAATACTCGAGCGACATTCGCAAACAAGTAACCAAACATGAAAACATTGGTCAAGCTAAAGTTAAACATAACCATGATTAAAACACACTCGTTGTTAGTAACCAGTTAGAGACATGCATCCTTATGCATGGTCATGATCGGCAAAAGTAAGAGCCACTCCTCCACGTTATGCATTTTTCATTCGGCTGTAAACCCAAAGCCAGAAAACAGTTAACTCGAAATCAAAACGAGTGAAAGGGCAACAATACGCGGACTATATAGTGAAGATAACAACTTTTATAAGTTGGAATGAAAACGATAACCAACTATACAATGTTGTATGAAGTCGCGGCCAAAATTGTACCAAGAACAAGCTGCGGCCATAGCAACAGCAAGTAGAAACAAGGGGAAATTCACGGCCAAAACCAAAGTCGCGCCCTAGGCCATAGTCACGGCTGAAATACAATCGCGGCTAGAATTTAACATAGTGATATTGTGAGCAAGTGGGGTCATAACCATGAGTGATTTATAGTCGAAAGCCGCGGCCAACGTCGCTGAGATGAGCCGCCAGCCAAGAAGTGCTTTATAGTCAAAAGCCGCGGCCAACAACATTAAACGAGCCGCGGCAGACAAGTGGTTTGTGGTTAAGAGCCGCGGCCATCAGCATCATAACGAGCCGCGGCCGAGAAATGGTTTGTGATCAAGAGCCGTGGCCATCAGCATCATACGAGCCGCAGCCGGCCCCCAGAAATGGTTTGTGGTCAAGAGCCGCGGCCATTAGCATCATAACGAGCCGCGGCCGAGAAATGGTTTGTGGTCAGAGCCACGGCCATCAGCACCATACGAGCCGCGGCCGAGAATGGTTCTGGTCAAAAACCGCGGCAAACAGCATTAAAACGAGCCGCGGCCGAGAAGTGGTTTGTGTCAAAGCCATGGCCATAACTTTTAAGTGGAAGTCGTGCAAGGTTCAAGACTCATGGTGACCAGAGGACCACCCATAGCCAACCTCAGCGCGGCCGAAGCCTCTGGTACAAGTCGCAAAGCCATTGAAACAATCGTGGCCAAAAGCCGCACGGCACCCCGCGGTCATGGTGAGGCATCACAATTCGCAAAGTCAACAATCAACACAAAGACATGATCATAAAAGCATAAATCTCATTACGAAACAAACATCGAGTCAGGGTACAAGTCTAATAACATCACAAAACAAAACAAATACCACAACAAGCTAACTACGCTGGAGTAGGGCCTTCAGCCGGGTGTTCAAGAATGCTTGATCTCCTCAAGAGTGAATCATGCATTGCATCAATGGTCTTGGTCATGGGAAATGTGGCCTTGTCAAACGAGTCTGATTCAGCTCGTAGCTTCTTCAATGCATTTTATCAAAGTTCTGCGCCATCTCCGTTTTCTTGCCCTCGGCAGCAAGGCGTGCACCATCCAACAATCCAGCATTGTAACCAACTTTGTCTGACAAACTGTTAATCTTTGCCAACGCATCAAGGAACTCGTCGCTGTCACGAACCTTATTGAAAGCCAAGGCAACACCTTCTGAAATGATCCATTCTTCTCAGATGTGAGAAGAACACTTTGTCCTCAAGGTTCGCAATTCGGTTTTCAAGACAATTGATTATCCTTTATTTCCGAGGTAAGTTTCTTCACTGCAGCCCGCTAAATACACAACTCCTCCTGGGCACCACTAAGATCCATAGTAAGCTTTCCTTAACAAGGTCAGACGCATCACAACGGGACTTGAGAGAATCGTTTCAGCCTCCAGCTTGGACACTTGCTTCTTGAGGTCACGAATCTCATTACACTGTCCCCCAACGGCCGTGAATCTCAACAAATGAAACAAACTGTTCACCATAGACAAACACCGGCATTCGACAGTGCCCTATTTTTCAAAGCTTCCCCACGAAAGAATTCTGCAGGTGTGCGGGATGCAAACATAAAATCCCTACACGCATCTGGGGTCTCGAAAGTTTTCCGTTGGTTAGCTCCCATCGGGAATAAACTTATCCTCCGCGTTCAGCTTGAGTCCCAAGAAGCAGCCGTTTTTTTTCGTTACCTGAACCACCAACTGAATGATCACCAAGATTAGAAACGGTTAACATATATACATATGAATGTGAATAATGTTTGAGTATGAGGAGCAACTCTCACCAGGAGACGAAGAAGCAGAACCAGAACTGCCAGAATGCGAACCAGAAGCCGCCTCAGCCGCTGCTGAGGGCTCTCCTCCTTGAGGAGCCGCGACAGGCAGAGGGGGGGGGGGGGGACGGCCGCGGCCGCAAATCCTGGGCCGCCCAACCCCCTGTTGCGCTTCATCTTGGGGCGACTAGTGGGGAACAGAAGCTTTCATCAACCCTTTCCGCTTACGAGTAGGCGGTGGCATGGTTTCACCAGGTTGAACACGTAGCCAGCGTTGGTATCCAAAACATAAGTGCACCCCCAGGCAAAGCTTCACCCTTTCAGAAACATCTCTTTGCAGACAATTTCCTCATGCGCTCGAACAGACCCCTACCTGTAAAAGCACATCACACAAGCATAATCAATGGTAACTTTTCAATTAAGACACAAAGTAGGGACGCACTTACGTTTCCCTTGATAAACATAAATGGAACCGCGTTAGGTGTCAGCCCAGTCCACTAACACCAGCCATCACAAGGAAAGCTCAGAATAACTAAACTAGGAGTGGAGTAGGCTAGTCTCCGGCTCTCAAGAGGTCATAAGCGACATATCAGTGTCATGCTCGGAAAGGTCCTGATGGGTTTACTAGTTTCCAACCAATGCTCTCAAATGGAATTTGCTAGATGGCAATAAAAAGAAATGATCTTTCCAATTCTTTGGCTAGTGTATGGTTCGAGAAATCAAAGGAGGCTTAGGAGCTTTTCTCTTCTCAATTTAGCCAATCGCCTATCCTATTCAACTTATAAAAAGCCCTAAACAAAATTAACTTCGGTTCAATTACGAGCACGGCAGCATATCTCAAAATGATATACCTTAATAAGTCCTACTGGGGAACAGTTGTATGATGGATATATACGGCCTAACAGCAAACACAAAAACGACTACCGTTATAAACGAAAGTTACAAAAGCTAAAAAATGAGGTGTAAGACTTCGTCCCCCCCCCACCGTGCATCCTTCACGGTTCGCGATGGGGAGGGCCGGTAGGGGCCCAAGCTAAGCTCAGGAAAATCCCATAGCGAAGCGGAAATTGTTTTTAAAAAATCTTGAGAGATTGACCAAGAAAGGAAAAAATCGAGTGGGTTTTAAGACAACGTCATTTCTTAAACTCCATTAGAACACCGAAAGATAGAAGAATAACGTACCGGAGAAATTTGTGGTCCCAACAAGAAGTTGGAGAAAAAATTGAAGAGATAAAGCGATTCATAAGAATGAAGGAACATGAGGCCATTATAGAAGAAGCCATGGTAGGGGGCGGCAGGCCTCGTGTTAAGGGATATCGCCCAAGCCGAGGCATGGGCGGCTAGGCCGTCAGCACAAGGAAAACGCGACTCTAGGCCAAAATTACATCTCCGTTCTGGTTTTCAAAATGCGAATGGTCACCTAACGGTCGTTCCCAGTAGACAAGCACTTGGCTCAAGAGAAAGAGAATGATTTGAATTGATGTTTTAATCGATCCGGGCTCGGGCACAAATAGTTTAGAGTGATGGTGACAATGGGCACGTCAAAAAAGTCCAAAGGTCATAATTAGTCCAATGACATTGTTAACCATGGACATTGCACCTGGGGGGAACATGAACGGGGTCATTGTAAGGATTCCTGAAGTCTGATGCAACCCAAAACTGCCTAAGTGTTTCAGCAACATGCACTAAGTACTGAAGTGAAGAATGCTTCGGAAGAATTACACAAAGCATTAGAAAATACTCTAAGTGTAATATCTTCCGAAGCCAAGACCAATATCTTCCGAAGCCTAACATGAAGTCTTCCGAAGCTTGAAGAGACAAAGTCTTCCGAAGCTTCAACCTATGAAGACAGATTTCTTCCGAAGACTTTTAGTACACATGCTTTATCTGATGTACTGTTCCATAAAGCACCTTTTCCGCTGCGTCTCTGATAAGTCACCAACTTACAAGAGTTGGTGAAAAGGTCCATGCTTTTGGTAACTGTACATTGAGGTCTTGAGTCTGAAACTTTCCACTTTATGTACTTTATCCTTTTTATAATGTATAAGGATGTGAGCTATGGCATGTCATAGTCACAAGGTCAAAAGGCAGATATGCCTTTTGATCCTACAATTGATTTTGTTAGTGTCTAGTCAATTGTATCCAGCTGGCTTTCATAGTATAGCCGGCTGTAGGTTGTAGTATAAGTATTCCAAGTTCTTGTATCTTTCTTTATGCTTTGTAACACTTGTAAAGAACTTGAGAAAGCAATATACTGCTACCTTGAAAACTATACTCTCTTGTTCTGTCTCTTGCTTTACTTGTGTTCTCTGCATCACCTTTGGTTACCTAGTTCACTGTTTGATTAACGTTTAGTTAATCTCCTCATTGTGTTGTTGTGTTGTAATTGTGTTCAAGCCCTTGAACGATCCTGCAATTGGTATCAGAGCATTCAGGCTCGTGATATAAGATCTAACCATCTTAAGATCCCTCACACACACAAAAACTAAACTTTTTCAAATGGCTTCCATCTCAAAGACTGATATGGAGACTGGAACCATGAACAAATCCCCATTGATCACTCTTGATGACTTCGACACCTGGTGCATGAGGATGGAAGGCTTCATCAGGTCTCTTGACTCAAGAATGTGGGAATCTGTTGAATATGGACCTTTCATACCTAGCACCCCTCTGCTACCGGTGCTGGTATGATTCCTAAAGATGTGGCCAACTACTCAGATGAAGATAGGAAAAGAGTAGAGATTGACAGGAAGGCCATGACTGCTCTTCAGACTGCTATCCCAAACTCTGTGTACAGAGGTTTTAAGAAGTGCAAACAGCTAAACAGCTGTGGGATGCACTGAAGCTGATGTATGAAGGCTCCTCTGAAGCCAAGGAGAACAAGAAAGATCTTCTGAAGCAGCAGTTTGAAAATTTCACCTTTAAAACAGGTGAAACCATGACCCAACAATACTTCAGGTATGTTGAGATTGTGGATACCCTTGTGGATGGAGGAGTTCCTCTTGAGAACAGAGACATTGTAAGGAAGTTCATGTCCTCACTTCCTAGGCAATGGACACACTATTGTGTGGTAATCAAGAGGACTGAGAACCTTAAAACTCTTACTCTGACAGAGTTATATGGGATTCTCAGTGGATACCAGATGGAATGAACTTACAAGGTTCATCTGGCAACTCTAACAATCAAATGGGTTCAGCCCTTCATGTGGTTGAAAGGGACAGCATAGAACCCCAACATCATCTCCTATGCTACCCTGACAACTCACAAAAGGGTCCTTTCATCACCTTCCCGGAGACACCAAGGGAGAACTTTACTCAAGGAAGCCCATTCCAAGAGACAAGTTCTTCTCAAGCCTTTGTGTCTGCAGATGAAAGCTGTGGAAATTATCTCTTCACTCTTGAAGATCTAGACTGTATCCATCCAGATGACCTGGAATACATGGAGATAGTTCAGCAGATGGCTCTTCTCACTCACAGAGCCAAGAAGTTCTACAAGAGGACAGGAAGAAAATTTCCAAGCAATGCTACCAGTGGTAAGTTTGGCCTGGATAAAAGCAAAGTTAAGTGTTACAATTGTAACCTTATGGGTCACTTCGCCAGGGAGTGTAAGGCACCCAGAGCAAATGGGGGTCAAACACAACTCAGACCAAACTACACCAACAATACCCCTCAGGCTGAGAAGACAAAGCAACATGCTGCGGTTGCTGTTGAAGAGGGAGGATTTGACTGGAGTTTTCAGGTGAGGATGCTTCTCCAAACCAAGCATTGATGGCTGATCATGATGAAGCCAAGGTATTAGAACATCTTTGCTCCCCTGAATGCATTGCTAAAGTAAATAGATACAGGTCCTACAACCTAGAGATGAGATCTGATCTTGAGTCATTAAACATATTAAAATCTGACTTTAGAAAGTCTGAAAATGATTACAAGTTAAAGATAGAAGACTTGGAGAAAACTATTTCAGTACTAAAACATGAACATACAGATTTTAAACTCAGATCCAAGATCTCATCACTAAGTTGACTAAGTGCCAGGCTGAGCTTGTGATCAGCAAAGCCCTGGCAGAGAAAAGTGTTCTTGAAGAAGAGACCTTCAAGAACATGATATCCTCATCCCTACACAATAAGGTTTGTTATCAAAATAGACAGGGACTGGGATCAAATGAGATAGCTCCTCCACACACAATCTTGTCTGTAAGATCTCCTAGGTGTGGAACTTGTGAAGATGAGCTTCCTCTCATAGATCCAGTAAGTGAGGATGATGAAGAAGTGATAGTGAGGAATCCCTCTGAGAAGAGTGAAGAAGAGGATTCCTCCAAGGGCCACTATCCTTCTGAGGAAGAAATTAAGAAATTACTGTGATGACCAAGTCCAAGAGAAAGAACTTGATCAGGAAGAGCAAAAGGAAAGCAAAGAAGGCTCAAGAAATCAAGGCTACCTTTGATGCTAAGCAGAAACAAGTGTTCATCTCTGCAGGTTTCAAAGCAATAAGGACTGAAGACATCCACCAAAGCCTCTTATCCAAGAGTTCTGGTTCATGTTCAAATCATCTCAGTACAAAGAAGAAGACTGAGCTGCTGTGTACCACTGCTGCACAGCCTGGACCATCAAATTCCAAGAACAGTTCACAGCCCAAGGGAACTGTATCTGAATCTACCAAGATGAAGGTGAAAAAGGATGTGACCAAGGCCAGTCTTGCTCTCAAAAGGAGATTTCTTTGAAGAAGAAAATGCTGTGTGTTATGTGTGAAAGTACTTCTCATATTGCCAAGGATTGTCCATACAATCCTAAAAGTACTATCCACATGACCAATACAAAGACTTCAAAGAATCTCAAGAAGTCTCAAGCTTCGGAAGGAAAGTCTGTTTCCTTCGGAAGCTCCAAATCAAAGAAGAAGGTAAATGGAAAATTACCTTCGGAAGCAAAGTTGGTCTCGGAAGAAAGGAGTTCTTCCGAAGTACTAAAGTCTACTGCAGTGACTGTAGATTCTTCCGATCAGTGTCATTAAAACTTGTGAAGCTCCAAAAGCTTCTAAGGTTTTGAAGGTCAAGTCCAAGACTCCAAAGGTGGTGTGGAAGTCTAAGAAAGACCAAATGACTGAGGTTTCTCCATCAACAACAGCCGAAGATCCCCTCTGTACAACCATAGGATCTATTACTGTTGCATTACCTTCTATTACACTTACTGAACCCAAGACAAGTAAGGCTTGGGTTTCCAAATGTAACTAATCATTTTCTTTGTGCAGGAACAGCTCAAGACAAACAAGAATGTCTGGATAATTGACAGTGGCTGTTCCAGGCACATGACAGGCGATAGGTCTTTACTTCATAATTTTGAGAGAATTGATGGAGGACCAGTTGCTTTTGGAGGAAATGAAGGTGGTTACATTTATGGAAGGGGCAAGGTCACAAATGGTAAGCTCAGCATTGAGAAGGTAAACTTTGTTAAGGAGCTTGGGTACAATCTTCTGAGTGTATCTCAATTTTGTGATCAGAGTCATAACATGCTCTTCACTGAGCATGAGTGCATTGTTCTCAACCTGGAGTGGTCATTCCTCATGAGCATATTCTGCTCAGAGCCCCCAGGAAAGGGAACATGTACAAGATGGATTTGCAAGAAACATCTCCCTCTGGAGAAGTTTCATGCTTTCTATCTAAAGCAAATAGTGATGAGTCTTTCCTATGGCATAAAAGAATGTGCCATGTAAACTTTAAGAATATGAATAAATTAATCAAACATGATCTGGTAACTGGAATGCCAAAGAAAGAGTTTACAAGTGATGATCATTGTGTTGCATGCCTGAAAGGGAAGCAACACAAGGTATCTCACAAGCCTAAGGAAAAGAACTCCATCACTACTCCCCTACACTTATTACATATGGATCTCTTTGGCCCCACCAGTGTAATGAGTTTAGGAAGGACCTTATACTGTCTAGTGATCACAGATGATTTTACAAGATTCACTTGGGTTTTCTTTCTTAGAACTAAAGATGAGACTCCTGAGATTCTAAAGAATTTCATCTTAAAGATTGAGAATCAATGTGATCACAAGGTCAAAACCATAAGATGTGATCAAGGAACTGAATTCAAGAACCAAATCCTTGATACATTTTGTGATGAAAAGGGTATTACAAGACAATACAGTGCTCCCAGGACTCCTCAGCAAAACGGAGTTGCTGAGAGGAGAAACAGGACACTTATTGAAGCTGCAAGAACTATGTTGTCTGACTCTAAACTGCCTATCACCTTCTGGGCAGAGGCAGTTAATACTGCCTGCTATGTGCAAAACAGAGTCTTAGTAGTTAAGACACATGGTAAGACTCCTTATGAACTTTGGCACAAGAGGAAACCTTTCATTGGTTTTCTCAGGTCATTTGGATGTCCCTGCACCATCTTGAATACCAAAGATCAAGTTGCCAAGTTTGCTGAGAAATCAGACGATGGACACTTCATTGATATACTCTTCTCAAGCTAAAGCTTATAGAGTATACAATCTCAGAACTAGAATCATTGAGGAGTCAGCCAATGTGACTTTCAATGAGCACACTCCCAGTGTGGCTGGTTCTGGTCCGGATTGGCTATTTGATCTTGATTTAGTTACCAACTGTTTTAATAAATCTTGTGAGCATGTTTCAGGATCTGCAGAAAATTTAAATACAGGTGATCCTGATCCAAGATTTGAGCTTGGAAGACCTTCAGCTCCAGTTGGAACTACTTCAGCAAATGAGGTTTCTATCAGCACAACAATGACAAATCCAGCTGATACATCTGGCATGCCTTCAAATTCCAGTTCAGAGGCCTCTCAACCAGATAAAGACATCTCAATTGCAGAAGATAACAATGGTGATGGTGAAAGTGATCAAGAATCTCTTGATGCTAATAACCATACCATAGATGATAACATCAATGATGTCACACACTCATTGGATCAAGTTAATCTTGATAAGTGATAATGTGGAGGATCAATCTTCAAGACCAGATCTAAATTTCTCAATTTGGATCTATCTCAGCAACTTGCTGTGATCCCTCAGCTAAGGATCCACAAGTCTCATCCTACTACAAACATCATTGGAGATGTTATCTCCGGGGTAAAGACAAGAGGGCAAACCCATGAAGCAAATGTTTGTCTTCACTCTTGTTTTCTATCCCAGTTAGAGCCAAAGAAAGTTGAGGAGGCTCTAAAGGATGGAAGTTGGGTTGAAGCTATGCAACAAGAGCTGCTTCAATTCAAAAGACAGAAAGTTTGGAACCTTTGTCCTCTTCCTCATGGGAAGACTACCATTGGAACCAAATGGGTTTTTAGGAATAAAAAGGATGATAGAGGAATCATCATCAAGAACAAGGCTAGACTAGTTGTTCAAGGATACACACAAGAAGAAGGGATTGACTACACTGATGTCTTTGCTCCTGTAGCTAGACTAGAAGCTGTTAGGATATTCCTGGCATTTGCTGCATCCAAGAACTTCAAGGTCTACCAACTTGATGTAAAGTGTGCTTTCTTATATGGAGTGATTGATGAGGAGGTTTATGTCAAACAACCACCTGGTTTTGTAGATCCTGATCATCCTGATTATGTCTGCAAGCTTGACAAAGCTCTCTATGGGCTGCATCAGGCACCCAGGAAGTGGTATGAGACACTGTCTGAGTATCTCTGTAAACATGGTTACAGGAGAGGTACTATAGATGGAACTCTCTTCATCAAAGGACAAGGAAACGACATTCTGCTAGTTCAAGTATATGTGGATGACATCATCTTTGGCTCAACCAATTCAAGGCTCTGCAAAGACTTTGAAAAGCTGATGAAAGATAGATTTGAAATGAGTTCAATGGGAGAACTTAATTTCTTTCTGGGAATTCAAGTGAAGCAGGTTGAAGATGGCATTTTCATAAGTCAGTCAAAGTATATTCAAGATATACTCAAGAGGTTCAACATGACTGATTGTAAGACTGCTAAGACACCCATAGCCAGAAACCACTCTCTTGGTCCAGATCTTGAGGGGGAGTGTGTAGATGAGCACTTATACAGGGCTATGATTGGGTCTCTTATGTATCTTACAGCTAGCAGGCCTGATATCATGTTTGCTACATGTATTTGTGCAAGATATCAAGCTAATCCTAAGATGTCTCACTTAATCACTGTGAAAAGGATTTTAAGATACCTCAAAGGTGCTTCAACACTTGGTTTATGGTATCCAAAGAATTCTAATTTCAATCTGTATGCCTATACAGACAGTGATTATGGTGGTGCAACATGACTGCAAAGTCTACATCTGGGGGATGTCAATTCCTTGGTGGAAGGGTTGTCTCATGGCAATGCAAGAAACAAACCTGTGTGTCTGCATCAACTGCTGAGGCTGAATACATTGCTGCTGCAAGCTGCTGTGCTCAAGTGCTTTGGATTCAAAATCAGATGCTAGACTACGGATTTAACTTCAAAGAGACTCCTATCCACATAGACAACAACAGTGCTATCTCTATCACTGAGAACCCTGTGCAGCACTCAAGGACCAAACACATCAACATCAGGTATCATTTAATAAGAGATAACTATGAAAAGGGGTTAATTAAACTAGTCAAAGTTCACACAGATGAACAATATGCTGATCTGTTCACAAAAGCTTTTGATGAACAGAGATTTAAGTATCTGATATCAGCTATTGGGATGATTAACTTTGAGTAGATTTTTTTAAAACTAATTCTAATTATTTCTTCTTAAAATATGTGTGTCCTAAGTTGTCTAGTTCATCACTTCATAAGCTCATGTTTTCTTTGAATGAAAAACTCTTTTTGAAGACTTTCCTTGGATTCTTGAAAATTTTCTGATACTTCGGAAGATAACATTTTACCTTCGGAAGAAAAATATGTCTTCAAAATAAATGACTGTCTAAGAAATTTTACCTTCGGAAGAAGTCAAAATTTATCTTCCGAAGCTTAAAATTCTCAACTTAGACACTTATTCATTTTTAAGGACTTTTTCCTTCCGAAGCAAAAATTACTTTCGGAAGCTTTGTTCATTCTTATACAAAGCATCCAAAAGTTTATTTCTCTTCCGAAGCATAAATCTTTAAGACTCTCAGGAAAATTCTTCCGAAGTCACTTTAGCTTCGGAAGCTTTTTCAATCAAACTTCCGAAGACAAATTACTTTCGGAAGCTTTTCGAATTCCAAGAAAACTACTTTTTGAGCAAAAAGGTAAACTACTTTTTCAGAGGTGGGACCGACATACGGATTTCAAAGTTTATCCTCTTTCATTAAACTTTATCTGAAATCCTTCTCTCTCATATAAACCCAACGGTTTCCCCCTCTTCTATCATCTGCTTTTCTTCCATACCTAAAACCCAAAGCTTTCTCTCTGAAATTTCCTTCCCATTCTTTTCTCTTCATCTCTGAGCTACCTCACAATGGCTGACCTTACACACAGAAATGATCCTCACTTTGCCATGCAGCTACACAGACAACACAATCAGGTTGCTCTGTTATGCTCTGACAAAGATCCTCATTTCTCAGAGGTTTGCCGTTTCTTGTCTTTGTCTCACTACTTCACCTCCCTAACCATTGATCCTCCTCTATATGAGGATCATTTGCTTGAATTCTGGAAGACCTGCCAAGAGGTCATTATGGATGGGGAGAAGGCACTGTCTGCCACAGTGCAGGGGAGAACAATTTTCATCACTCCGGCCATCATCAACCGACATCTTCAGCTGGATGATGAAGCAGGTGAAGTGTTCTTTCCAAAAGAAGCGGTTAATCATTCCTTCGAGCAGATGGGCTATGAAGGAGATTTCTCTGTAAAGACCTTCAGGAAAGGGAAGGTCTCATCCCAGTGGAAATACCTGCTCCATGTGGTTATCCACAGCTTATCAAACAAGCATGGTGGATGGGACCAGATTCCTGAGGATCTCTCCTTTATAGTTCATGGGATGGTTCAGGGGGTCAAGTTCAGGTATTCACAATTTGTTTATACTAATTTACTTGCAAACTTAGACTCCTTAGAATATTACATGTTTCCTAGATATGTTCAACACATTCTTAACTGTGAACTGGGCTCACAGTTGAGGGAAACAGGCAATATTCTTAAACTGGGACAGATGAAGCCCGGCATCTTTAAAATTATGAAGAAGCCAACTGTAGGCTTCTCAGGGGTAGAAACAGCCCTAGTCCCAAAAATGTTAGAGCTCATTGCTCAAGGTGACAACATAGCAGTCCAAGCTAGTGTTGAACCCACACCTACTGCTCTCCTACCCTCTTCACAACCTCCAATATCATCACCTACAAAAGAAAATCCCAACGAACCCCTGCTCAGGCTATTGAGTCTGTGCAGGCCCCCAAATACTCAACCTTACAGGAAGAAGTGGACTCCAGAGCTCCCACTTCTCCTGAGGAGCAAACCACTCCCATTACTTTACCTATCAGGGCTGAGGTTCCTCAAGCTCAACCTGATGAGCTCATTAGCCCAACAACTGTAAGCCTTCACTCTGAGTCTCAACACTCAAGTGAACAACCTTCAGGGGACAGCTACCATCCCCAGCCTTTGGATCTAAACCAACCAATTCCCAACCTATCCTTTTACACTGATGAAGACTTAGGATTCAGTGAGTACCATGAGTCTCTCTTCTCCTCCCCTACTCAAAGAGAGATGAGTACCTCTGACTCTCCTCAGTCTATCCCTCATCAGTCACCTATTACTGAGGTGGACACATCTGAACCTGTTCAGGATGTCCATATGGAAGAGGCTCTCACTTTTGAAAGTGATTACATCATTAAGACCTCAACCATGGCAACTCAGCCCATTGGCATCTTAACTGAGGTTGCCAGTGAGCAGAGGAACCAGCAGCCAAGAAACTCAAGCTGGTGGTGAGAGAAGGGACTTTGGTCCAATCCTCTCATCCCCCAGTGATTCTTCTGATGAAGATGAGGGGAATTTGAGACTAAAGGTACAACAATTGTCACAAACATGCACCTATCTAGTCTCTAAGGTTAGTCACTTGGAATCTCAGGTGACTACCCTGCAAAACAGGGTCAATGATCAGCAACTCCAGATTTCATATCTGCAGGAAAAACTAGCTGAGAGACCTTTAAGGAGAGCTCAACCAGGAACACAAGAACCTGTGGAAGTGACTGATTTATCCTCCAGCTCACCTATGCAAGTGGGTGATGCTACCAAAAAGGGGAGAAAGTTATCACAACCACAGAACCTGGGAGTTCTTCAAAGAGAATGGACATAGAGGACTCACCATCCTCACTTGCTGTTGTGCATTCTCAGCAACTTCCTCAAGTTCACATTAATGTGGACTCTATAGACTCTCTCATCAGGAGTCTCTTTGAGGAAGGTATACCAAGGGCTGTCTCATCTCCACCACATGGAACTGGCAACTACATTATCAGATGGAGGTATGATGATGACAGAAGAGCCCTCATACTTCACAGAGTTCAAGGTCAACAAGAAGTCTTTCAGTTCCAAAGCCTGAGCTTCTATGAAGGACTGGATTTAGTCAACATGCCACTTGTCAACCAAGCAAATCTAGACAAGCTGACAGGCTGGCTCAAAGAATCCAAGACAGGATCCTTGCAGAGTTCTCTCTAAGAAGGAGACTTAGGCAATCAGGCAATGTCATCGGTCAACTGGATGCTGAGGTGGACCCTAAGATTAGTTTCATAGGGGAAACCTTGGCTGAAGGCCCAGTGGCAGAACCTGAGACCCCTGTCTCACCATCAACAACTGCTGCAGAGGTCCAAACTCCATCTGAGACACCTGCTGGTGAAGGTGTCTCTCAGCCTCTCTCTGGCCAGAGCATGGAAGCTACACCAAGCAATGAAGGCCAAGCCTCAATCCACCCTGAGTCACAAAGGTCTGTTGGTGACAAAGGGAAAAGGATAATGACTCCTGAGGAAATTGAGGAGGAAGAGAGAGAGAGGAAAAGGAGGCTAAGGGGAGAAAGTTCTTCTGGGTCATCAAAATTCATGCAAGCTGCAATCAGGGCTGCCCCCAGACCAAATACTCAAAATGATGAACAAAGGGCAGTCAGGATTAATTATTTACAGACCAGGAACTATGATGTTGATGAAATCATCTCCCTCCCCTTAGAAGAGTTGAATGAACTGGCTGACATGGAAGTGTCAAGAGAGATAAAGGAGAAGAGGATGCAAGGTTACTTCTCCAATTCAAAGAGGAGAGGAGACAGAAAAGACTTCACAAGCATACTCCCACTCTCTCTCCAGTTCAAGAAAGTCCTGCACAGGAAGATGTGGCTCCACAAGAACCTCAGGTAGATAAAGAAGAGGATAGAATCAAAATGATAAACTACCTGAGTGCCACAGGCTTCTATCAGGCAAATACACTTCTTCCCCTGTCCTATGACTTCATTGAGTTCGAGTACTTAAAGCAACTTGAGCTTGAGTTAGTCAAAGAAAGAAAAACAACCAAAAGGAAGCTAAGGGAAGAAGCTGCAAAGTCAAGAGCCATCATTCAAAAGAATGCAAAGAAGTCTGCTGACAGACAAAGAATGATGAGCTTCTTGAAGTCATATGGATTCTCCGGAAGGAGACTTGGTCCCATGTCTCTATCTACAATGGATGAGCATATAAGGGTAATCAAGCAGAAGATTAAAAGTGGTGAACTCATTGATTTGCACTCTCTTCCAAGTCAAGTCCCACCTGAAGTGGAGGTCAAGTTTGAACAACCAGAGACACCTGAACCAGAACCTCCAGCTGAGCCTCAGCAAACTTCATCTTCTGATCCAAGACAGGGTCAAACTCCCTCTCCTTCTGAACCTGTGAGGGAGGAACACCCAACTGAGAAAGACACTGATGATCAACATGGTGCTGCAGACCAGTCTTCTCAGTTAAAGACATTAAAGAGGAAGAAGAAAATGGCCTCTAAACCAAAGACTAAAAAGAAGAAGCCAAAGTCATCTACCTCTACACCCCAGGCTGAATCAGATCAACCTGAGGAAGTGCATGATGAGGCAGCCCAATCAACTCCTATGCAAGTGGCTCCTCTAGCAACCGAGACACCCCATCTTATCCTGGACTTACTCTACCAATCCAGAAAGATGGAATGTTATCAGAGATCAAGGTGTTGAAAATGTCTACTCATGGCAAGACATAATCAACTTACCTCTGCATGATCTCTTTGAAATGAGAAGATACTATGAGAGTCTTGATGATCCTGACCATCAAATGAAGAAAGGGATGGTATTGATTATTCTGAAGACTACAAACATTTAAAGATCTTCTAGGTGTTTTGGTAGCATCAGCCTAGGGGGAGTTTGTAAGGATTCCTGAAGTCTGATGCAACCCAAAACTGCCTAAGTGTTTCAGCAACATGCACTAAGTACTGAAGTGAAGAATGCTTCGGAAGAATTACACAAAGCATTAGAAAATACTCTAAGTGTAATATCTTCCGAAGCCAAGACCAATATCTTCCGAAGCCTAACATGAAGTCTTCCGAAGCTTGAAGAGACAAAGTCTTCCGAAGCTTCAACCTATGAAGACAGATTTCTTCCGAAGACTTTTAGTACACATGCTTTATCTGATGTACTGTTCCATAAAGCACCTTTTCCGCTGCGTCTCTGATAAGTCACCAACTTACAAGAGTTGGTGAAAAGGTCCATGCTTTTGGTAACTGTACATTGAGGTCTTGAGTCTGAAACTTTCCACTTTATGTACTTTATCCTTTTTATAATGTATAAGGATGTGAGCTATGGCATGTCATAGTCACAAGGTCAAAAGGCAGATATGCCTTTTGATCCTACAATTGATTTTGTTAGTGTCTAGTCAATTGTATCCAGCTGGCTTTCATAGTATAGCCGGCTGTAGGTTGTAGTATAAGTATTCCAAGTTCTTGTATCTTTCCGTAATGCTTTGTAACACTTGTAAAAGAACTTGAGAAAGCAATATACTGCTACCTTGAAAACTATACTCTCTTGTTCTGTCTCTTGCTTTACTTGTGTTCTCTGCATCACCTTTGGTTACCTAGTTCACTGTTTGATTAACGTTTAGTTAATCTCCTCATTGTGTTGTTGTGTTGTAATTGTGTTCAAGCCCTTGAACGATCCTGCATGTAAGCATCCTAATAAGTTCCAGCCGCCGCCTCACGTCAGGCTAAGAGCCAGCCGCGGCCCATTCCGGCTGATATTTTTTCACGGCGCCCAAGTTCACCGCGGCACACTAGCTAAGGGGCCCACCGCGGCTGCTCCTCAAGGCTAGAGTCCCACTCTCGGCATCAAGTTCACCACGATTGCTCGGACTGGAGGCCCCAGCCGCGGCCCAACCTCCGTCCCGTATATGCCGGACCCAGCTACTATTCCGTGACGCCAATCTTTTCGACGTACCTAGGCCGCACTAGCTTTATCCAGGTAACAATCGGAGAGGCCTAATAGCCCGGCACTGGTATGTACCCCCAGCCGCGGCTCCAGTATTTGTAAAACCAAAAAAAAAGCCAATCGAACCCAACTTCGTAACAAATTCCATGTCAGCACTTGTGAAAACCTCACATAAACTTGGCACCAAGGAACCATTTTCATCGTTTGCAAAGAATAAGAAGAAACAAAAACGAATAAAGCCAAAACAATGGCAGAATCAAACAGCCACCATATCCCAGGTCAACTTCAAGACACACCTCATTACTGTTGCAGAACCCTTTACACTAGAAGGGTATGAAACTCTAACTAGGGAATTTCAGTCCCAGATCTGACCACAGTACTTCCAAAATAAAGCCATGCTATTTCAGTCCCCCATGTTTCAACACTTAATACTTCTGAAATTCCATAAAAGGGCAGATGGAGATCCTACACCGACACATTAACATAACGTTAGTTTACAAACCTTTACTTATTAATCCCTCATCGAAGCTCTCTGATGCAAATACTTATTCTCACGCCGAGTGTGGTCTCGGGGAGACAGTCCTTTCTGTCCAGGTAGGCTCACGGTGTTGTTGTGTCTCACAGGCATTCAGTCAGCTGAAGCTCGCGTCAACCCCTGCCTATCCAACAGCACCTCATTCAACACTGTTTCCCGATCTTAATCCCTTGATTAGATCCGTGTAGCAACACCGAGCATCGACAATAGTGCTGGATTTACCGACGACTGCTTGAAATGAAGGTAAACGAGGGTTGAGGCAGTGGGTGGCCATTGAAAAGAGGAATGGTAGATAATCACATATATCTAAACAGAAAGACATGTGCATTAGCAACTTGTACACTAAGCTTTAAAACAGTAAAATAAAAATAACTGTTTCTCCTTTTCTCTCTTTAATATTAAGGTAAATAGGAAAGTGTCTCTTTGATGGATGAGGAGTTTTACAATTAATTCAAAGAAAAGATAAAATAATTATATTCCGGCAACTACACAATCACATGTGCTGACCAATGTTGGAAATAATCCAATAACGAAAACAAAAGACTCGCAAAACTAATGAGGTATCCTTGTGACTTTTGGATCACGATGTATTTATTTTACTTGTTTTATTTTATCTTTGGCTATGTTTTATCGTATACGGATCGAATGGGTGACATTTGATGACTTTTAAACGTTTTAGAAACTATGTTATCAGGGGCGGGCCCTGAGGAAGGGGGCGACCTTTCAGAACCCAATCTCCTATATCGTATATATGTATTTGTATTTTTTAAAATAAAAATATAATCTATTTATCAATCCATTAACAAACCCAATAATATTTTGATTAGTTTAGCCATTAAACTTTATATAATAGACCATTAACATTTTAACTAATTTAACCAAATAAAGAATCAACAGTTGACGATTATAACTATTGAAAACGATGTATTGGAGAATATGAATTATGAAAACTTAATCGAGAACTTTGCTTTCAAAAATACTAAGAGCGCCTCCTGATTCACTTAAATAAGTAATAAATCTTTTCGCTACTATACTTTTGTTTTGTTTATTATCATAAAATTATCATCGTATTATGAATTATTATAAACAAGTTATTCGGTTTAGAATGTTTTATATGTCGTAGTATAAGGGGCCGTTTTTTGTTCTCACCTCGTGTCCAAAGTCCCATGAGAATTCTCGGGACTGGCACTATATGTTATAAGGGTTTAAAAGAGAAACCCTGCGACTTTACAATATAAAACTCATTGGTTCGAGTTTCAATTGATTCAATATGCTTTAGATGAATCAAAAGTTTTATCATAGTGAGTCTTTGTAATTTTCGTGTTTATTTAACAAAATCGTAAGATTTTACATGACAATTTGTATAGAATACAATATACCGAAGGATCCATCCTTTCTGTCCTTTGAATGATGATATTTCATTTTAAAATCCTCTAATTATTTAACTGAATTTTAATCTAATTGATATTCAAGAATGTTAGTACCAAAAATCCAACCGAAATGTTTTGTATAACATTATATATAACTCATTTGCAACTGTAAGAGGGTTTCTCAACGCCACGACACGTGTCATTGTTCAGATGAACCAATTTTTTTTTCCGTAATCTTTTGAGTGGATATATACTTTTACGTCGGAAGGTAAACAAAATTGCTCGGTTAGATTGGATGGTTAGAGCGCTTTGTATTTACTATGGTGGTTGTGGCTTCGCTTCCCTCAGCCTGCATTATTTCCTTTTCTAAGTCTTTTTCCCTTTTTTTGTTGCTTTTTGACGTTTTTAATTTCTTTTAATTTGTCTTATTTCACCCGTTTGGTTTTCTTTCACTTCTTTCTATTAGGTCACTATATTTATATTGTCTGCCGCCACGTAACGATGTTTACGTACATGCTATTAACCATATTAACGTATGATCCCTCTATATTTAAATTATTTTTATTTAACACGCGAGACATCGTATTTTTTTAATATTTTTTTAGTTTATCTGGACGCATTAATGCACTCTTTGGTTACAAACTTCACAAACATGCCCATGATCGCTCGACAGTAAGAGTGTTCATCGGATCTCATAACGGATTATTTGGATTTGAAAATTTCAGGATCCTATTCGAGATCCGAAGGGCTTCTTCGGCGCGCGCGCATACACATATATATATATAAAGCAATCCACTCTACCCTAAAAGCTTTTTCTGTCTCTCCAAAACTCTGATGCATTATCAGCTCCTACGCTACAATTCATTTCGAAGATCTTCAATCATCAGAAATCATTCTTATTGGGTTCTTGTGGGATCAGTAAAGCAGCAAATCAAGATAGTTCATCGGTAAATTTCTTGGGACACCCTTATCTTGTGAGGTCTACGATAAATTTTCAAATTTTGTGATAATTCAAGCCTTTTTGATTTTAGGGACTTTAATTTTTGCTTCTATTATTGATCTTTATGTTGACTGTAGCTAATAAGAGCAACAATAACGATTACGTGTGTTAATTTTAGATTTTTACATCATTGATGTGCCTCATTTTAGGATCTTATCCCCTTTATAGTGAACCTGCAATTCAAATTTGTCCGAAAGAAACATGAACACTGTAGGAGCTTTATTAGATAACTTTGGAGCCTTAATTGGTGTTTATACAACAATTTGATGGTGGAAATTTGATCCTTTTGTTGTTATGTAATAATTTGTATGTTATTGAATGTTATATAGATTTTGAAGTGTAAAAAGATGCCAAAAGATAGAAGAGACCGATCTGTATCTGTTGATAGATCTTGGACTTCACCTTATGTATGCAACACTAGTCACTCGAAACGATTGTTAGCCAAGAACCCGTTAGAAACCGAGAGCGTAACAGAATGGGAAGACGCCCGATGCCCCGTATGTATGGAGCACCCACACAATGCCATTTTGTTGTTATGCTCTTCACACAACAACGGATGTCGTCCGTTCATGTGTGACACGAGTTATCGCCACTCAAACTGTTTTGACCAGTTCCAAAAAGCGTCGTCTGAAGCCCAACGATTGGTGGATCAAGCTACAACAAGCGGGGCAACTCCAGTGTTGAAACTGGTTTGCCCTTTGTGTCGTGGGGAGGTCAACGGGTGGGTAGTGGTGGAGTCTGCACGTTTGTTTATGAACTCAAAAGCCCGGAGCTGTGCTAATGAGACTTGTGACTTTTCAGGGACGTATGCAGACCTGAGAAAGCATGCTCGGTTGGTGCACCCGCTGGCTAGACCATCGGAAGCTGACCCAGACCGCCAACGGGACTGGAGGCGGTTAGAAAGGCAGAGGGATATTGGGGATCTGTTAAGTAGTCTTCAGTCTTCTATAGGTGATGAGAGGGCTGAAGATATCAGTAATACTAACACGAGTGCTTTGTCATTCGATGAAGGTGGTTGGATGACTGTTTTTTTCTTAATTCGGGTTTTCAGACCCAGAAGCGGTTCAAGGAGCAGTAGCTGGTCTGGCACGTCTCGGGCCAGAGCCCATGTGACTATTAGAAGGAGTCCCATTACACAGCTTTGGGGTGAGACCCATAGCGATGAACCTAGAGATGATGACGAGTCCTCGGATGGTGGTTCGTGCCCACCTGATCTGGTACAAAGTGATGAATCTTGATAAGTTATTGTAAAATAATTGCTGCAACCTTGCTCTTTTTACTGTGAAAATAGATTTTTTTTTTTCTATATTTTGTTTATACATCATCTGTTATGATTCAATGAAAGGCCAAAAAAGTTTTCAATTGCTGTAGTACTCTGGTAACTAACTCACCAGGGGTATGTGGTCATTTTATGTGCAGTGAAGTTTAAATATTTGCTTTTGTTAGGGGCACTACGGTCAATTGTAGTATACTTGTTGGTCCCTTGAGAGGGTGAAGAAGTTTATTTGGCCCTTGAGAATCATCAAAGGCAAAGCATTGGGGTCTTTATGGTCATTTGATAACTTAGCGACAGTGATCAATGATCACATATTTTCTTCATGATTTTCGTTCATAATGTATGACAGTCTGGATTTCTATCTAGAAATGATAGGATGGGATTTCTTTTCACATTTCTTCGTTAAAGAACAATCATTTACCAATGCGCCAATAATGTATGACAGTTGAATGTTAATTGTTATTTTTATGAACTTGTTAATTGAACTCTATTTTAAATCTATACCTGAAAACATTGTTAGTTATATCATTTTTTCCCAATAATTTGCGCCCAATAATTTAGAGCCTAGGCCGAAGCTCAAGGTGAGCATCATTGTTGATGGCGATGGCGATGACGTGACCTGATCGGGAATTGATGTAACGATGAAGATGACGACCACCGTGGCGATTGCGTTGTTAGAAAGGCAGTGGAATTTGGTCGCGGTTGGTCTGCCAACAAGAAGTTGACTATAGACCTACAAACTGAGGCGATGGTTTTGGTTTTCACCATATCGGCGATGGTTTTGGTTTTCACCATATCGGCGAGTCAGAGTCTTCACCGGGGATGAAGACGACGATTGTGATGCAACACCAACAATCTCCGGTAGATCATGAAATTAGTTTTATATTTAAAACCCATGAAATTAACACCTCCTGCACTCTCCTTCGTCACAGTTCAATCCACTACAAACTCACAAATTGAGAGCTTGTTGTAATATATGGATAGTTCCATTCAGTAACAAACATATTAATATTAATATGATTTACTTCTAATATGATTTTATTTTTTTGTTGTCTCATGTAAATATAATTAATGGATTGGATATTTGGTTGATGAGATGAATTCATGCATTGTTTATGGGCTGGTAGGATTGTTCAAGGCATGTACTAGAGTTTGGTCACACGTATTGTTTTTTATATAAAAAACGAGAGGAGTTCATGAGGAATTTTATTTTTTATCATCTTAACTTCTCCAATTCATCAAGAGAATTTCTTACCTGATTATTAATGGAAAATCTCTGAGACACGAGTTCATGTTGAAGTTGTATAAGATAGTCTATATTATCAACACAGTCAAAGTCAAGAAAAGTCAATGTCACGATCAAAGTCAACAAAAGTCAAACCCGACACGTTCGACACGAAGAACCAAGACAAGACGTTGAAGATTTAGATGACTAGGAGTTTTATTGTAATAAATATATTTTGTGTGAACAAAATATATATTTACTTTGTTTGAGTCATGTTTTAGTCTAGTTATATAGTCTAGGGGGTTATGTGTAAATATGGAAACTTAGGCAAGATTATAAATAGCCTAATTGTAAGTAGAATTAAGTTAATGGTTGTATGATCAATTGATTGGGGGTTTTCATTTTGTACAAATTATTTGCAATCAATATAGATCAAAGGGTTTTGATTATGCTTATCATATTTTGATCTATAATCTTCATGATTTGATTCGCGTGTGATTATCCTGGATTAACAATTTGGTATCAGAGCCATTTTGGATCAAATTCATTGAAGATTTGAAGATTTTTAGAGAGAGATTTTGAGGTTTTTGGTTGTTTTTTGTTCAATATCAATATTTCATTAATTCCAGATCAAATTTGAGTGTTATTGATATGGAAATTGATTGAAGCTTGCTTGTTATTGGTTGGGAATGCTCTATTAATCATCAGATCTCAAATCCATTGAGATTTGGGTGATTCAGATTGATTTCGTGTTGAAAAAGCTTTTCAGCTTCGTCCAGTGAAATTACCAATTCATCCAGCGAAACTGCCTGTTCTTTCAACAAAACTACAAGTGTTTTACACTTTGTAGTTAATTTCAGCATCTCAGCGAAAGTAGTGATCTTGAACGAAAGTTCAACAGTGCTTGTGCGCATATTACAAGTGAAATTGCTGTCAAAAGTATATTTGAACGAAAGTTCAAGCTTGTTTTGTGCAAAATTGTCAGTAAAACTAAGAAGCCTAAAGCATTTGGCTAGCGAAACTGCTGTTGAAATTTCTAGCGAAACTACTGTCGGCTCAGCGAAACTAGATTTCACTGCGAAACTAGTTCCGCGAAACTACAATTTCGGCGAAATTATCATTTTTTAGCGAAACTAGAATGTCAAAGATGACTTTTTCCCCTTAGTTGGGATTAATTGATTTCATCCCGATAAAAATTTTTTCACCGATTTTAAAAGATTTATAAAAAATACAAGCTGACCTGGCAGCTTGACCCCAGTTGCTAAGATTGCATAACGTGAAATTTAAAAGAAAAATTATTTTTACCAGAGGAGAATTATGGTACAATTTTTGGGAAAAATACTTTTGGGAGGTGTTAATTGCAATAAACAGAATTAAAAAAATGGCTTTTGCAGAACTATTTAAATAATTCGAATCTGATAATCTCATAATTGCACAATATCAGTTTGATAATTTTACAGCTTTAAAGAATGAAAAAATATCTGATTTTGTTGATCGTTTTCTGTTGGTGGAAAGCAATTTGAAGAAGTTTGATGCCCAATTGGGAAATCATGAACAAGTTCTGAGATTGCTTGATTCCCTCCCATTAGAATGGAGCTCACACGGAAAGTCGATTAAACGAGATAGAGGCTTTCGAGATTACAAACTGATAGAGGTGATCAACAAACTGAAGGAAATTGAGTTGGATATCAAACGTCGTGAGTACTATGAAGCGACATATCTAACTCCAAATATCACTTCAAACTCCAAAGAGAAACAAGAAGAGAGATCAGATTCTGGCCCCAATTCTAACGGTTTACCAAAACTAGACTTGAAGAGGTACACGAGGAGCTTAAGCAGACATTAATAGGTAAAGGTGGAGCTAGTTGAATGATAAAGTTTGTGATGCTGAGAAGGAAGAGGAATGGAAGCGAAATACCAGAGTTTGCAACTACGAGAAGGCTCTTACTGCTGAAAGAATTATCCTGGATCTTCCATACGAGACAGTTTAGGATATGTGTTCTTCTGCTTGTAAAATTAGGCTATTTGGTGTGTATAAAGCTAATAGGTTACTTTTAGATAACCAAAAGGAATTAACCACCATAAACGTAAAACTTAAAAAGAATAAATCCAAGTATTTCACAAAATTAAATGAAGCTTTAAAAGAAAATAATCATTTAAAACGAACTTTTCTTGAATGAAATGCTGAAATTAATCTTTTAAACGAAAGAATCACCTTGGCTGAATTTGAAACAAGCAAGCTTAAAACAAAGTTGATAGATGGACCATATCCGGAATGAAACAGGAAGAATTACTATGTAAACAAAGGGGAGCTAAGATTAAAACGGGAGTGGGTTGTGGTGAAAATCCATACATTTATCCTCCTCCGTTACTATCCTATGCCTCAACCTCATCCGTCTAATGATTTGATTGAAGCTGCTGAAACTAATAGTTTAAATGCAGGTTTAAGTAACGTTAATCTTAAAGAGGTTAGAGATGTGCCGGATTCTCCTGTAGGTTTGGGATTCCTCAAGCAGGAGTCTGATAATAAGATTAGTGACGATTCCATATCTGATGCTCCAAAACCAATATCAGTTTCTTTTCCAACATTCTTCAACAAATTCAAAACAGGTAATATTCCTTCGTTTGTTCCTTTCAGGTTTGTTAAAGAAGAAACAGTTGTCGAATCATCAAGCAATCAGAATCCAATAATCGAAGCCGACACAATAGGAGATGTTAATCAAGATCCGTTGGAGAAAGATCTGTGTATACGAGATTGGATAAGCTCAGATGATGAATCAATCACAGAGGAGCGTGTTGGTTCCTCACAGATCAAGATATCTCCTGACATTATTAAGTTTCAAAAGCTTCGAAAAGCTGAATCAAGACCAATACGAGTCTCTTCTCCAACTTCAAAGCAACCCAGTCAATCAGTGAACATCTCATTCCCTGTTCAGCATAGCAAACGCCAAAACAAGCAAGAATCTACAACAACCTCAAAGCAATCTCCAATTCAAAATGCTTCACATGGGTCAGTCAAGCATCAAAAGCCCTTCAAGACTTGTTTTCAGTGTGGAAAAGAAGGTCATGTGGTAAAGAAGTGCCCTCAAAGACTTGCTTCGAACGGTAAAGGCAAAACGAATTGCTTCTCCGAATGTAAGTCTACAAAGAATTTTCCAAACGGTAAAGGCAATACGAGTTACTTCTTTGGATCAAGAGGTAAAAAGCACACATCTTTGAATGGTTGGATGAAAAACCCTCCATCCAAACCTTTTCATGTGAAGCTGGTTTCAAATGATTCAAAGTTGAAAATGACCAAAGCTTCAAACCCAAATTCTTTTCCTTTTGGTCTTAAATAGAAAATGATTTCCAAATATAATTCATTCAAATCCAAATTAATTAAATCGAAACAAATTTGGCAAATTAAAAAGAAAGATACAGATATCCCCGATTGTTTAAATGGTTATGTGAAGAGCAGGTTACTTATATTGATGAAAAAGGAACTTGCAGAACTACGATGGCCTGGGTTTCCCTTTCAAACTAATATGTTTATGAGTGCAGAAATAATTCAAGATGACTGTTAGTAATCCGGTTTACTGACAGAGATTGTTCCTAATTCAAATTGAGGCGGAACAAACAGATTAAGGTTACAGTATTTTATTTACAATCTGGATTTGTATGTACACAATCACCATTCTCACTTTACAATCACTGCATATTTCATGAGAATTCATTTCTTATATTCATATCAGTGTAGTTTGGAAGACCTTCTTTGATAAATTTCTATTTTTGTACAATTTTTTATAAAATACATAAAAAAATATAAAAAAAATAAACAAAACAAAAAAAATTAGGTTTGCAAAAATAAAATTTAGGGGGAGAGTATAATAAATAAAAATTAAAATAGAACTGTGAACTTGATTCGAGATGATTGACAAATGATTGTATATCTTCTTTAAATGCTTGTTTTTGCATGACTTGCGTTTATAAAACGAGAAATAATAGTAACTGATGTTGTTATCTGATTCTCATCTTATTTAAATTGCAAGTAAAAGAAATACAAACAGATTCTTTAATGATATGATTGGTAGACTCAACATGAAGAATAAAGTAGACAGCAACAAAATGATTTAAATTAAAAATATATGCTTACGGACGTCTGGATTTATGCAATCATTTTGGCCTGCACGAAAACTGAGTCCTGAAAAAATTGAATTGAGAATTGATCTTTCACCCACCATGATACAAATCATATAAGTCATATCTTTGAGCCATGATTGGTGTATTTATGTGTCTTGTGTTTGTGCTAATCTTCTCTGTTGTACGGAAGTATTGACCTGGAGTGATGATCTCCTTTGTTGTACGATAGTATTGAGCTGGAGCTCTCATTGGCACATTATTAAATGGTCATCTCCTTTGTTATACGTGAGTGTAAACCTGGAGCTCTCACCATTTTGGTCTAAGTAGTGTCAAATAATCTAAATGATGAATTCATAATATTCTGTTGATAATCACTTGCACACTAATGCACATGCCTGGCTCTATAAAGATCATAACAAAATTCAAGAAATCCTGAGGTTGGGTGAGGGTTTTTTCCAAATTATTATGGGTCCTAGTATTCTAAAGTATTTAATCGAACCTTAACGAATCATGCGTTGCTTGTTGAAAAAGATAGGGCATGGGTTTAAGTGGACAAACATATCAGCAATCGTTATTGATATGTTTGAGAATTTTAAAATCATTCAAAGACTGTGATTAGATTTAGTTATCAGTGTGATCTCATTGCTTATCGATGATTAAATTCATCTTTGTACTAAAGTATATCTTGAAGATGTGATCTCATGAACAATTAGTTCTAGGTAATTAAAAATATATATAAATATACAAATAAATAAAATAGATATATAAAATTAAAAAAATTATAATAAATATCTAATAAAAATAAAATTTATAATAAATTTTTATTTTAAAATTTTTTTAGGTCTTCCATATTATGCTGTTACAATATTATCATTTTTTATCCATTTCACAAAAGTTACGCACAAACGAACACGGGTTCGCTTGTTTTTCAAACACAAATAAACACAGGTTTATTTTGTTAAAATAAAATGATCTAATTAGAAATGTCAAGATTGTTTGTGAATGTGTTTTAGATATTTTTTGTAAGTGATGGCCGATCATCAGTTGAGCGGTGTACCTGATCAAAGAACATGTTCCTCAAGTTTGTAGAAGATACCGAGCTAGGAATCCTCTTCCTACATCTTCTAAAGCACTCAAAATTAAAGATTTAGGAAATTTGTTCCAATATCCACGCAAAGGTTGCATTCAAAAAGAGGGAGCACATAAAAAGGGGGAGCATATAAAATGGTGAGAGCTCCAGGTCTATACTCACGTATAACAAAGGAGATGACCCTTTAATTGTGTGCTGATGAGAGCTTCAGGTCAGCACTATCGTACAACAGAGAAAATTAGCACAAACACAAGACACATAAATACACCAATCATGGCCCAAAATTCAAACCCGACACGTTCGAGACGAAAAACCAAGACAAGACGTTGAAGATGTAGATGATTAGGAGTTTTATTGTAATAAATATATTTTGTGTGAACAAAATATATTTTATTTTGTTTGAGTCATGTTTTAGTCTAGTTATATAGTCTAGGGGGTTATATGTAAATATGACTTAGACTAGACTATAAATAATCTAATTGTAATTAGAATTAAGTTAATGGTTGTATGACCAATTGATTAGGGGTTTTCACTTTGTACAAATTATTTGTAATCAATATAGATCAAAGGGTTTTGATTGTGATTATCATATTTTGATCTATAATCTTCATGATTTGATTCAAGTGTGATTATCCTGGATTAACAGTTCGTCTTCTTCATCTAATCTGTTAGGTCTTTGATTTCTTGATTTGTAATGTTTCATTCCAGATTGTCATTGAATCATTGATTTGTGAGTATTAGGTTGAGAGTTTGTAGTCTCTTTGATTTGTTTTAAACTCTTTGTAATCTTGTGAAGTTTTGGATTATAAATTTATCACAGATTCAATGTTCGAATCTATAAGTTGTTCAAGGTCTTGCGTTTTATTTTGTTTGATACATGTATTTGTCATGGTATCAGAGCTACGGCTTTGGTATCGTTCATCTTCCGCTGATTGTCTTCTACGATTCTTTGATTAAGGTTTTCTCAAATACAAAACCCTAGATCTTGGGCATCTTAGATAGTTCTTGGTAATTCAATTCAGGCTCTTGATTAAAAATTGTTGTGGTATCCATCATAGTTCTATGAATATTTTCTGATTAGAGTTGGTTCTTGGGTAAAACAAGCACTTTCGTTGCATTACCTTCTATCTTTTTTCATCAGTTCTTGAAGGATTGTCATTTCAGAATAGCAACGAAGAGACACCATTCTTACTAAAGACTTGGTCTGACTGCTTGCATTCTTGAGGACTTATATTTCAAGTTGAGGGTTTTGTATTCAACTCATAGTTCCTTGGCTGGGTGAAATTCTGTATGTTGTTTTTTCAATTTAAAAAAAAAAAATTCGTGTCACCTATTATGACTTGTTAGGCATTCTTGGTTGGGTTAGGTGTACCAACCTTGATATTGATAAACATGAAGAGTCATACCTGTTCTGTGTAATTGAATAGATGTGTTTCATTGTGATGTGATGGTTATCTTGTTTTAATCTACGTTAGTCATCAGTGGTCTACTCTGTGTGCATCATTCAACATTATCTGAAATATTTGGTTTATAGTTGATAAAATGACTACTTACCGAGTGACTTGTAGTTTGTCAGCTTTCTATTCAGTATTCAATATGTCCAATTATGGGTGTGATTGTTTAAAGGTTTTATGGATTAAGAAATTCTTGATTGAATTTTTGATAATCTTGAACAAGTTCGTAAAGTTGATTTAAAGCTAACTGAGTTATGCATGTTAAAATCTTTAATGCTTAAAGTTTTCACCTAGTTATGTTTTCTCTTAATCACAACTCATCAAGTGATAGTTACGAAGGTCTTAGTTTTTTTGAAAGTGTGTTAGTTTTTTTTTATCTATGACCGATAGGTGTGACAATTTGTATTTGGTTGATCTTGATCACAACTTGATAATTGATGATTGAGTGATTCTTCTAACATATAAGCGTTCTATTGACCTCGTGTGTCCACTGACCACTGTTGGGTTGATTTGTTGTTGTCTACCTTATAATTGTTGCTTTATGAACTTGTTTAAGTGTTTTATTCCTACGTTTCGTAAGAATAATATTCTTTGAAATCGTTATATTAGTGATGAAACTACTATACTTAAAATGCAATTTGATTTAAACCATACACACATGTGTTCTAAGATGTCAAACTTTAGCATAAAAAAATATTCAACTACTTGACTTTTATCTTCTTGAAGCGATGCTAGCTGGATCACGATCAGCTCCTTTTCGTTAGCATCTACAAATTGGTTTTATAAAACACATTGTCCTACCACTAGAACGTTCAAAGTCATGCTATCATCTAGATATATGCATATACACATAGGTTAGCATAACAATTTTTTTGATGAAATGTTCAATATGATTAATGATTTTCTTTAAAATGATTCATTAACTGCCCAAATCTTCTTGCTGCGTATTCATGTTCCTTCTGTACTTGTGATTGCTATGCGTCTGTTTTGTAATATCTTGAACTATCTTCAATGTTTTTTATTACATGCTATTGTTTATATATATTAAATATGGTGTTCTAGTCATTTAGGGGGGGTGATGGTCTTAAATGACTAGATTGGTGTTGGAATTGTTGGTGTCAAAATGTTGTTTGTAAGACCTAAAAATATGTTTGATAGGGCTCAATTCAACAAGTTTTCATAATAGTTATTCATGATTATACTTTGCATCTGTTATTGAATTGATTACTTACACCACATATTGTACTTACACCACATATTTTACTAACCCAAAAGGTCATTAGTTTTGGTTTTTTTTACACAAAAAAAGCAATTAATTTTTTTTTAAAAAAGTGTCGAAAAAGTTCAGTAACTTGTTGGTTGATTAGATATGTGTTTTCATTCTGATATATTAACAGAAAAAAAATAATATTTCTTTCTAAACAAGTATTCTAAATCTTAAACTTTTTAAACGGAAGTTGTGTGTGGTTTTGTAATCAAACGCATTATGTTCTTTGCGATAGCATTATTGATCCCGTTGTCCGATTCTATATGTTTTAGTCAAGAGGATGTCTTTTGATTGAATGTTTGTATTCTGGTTGGTCGAACTGTGTGGTTCACGTGTCTCAACCAGTCATATTATCAAGAGTTTTTTCTTTGACAGTCATGTATGTTATTTCTCTTGTGTAAGAGATATAATCAATCTGTTTGGCTGTGTTTTCTAGTCTGGTATAGCTTATGCTTTTCTTATCGTTATCGGGCTTGTCTTTTGAATCTTGTGATTTGGTATTGTTGTGAAAAAGTCTTGCTTGGTTCAATTAGTCTTTATGTTCTTTACAAGTGTAAGGCTCCGTTCCGGGACGTTCACAGTTTGTCAATCATTGCACATAAAACATATAATTACATTAGCTTTAATAAAACATTGCAGCGGTAACATTAAAATAAATTTTCATTTCAATATAAATACTTTTGCAAGTTAATACAACATTCATTACAAAACATCGTTTGTTCGCATTACAATGCAAAAACATTATACAAAAGAATGCCATCCAAAAAGAGCCAAGTAGCCGCCCCGTGCTATCCTCAACAACCATTACATGCCAACTAGAAAATGCATAAAAGTCAGCATTGCTGAGTGAGTTCTAGTTTTACAAAAAGACATTATATTACCTTTCATTCGTTAAAACATTTTCTTTACTATCGCACGTGATCACACATCATACGTACATCAAGGTAATAGTTATTATCTTCAATATCGTTCATTTCGTACATTTCACAAGTTTCGCATATTTCGTACTTATCGCACTTTTCGTACATTTATTATCTTTTCACTTCTATCTAGGTCCTGTTGTATGCTTAACCCTTCTCTTGAGCACAAAGCCATATCATATAGGGTTAAGCGACAAGAACCCCATATCGCACATATCGTACGTATGGAGTAGTCACATAGAATAACTCCCCTTGTGTGTGAACTCTTATGGGTTAGCCAAAATCGCACACTACATAACACATAGTAATTACCAAATCGCACATATTGGAGCAGTCACCAAGGCTAACTCCTACTATGTGTATAAACCCTTATGAGTTAGCCAAAATCGCACGCTATAAACACATAGTTGAGCTAACAACTCTCAATGAGTTGTGAACCCCCTTTCATTTTCTTGCAAGACTTTTCATTCATTCATTCATTATGTTCCACTCTCATTATTTTAAATCTTTCACTTTGTTAAGATAATACTTTACGTTCATTATCATAATCACACCACGTAAAGTCACATCATAATACGTAATAAGAAACATATCATACAGAACATATATAATCATCATCAATCACACATCATGCATCATACACTCACATACATAAACATATGCACAACAAGCATAAGTCATTATAAAACATAACTGATCCTCCGTGGGACAGCAGGGGTTCGGGGGCGGTAGCCCTTGACAGCGGGGTCCTAGGGACAGCAGCCCCTAGTGGGGTCCAAGGGACAACGTCCCTGGCTGGAGTCGCGCTGCTAGGTCAGTGTGAAAAATTTTTAGTTTAATACTTTTATATAGCACATTTCTTTATATAAAAATCGATCTTCCCGTTAAAACCTCTTAAAATCTTGGTCATTTAAAGCGTTTATTTAGTATGCATTTCCAACCCAAACTAGTTTAAAACCTTTGAAATAGGGGATCTAGAACTCACCTGGACTCGATGAGTAGCTTCTTAATCAAGCTTTCAAAGCAAGGGTTGCACTACACAGCCTGCAAAGAAGTTAACACTCAAAGGAGTTAATTTCTGTCTAATTTCGCTGCTAATTTTGCTACTAGATCAGCAGTTTCACTGCTAGTTTCGCTGCTAGTTTTGCTAGCATCTACGCTGGCAGTTTCGCTGCTAGTTTTGCTAGCATCTACGCTGACAGTTTCGCTGGCATCTTCGCTGCCAGTTTCGCTCAACTTTTGTTGGAAAACCATATCTGCGAAACTACCTGCGAAACTATAGTTCCGCAGGAAGTTTTCGTAGTTTCGTCGGATGACTGTGCAATTTCACTAGATGAACCTAATTTCGGAGAACAGGCTGAAAATTACGAACCAACCTATTTTTGACCCAAAACTTCAATCTTTTACACCCAAAACCTTGGTTTATCATCCATGAAGCTATATCTAAGCTTCTTACATGTTTTCTTACACAAAAACGCGAGTTTTTGGCGAATCTTTGCCACTTTTAAAAAATTCAAGCTCTAGAATCTGGGTTTACATCAAAATGAAAGATTAAATGATATTTCTTACCTGGATTCTTGGTATTTTCTTGTTTTTTGGATGCCCACGAACACCGATCTTCAATTCCGTGATCAACCGAGCCTTAAATCTTCACCTCTTCTCCATTCTCTCTCTACTCTCTCTAGAAATTGGGTGTTGAGTTGCAAATGAGAGTTGGTCAAGCTGATCCGTTTATATATACCGGACGTTCTCGGGACCTTTAACTCGCCGGACACATAACCCGAAAAGTTAACTCGGTCTATAACACATATCCATCTTATTTTCCTTAAATTATCTCGTCTAAGCCCATTATTATTATTTGTCTTGCTTAGAATTTATTCCGGGTGTTACAACAAGCCCTCTTATGGCGTATTTCTTGTCAAGTTGTAAAAATTTTGAACAAGTCAAATTAGTCTTTAGGTTCTTCATAAATTTTGTCTTCAGACGTGGTTCTGAGTTCGAAAAAGCTATGTGGCATTTCTCTTATCAGATATGTTTCTGATTTCTTTCTTTCCTCTTGTTAAAGGAATTTGATATATGTCTTGTGATATATTGTTATCTTTGCAAGTTCTAAAAGTCGTGTGACTTGGGTTTCTAAACTTTTTCTCATTTGGTTATTGAATCTTGTGATTCATTGTTTGATCAAAATAGTTTTCTGATTTGTCTCTTTGTCCAATAGCTATGTTATGGTTCATTATATCATAGTATTGGTTTCTTTTTGTCTTAATCAAATGTTGTTCTTTTCTGTGATAATTCCAGAAAAGTATGATATGATTTTGGCCTTTTATTGTGGTTATTCTTTGTTAACAGTAAATCCAAATTTATTGTTGATTAAGATTATATATGTGTTAGATCTAGAAAGGCTGGTACAACCAAAACCAAGTCACTTAGAAGATTTTGGTACAACAAATAAAGGACTTCCGAAGCTAATTGTAGAACTTCCGAAGGACAGAGGAGCTCTTCCGAAGACAAAGTGTAAAGCTTACTTCCGAAGGAAAAGTTCCAACTTCCGAAGACAAAGAACCTACTTCCGAAGTTCAAGACTTAGAAAGAAAGATCTGAAGTCAACTTCTAAAGCACAGAAGTCCTCAAGCCTCGGAAGTATAGAAGCTTTTTCCGAAGTATAAGTGGGTTCGGAAGAACTTGTTCTTCCGAAGCCAACTTACCTTTGGAAATCACTGCTATTATCTAGTGGACTTAAGTATGGCCTTGCCTGACACTCCACTGCAAATCTCTGAGATACTTCATGGTGTTTTCTCAAAAGCCATTGTTGGACCAAAAGAACCGATGAGCCGGATCAGAAAAACCTTTAAGTCCTACAGACGTCACAACAACTACTGAAGACCACAACAGCTGAAGACAACAGCTGATTACAAAGTCTGAACACAAGTGCTGAAGACAAAGTCTGAAGACAAGTGCTGAAGACAAAGTCTGAAGACAAGTGCTGAAGACAAGTCTGAAGACAAGTGCTGAAGACAAAGTCTGAAGACAAGTGCTGAAGACAAAGTCTGGAGACAAGTGCTGAAGACAAAGTCTGAAGACAAGTGCTGAAGACAAAGTCTGAAGACAAGTGCTGAAGACAAAGTCCGAAGACAAGTGCTGAAGACAAAGTCGGAAGACAAATGCTAAAGACAAAGTCTGAAGACAAGTGCTGAAGACAAAGTCTGAAGACAAGTGCTGAAGACAAAGTCTGAAGACAAGTGCTAAAGACAAAGTCTGAAGACAAGTGCTGAAGACAAGTCTGAAGACAAGTGCTGAAGACAAAGGCTGAAGACAAGTGCTGAAGACAAAGTCTGAAGACACAAGTGCTGAAGACAAAGTCTGAAACACAAGTGCTGAAGACCAAAGTATCAGACGTTGTCACAACAGCTGAAGAGGTCTTCTTCAGTAGTTGTGACGGTTTACCTTTCAGTAGTTTTATGTTTTATCTGTTCAGTAGTTTGACACAACAGCTGAAGAATACTCTTCAGTTATTGTGCTCATCAGTAGTTTTATATTTTTCAGTAGTTTTGTAAAACGACTGAAGAGCATGTTCTTCAGTCGTTGTAGTTTCAGTAGTTTCTTATCAGTAGTTTCATATTTTGTACTTAACACTCTGATATGTTCTCAGTAGTTGTGAACATTTCAGTAGTTTGTTAAGAGTTAGTTATTTTTGTAAGAGATCTGCCAGTTGTCACTTTCCCGTGATAACATCAGCGATTGCACTCTATATAAGGAGTGTCAACCTATTGTAATAACAGAGAATGATTTGATCAGAAATATTCGATATTATAGAAACATTCCTTGTTACAGAAATATATTCTCTCGTTATAACCGTATTTGTTCTTAATGCATACGAGTATCAAATTCTTGCTACAATTTGTCTAATTCTTGTTCTTATTCCGCTGCGTTACGCTCTATTACATCAAACTTGTGATCACTGATCCTGACAAATGGTATCAGAGCAGGTTAATCATTGATCGATCTAATAATTGATCATTGAAACTGCTATTCAAGATCCAAGTTTGATTGAATTAGCATTTTTTTGTTTTGCAAGAAACAGTTATATAGATTGAATTTTCTGTGTTTCTGGTCATTCATCCTGAGATTTTCTCTTGGTTTTCATTGAGTCTGTTGTGGTCTATGTAAAAATGTTTAAAATCTTGAATTAAATTGTATTTGGACTGAAAATGACTACTCCTTCCAATGACCTCACAATACTGGTTCCTCAACCAAGCCTCCAATGCTGGTTAGGAATGAGTATAACATATGGCAACGACGAATGCTCCATCACCTGTCTGTTAACAGCGCAGGTTGTTGGACATCAGTGGTACATGGTCCACACAAGCCTATGGTGAATAACCCGGAAAGCAATCAAATGGTTCCGAAGAGGAGGGAGCAATACTCAAATGAGGATAAGAAGTTGTTTGAGATTGATGCAAAAGCCCATGGAATTCTGGCCATGGTACTGTCCAATGAAATCTATTCTGGGCTAATGCATCATGAAACTGCCCATGACCTCTGGAATGCCTTGAAAGAACAATTTGGAGGAACAGATGAGGTCTTGGCAAATAATAGAGAAATCCTTGCCCAACAATACGAGACATTCTCTCATAAAAGGGTGAGACACTGACTCAACAGTTTGAGCGGTCTCTTGTTTGATCTCTGAATTAAAAATGGTCAAACTTGAGTACACCAATATCCAGATGAATAACAGATTTCTCAGATCACTGCCTGAGAGATGGGACACATATACTATTGTCCTACGCTCTAGTGCAAATTTGGACAAACTATCTCTCACCCAACTCCATGGGAATTGCTCACATTTGAGAGAGAGATAGAACAGAAACGAAAACTGTCTTCATCTGGAAAGCTCACTGAAGACTTTGTACCAGGCAACACTGCCTTGGTTGGTCATGAGTTAGAATATGCTTCATCTGAATGCCAGTATGATGAGCATATTGATTTCTCCTCAAACACTTCTGATTCTGCGTTTATGAGTGTTGATAGTCAGTTTAAGGTGGTAATATGAATGACTCTACTCTATGCTTCATCATGGATGATCTCAAGGGGATTGCTGATGATGACTTAGAAGAGATGGATATTTTGAGCCAAATGGCCTTGATAAATATCAGATCTCAGAAGTTCTACAAAAGAACTGGAAGAAAGTTCCCAGGACTCTCTGGCAAAACCAAAGTTGGTTTTGACAAGAGTAAGTTGAAGTGTCACAAATGCCACAGGCTTGGACACTTTGCTAGAGAATGCAGATCATCTGGATCTAATTCTTCTGCACCTTTTGTGACTTTCCCTGGCAATAGTCAACAACACAGAGGGCAACATCCTGTCAATTCTAGTCATCATTCTCAACCACAATCTCCTGCATATTTTGTTCCTCAGGGTCAAATGCCATATCCTTACCCTTGTTATTACATGCCACAGTCAAATCAAGTTCAAGTTCCTATAGTACCACAACCTCATGCACTACCAGAACCTCAACCATCTCAATCTCATCAACCTCCTCAACCTCAACAACACAGCTTCTTCACCCCTGGAGTTGTTGACTGGAGCAGTTTACCGAATGACATGTCTGGTCATGAACAACTGTTCACAGGTGCTGGTCAACAGTGGTGACAGTCCTTTTGGGAATCTGGCTCTTATGGCCCTGGAGTCTACTGAGGGTTCCTGCTCAAATGCATCATCTTCATAGGTAACTCAGGTATCTTCAGAGGCTAAAGCCAAGTATGTTCTGAATCATGCATTGCTGCCTTTGTCTCCATTAGAGAGGCAAATGTAGCATTAATAAATCAAAAACTTGAGTTTGAGAAAACCATTTCCAAAAGAAAAGCTGAGTTTGAGTCTGCTCTTAATAGTAAAAATTATGAGATTTATAAGCTTAAATGCCAATTAATTATGAAAGGCCAAGCTAGAGGTTATTCTGGAAGACCAGAGAAGTCTCAAAGAAACCCTTGCAGTCACCCAGGTAGAGTGTGATCGATGGGTACAATCATGCAAAGGTTTTGAAATGCTTCTTAGTAAGCAATCTGCTTCCAATGTGAAGTTTGGTATTGGTTATAATCACTGCTCCTCCTACAGATTTTGCTTCAAGAGCAGAAGTGAAATCTGATGAAAAAGCAATAACCAATCCACCTCATCATGTGATTCACTTTTTGATAGAGCATCATCAAAAGTTGAAGTCAGCACTAAGCCCTCTCAGAACCCATCAGCTGATGTTGATGGTTCCACTGCTGACACTCACATGATCAAAGAGATGATCAACTCAGGAGCTATTTCTGGAAGTCCTGAAAGGACTGGAGAGCAAGATTTAACACCTGAAGTTCAAACTCCAACTACTGTCAGCACTGAAGAGAAGAAAACTGTCAGTAGAAAGAGTTTGAAGACTACTAAAGAGGAAGTCAAGAAAGCAAATAATGCTTCCAAAGTACTGAAGAGCAAGTCTTCAGTAGTTTCATTCTCTTTAGTTGATGATCAACATAAGATGAAGAGAAACCATGTGAAGTATGTGGTTTGTTCAATCATCTTACAGATGATTGTTGGTACAAAAGGGGATCCAAACTCAAACATAAAGAGGAAATTAAAGAGAAAATGGTTAAAATGAAAACTGAGTTTGAAGCCACATTTGTACCCGCAACATCAAATCCTGTAACCCTTAAGTCCAAAAAGAAATCCAAAAAGGAAGGGGTTAAACAGGTAACAGCTGAGATTGCTCAAAAGAAGAAGGTGCAACATAGGAACTTATCAAACTCCAATGCCAATGTGTCTGAAGAGCTGAAAGCCTTATCACAAAATCAGACACAGCTGGTTATGATGTTTCAACATCTATTGGGAAGAGTTAACGAATTAGATGTTCCTATGTTGAAACCACAGAAAAGAGGTCCAAGCCAAAGATTCCTTTTCTTCACCAGTTTCTTCTCTCAGGCTGTTGTTTCCAACAAACATGTTAGTTTACCATCTATTGATGAGAACAGGCCCTAGACCAAAAAGGTTTGGGTCTCAAAATCTAACTAATTTGTTGTATTTTGCAGGGTTCTTCAACATACCTCAGAGGCATCTGGTATGTAGACAGTGGAGGATCCATGCATATGACAGGAAACAGATCACTTCTTAATGACTACTCTCAAGGAAGGAAGGGGTTTGTGTCATTTGGCAATGATGCAAAGGTTACATCATCGGCAAAGGCTTTGTTTCCAATGGGGAAATAAAGTTTGATGATGTTAACCATGTGGAAAATCTCAAGTACAACCTCTTGAGTGTCAGTCAAATGTGTGACAAAGGCCATGTTGCTCTTTTCACCAGTCAGAACTGTCAGATTCTGTCATCCAAAGTTCTAAGTTTGATTGATAAGGTGTTGGATGAACACACTCTCCTAAAGGCCAACAGACAGGAAGAGTGTATGCCTTAGATCTTTCCAAGAAAATAGATCTCAAAGGCCATCCTTGCCTATTTTCCAAGGCTTCCCCTCAAGAATCTATCTATGGCATAGAAGGCTGGGTCATGTTAATCTCAAAAACATAATCAGCTGATAAACCATGGTTTAGTAAGGGGACTACCTATGAAGGAGTTTAAGTGTGAAGATAACTGCACTGCTTGTTTAAAAGGAAAACAACACAAGCTTCATTTCCCTCCATAGAAAAACCTAAGTCCACTGCCTGCTTACAGCTTCTTCACATGGATCTCTTTGGTCCTGTGAGAGTGATGAGTATGGCTAAGAAGAAATCCTGTCTGGTAATTATGGATGATTACTCCAGATTTGTATGGGTTTCTTCTTGCATTCAAAGGATGAGGCTGCGCAGTCCATTATGAACTTTGTGTTACACGTTGAGAAGCAGTATTCCCTACCAGTTAAGTGTGTAAGAAGTGACAATGGTACTGAATTCAGAAACCACACACTTGATGAGTTTTACTTATCAAAGGGAATCAAGAGGCAGTATAGCATCCCAAGAATTCCTGAGCAAAATGGAGTAGTGGAGAGAAAGAACAGGACCCTTATTGAAGCTGCAAGGTCCATGTTGGCTGATTCTGGACTGCCAATGACTTTTTGGGCTGAAGCTGTCAATACAGCTTGCTATGTACAGAATAGAGTTCTAGTAAATCAGAGGTTGATGAAGACTCCATATAAGTTCTTCATCATTTGGCCCCTCTAATTTCATTCTTCAGAGCATTTGGGTGTCCTTGTTTCATTCTCAACACACAGGATCAACTCCAAAAATTTGATCCTAAGGTGGATGCAGGGTACTTTGTTGTTATTCATCAACTTGCAAAGCATACAGAGTCTTCAACTGTAGAAAAAAGATGGTTGAAGAGACTCTACATGTTAAGTTTAATGAATCTCCAAAGGACAAGATTCCACAAAGCCCTGTGGAGATATTGATTTGGACATACTGCAATATGTTCCTTATCAAACTCCTGCTGTTGCTCCTGTCAACAGTTCACCACCTGGTGGTTCTGCTGCTGATGATGATGATAGCAGTACTCACCTCTTCAGGTTTAGTTATCAACTGCCTGATTCAGCTAGACCTGATGGTCCTGTAGCTCCAGTAGCACCATCCACAACAAATGCTGATTGATTGATTTTTCTTTCAAATTCACTTCCTTTAATTACCCATCCACTGATTGGTTTTCAAGGAAATGATTCAACAAGAAGTCAATTGTCAAATTTCTGCTTCTATGCTCTCTTCATCAGTCAGCAGAGCCAAAGAATTATCACATTGCTTTAAAGGACAATGGATGGGTTGATGCTATGCAGCTTGAGCTTCTTCAGTTCAAGAAACAGCAAGTGTGGGAACTGTTTCCTCTACCTCCAGGTAAGTGTGCATAGGCACTAAGGGTGTTTAGGAACAAAACTGATGAAAATGGGCTTATTGTTAAGAACAAGGCCAGACTGGTTGTTCAGGGGTTTGCACAAGAAGAAGGTATTGATTATGATGAAACCTTTACCCCTGTAGCCAGACTGGAAGCAATTCGATTGTTTTTAGCTTATGTTGCTTATCAAAACCTTAAAGTTTTTCAAATGGATGTCAAAAGTGCATTTTTGTATGGGAAAATTAAAGAAGAGGTTTATGTATGTCAACCACCAGGCTTTGAGGACAATAAACATCCTAATTGGGTGTATAAGCTTGATAAGGCTCTTTATGGGTTGAAACAAGCTCCTAGAGCCTGGTATGAGACATTATCAAACTTTCTTCTGGAAAATAATTTCACTAGAGGCTCCATAGATAAGACTTTATTCATTAAGAAAGCTGGGCAGCATAATCTACTTGTTCAAATTATGTAGATGATATTTTTGCATCCTCTGATTCACAGTTGTGTGATGCCTTTACAAAGTTGATGCAACAGAAGTTTGAAATGAGTGCCATGGGAAATTACAGTTCTTTTTGGGTTTGCAAATAAAAAAAAGGCTGATGGAATTTTCATTCATCAGTCCAAATACACAAAAGATCTTTTGGAAAAGTTTGATTTACAAAACTGTAAGCCCTGTTCTACCCCCATGTGCAGCACCACACAACTGGATACAGATCAGAAAGGTAAAGTGGTTGATGAAACACTTTACAGATGTATGATTGGGTCCTTGATGTATTTAACAGCTTCTAGACCAGATATTATGTTTGCTACATGTGTTTGTGCTAGATTTCAGGCTGCACCTAAGGAGTCTCATTTGATTGCAGTCAAGAGGATCTTTAGATATCTGCAAGGCACTCCATCTCTAGGTTTATGGTATTCTACTAGACATTCTGGTAAATTAGTTGCTTTTTCTGACAGTGACTATGCAGGGTGTAAGTTGACCAGGAAATCAACTTCTGGTGGATGTCAATTCCTAGGCAACTGCTTGATTTCTTGGCAGAGCAAGAAACAGACCTCAGTTGCTACATCAACTGCTGAAGCAGAGTACATTGCCGCTACAAGCTGTACATCTCAGGTACTCTGGCTTCAAAACAACTATTGGATTATGGCATAACAGAGACTAAGACCCCATTGTTAATGGATAGCTCTTCAGCTCTTTGTATTGTCAAGAATCCAGTCCAGCACTCTAGGCCAAACATATAGAAATTAGACATCATTTTATAAGAGATTGTTTTGAAAGGGTCTGATTAATCCTAATTTGTGCCTAGTGCTGATGAGCTTGCAGATTTTTACTAAGCCTTTGGATAGTTCAACTTTCCACAACCTGGTGTTAAGGCTTGGTATGCTGCAGCTAGAATAAGTGACAACTACTGATGATCTCAGCTCATAAGTACCGATGATCATTAGTTCATTATTGTCACATATAAGTACTGATGAGTTTTGTACCCTCAGTAGTTTTTATAACTACGAAGGCTACATACCTCACCAGTACTGAAGTACTTTATCTGTTAAAACAACTGATGTAGTTACAACAGCTGATGTAGTCACAACAATGTTGTAGCCACAACTACTGATGTAGTTAAACAGCTGATGTAGTCAAACAGCTGTTGTAGCCACAACTATTGATGTCAGAAATGCAGATAAGTACTGAGTCCATGAAACACCTGAAAAGCAGATGAAAAGTCTGATGAGTAAGTGTTGAGGACAGTGTGAAACAGCTGAAAAGCTATGAATTGACGAAAACAGCTGATGAGTAATTACTCTTCAGTTGTTTCTACAATTGCTGTTTCATTAAAACAACTAAAACCAAAACTATGTCTTCAGTAGTTTACAACTACTGAAGACTACCCAAGTCTTCAGCTGTTACAACAACTGCTGACAAAACCACTGTCTTCAGTAGTTTCACAACTACTGATGACTAATACCAAGTCTTCAGTTGTTTCATCACCTGAAGTCAAAACTGTCTTCAGTAGTTTTTATAACTACTGATGACAAAATCAGAGACTTCAGCTGTTTCAACGTCTGACGGTTAAAACCAAGTCTTCAGTGTTTATAACAACTGCTGATCACACCAATACGGTCAGCCTTTTCAAACCTCTGAAAGTTAATACCACGTCATCAGTAGTTTCAACAACTGATGACTCACACCAAAACCTTCAGTCGTTTCTAACCCGACCCTTTAAATACCTTATCCCACCTTCAGAGTTTTATCTTCTCTTCTCAAACCTAACGTTCAAAAAACTCTCTACCCTCTCTTCATCAATGGCGACCATGCAACTAAAACCACGACACAACTGTGTCGCACATCTCACCAAATCGCCATACTGGACCAAGTTTCACAACGCCATTGATTTAATGGTTCAGTCACCCTACAAAACGGCTTTTCTGGTAACCCCACCATATATGCCGAATCCCTTAACCAATTCTGGACAAACGTCACTCTGGTCTCTGACGAGAATGACACAGAGTCTCTTCAATCATTTGTCCATGGCCAAAAAGCGGTCATTACTCCAGACACTCTTCTCCAAACCCTTAATCTGGATGATGCCACTTTCCCAACTGGTTATCCAAAGGGCACTACAGATCAATCATTTGCCCACCATGGATACCAGGGTAACCTGAGTGCATCTACCATACTGAAGAAACATTTCCCGGATGCCAAACGTCTCATATTTCATATGGTAAATGTATGCCTTGCCTCCAAGACTTCATCATGGGATCAAATGTCCACAAGGTGGCAACAGGTAATGTACTCCATCCTTGATTAAATTTTTCTGAAATACTATTTTTTGAGCTCAAGGATATGGCCCAAAAACAAACTGCTAACCGTTGGATATTATATCCTCGGTTCATAATGGCCATAATTGAAAACCAACTTCTTCAAGCTGAGGGACTTGTTGGCCTGGGAGTCCCTGCTATGGCTGTACTGCCGGAAGTATACTCCCGGCACAACTCTGACCAATCACTGAAAATGGCTGCCAATCTGCGAAACCCACGCAGCTGGAACCCACAGCCACCACCTCCAAATCCAAAGTCCCCACCAAACCCACTAAAAAGAAGACAAAAAAGGCTACTCAGGGAAATGAGTCCCTTGAGGATGCCCCTACAACACAAACGCAGGCTATATCCACTGGTTATCACCCCCTAGTGAATACAAGGACTTCACCAGCCACAGCCGCTCAGGATTCCTCTCAAAAGGAGCCTGCAGCAACCACAGAAGGGGTACCCACAAATCTTGGATCTTCCTCATTTGAGGAGATTGCCATTGAAGAGCACCATTCTCCCCAGGTGCACACTGCTTTTACCCCATCTTCCCATGCAACCGCCCCCAAAGTCCAACCATTATCATTGCAAACGTGCTGACTCAGCTGCATGCCTCTCCTCCTCCCCAACAACCACCAACAAAGGGGAGAACCACAGCTATTGAGGACGAGGATCACCATGCTTCTGACAACCCACAACACCGGGGTTTACATGTTCTATCTCCTGGTGTGGATATGGAGATTAGAACATCTAGTGAGGTGCCACCTCTTCTGAATCAGCACATGATCAGAATGAGGCTGGTAACATAGCTAAGACCTCACTAGAGGCAACAGCTGATGAAGGACATAGTCCTGAGGCTGGAAGTCCCCAGTTCAAGAAAAAGGGGCACATGCTAAAACTGGTCTACACCCAGTGCATGTACATCCTGCTACAAGCAGGAGGTCAGGTGATTCAGCATCTGCTGATGATGACCTGGGTTCTTTTATGATGTTCTGGCCCAGAACACAATTCTTGAGGAAGAAGTCAGTAGACTACAAGACTACTTGACCAATTCTCTCAAGAAGCAAGTCCATCTGCCACCAACATAAACCCACAGATGGCACCTTCACCTGAAGGTCTCCCACACACTCAGCCACTCAAAACTCCCAAGCCACCAGCTTCTGTTTCTGGCACTGCTTCTCAGGGACAGAACCCCTCTGAGCAAACAGTTGCTATCTTTCAGCAAACCCTACCTCTCATCACCCCAATGATCACAGACATTGTGATCAAAACCATGGATGAGAGGCTTCCCTCAATCATACAACCCCTGGTGGAGGAGATTGTGAGCACAAGGCTTTCTGCTACTACTCAAACCTTGCAACCAATGCAACCAAAAAGGGGGAGAGTCAGTCAGTGAAAGCAAAGAGGAAGAGCAAACTGAAAGAAAAGGAAACTGAGAAGGAAGAGGAGTCTGTGAAGGGAACCGAAAATGATCAAGTGGGTGAAAGTCACAAAGACTTTCATGTCACATATAAGAAGAGGAAGGGTGAAGGAAAAGAGAACGAACTCCAACTCGATGAGATGATCAAAATGGCAGATGCTACACATAGTAAATCAATGGATGCCATTATTGATCAACTGTATAGACAGACAAGGTCGATACTGCACAACTTGACTCAGAGATCAGGAGACTTGAAGTTGAAGAAATTAACTCAAGATGGGCAAGTTATGATGCATTAGAAAGAGAGAGACTAGAGATCATGATCAGATTCATTGCAAAATATCTTGGGAGATCATTGATCGAGATTAAATCATGGATCAGGGACAGTATCTTGGCCATAACCTCCAAGATCTGTTCGTCTGAAGCATACACTAAGGGTTTAGTAGTTGAAGCTTTGAATGAAGCAGGAGCAGGGAGCAGGACTGAGCTAGCCAAACACTCAAAAGCCACACTCACCTCTAAAATGCTAACTCAGCCTGTCAACATTCCCTTTCCAAAACAACCACAACCCACAAAACCAACTCCCTTACCCTCTAAACCAACAGCCGATGATGCACCCAAGAAGAAGAAGAGAAGGTTGTTGAGGCTAGAAAAGAAGAAGAGGATGATGTGGAAGAAGATAGGCTGCCTCTGTCTGCAGTCCTAACATTGCCTAAAGCCAAACCCATGCCCACATCCCACCCACCTCACAGATGGAAACTGTGAGAGTAAAGATTGAAGAAGAGCAGCAGCAAAGGCTTCATGACGATGAGATGTTGAAAAGCATCGACAAAACTTATGCTACTTCTTCATCAATAATTAGTATGAAGAAAGAAGCTCTGAGGTTGTACACCCTTGCCAACACATTTCAATATCAGAAGGAAAAGGTGAGAGTATGGCCTGATCCTAGGGTGGCTCACAGGATTGTAAAGAAAGACATTCCTTCGAGATACAAGTGCCAAGTAAAACGGATCGTAGATGAAGAGATCACAGTGGTCCTGTAGTATCACCCTGGGAGATTGTAGAAGATTTCAAGAAGGCCTATGAGACTAAACAGCCACCCCAAAAGATGTGAGAACAGAGTTATCAAAAAGGGGTTAGTCTACAAGAGGCTTGAGAACTTCAAACAAAATGAGCTCAGTCTGTTACTTGAAGGGACTCATCCTAATGAGTTTGCATACAGACAGATTACAACAGTTGAGCTCAAAAATGGCAAACATGCCAAGTACATCTCAGAGCTGTATGGGCGTGAAGGATTGTTTGATGGTGAAGCTGAGAACCTGACCATGGAAGAACAAATTATGTTTCTCAGAGCATACACCAGAGAATCCTATAGGCTTATACATGGGAAGTGAGTCTTATGGATGGGGGAACAGCTCAGTGTCCAATTCCCCAATACAGAGCTCCCATCCATACATTGCCAACCAAATCATCAGACTCATTCCCAGGCCAGTGCTTATATGGGTCATCTTCTCAACTGATCAAGAAGGAAAAGACCAACCATTCTGCCAACAATAAGTGGGACCTCAATAAAGTTAAAGGTTTTGGCTGCATTAGTTCAGGGGGAGTTTGCTGGACCAAAAGAACCAATGAGCCGGATCAAAAAAACCTTTAAGTCCCACAGACGTCACAACAACCTGAAGACCACAACAGCTGAAGACAAAAGCTGATTACAAAGTCCGAACACAAGTGCTGAAGACAAAGTCTGAAGACAAGTGCTGAAGACAAAGTCTGAAGACAAGTGCTGAAGACAAAGTCTGAAGACAAGTGCTGAAGACAGTCTGAAGACAAGTGCTGAAGACAAAGTCTGAAGACAAGTGCTGAAAACAAAGTCTAAAGACAAGTGCTGAAGACAAAGTCTGAAGACAAGTGCTGAAGACAAGTCTGAAGACAAGTGCTGAAGACAAAGTCTGAAGACACAAGTGCTGAAGACAAAGTCTGAAGACACAAGTGCTGAAGACCAAAGTATCAGACGTTGTCACAACAGCTGAAGAGGTCTTCTTCAGTAGTTGTGATGGTTTACCTTTCAGTAGTTTTATGTTTTATCTGTTTAGTAGTTTGACACAACAGCTGAAGAATACTTCTTCAGTTGTTGTGCTCATCAGTAGTTTTATATTTTTCAGTAGTTTTGTAAAACGACTGAAGAGCCTGTTCTTCAGTCGTTGTAGTTTCAGTAGTTTCTTATCAGTAGTTTCATATTTGTACTTAACACTCTGATATGTTCTCAGTAGTTGTGAACATTTCAGTAGTTTGTTAAGAGTTAGTTATATTTGTAAGAGATCTGCAAGTTGTCACTTTCCCGTGATAACAGCAGCGATTGCACTCTATATAAGGAGTGTCAACCTATTGTAATAACAGAGAATGATTTGATCAGAAATATTCGATATATAGAAACATTCCTTGTTACAGAAATATATTCTCTCGTTATAACCGTATTTGTTCTTAATGCATACGAGTATCAAATTCTTGCTACAATTTGTCTAATTCTTGTTCTTATTCCGCTACGTTACGCTCTATTACATCAAACTTGTGATCACTGATCCTGACAGCCATGCAGTTGATAATACTTTAATGCACTATTTACCTTTTATGTTAATACAGTTGCCATCTTTAGTTGGTGACAAAAGGTAAGTCATAGACATGTCATGACTACCATATCTTAGATAATACTTTATCTAAGATACCTTAACTTTAGCATTGTAGTATATGCTTTAGTCTTAGGTTTCCAGCTGGTATTAAAGTATATCCGGCTGTAGGATCTAGTATATATAGTCTCTTATTGTAACTCATATATCATGCTTGTAAGAGTCTTGTAATATCTTGAGTTGAGAAGTAATATATACAAGTGCCTTGAAAATTTATTTCTATGTGCTCCTTTACTACTTATTATATTATTATCAACTCTTGTAAAAGACTTTACTTCATCTGAATTGAGTGTTTCTATAAGTGAGTTTGAGAGAAATCCAAATGTTTAAGTGACAAACCCGATCCTGCAATTGGTATCAAAGCTTTTTAGGCTCCTGATTGTGAGATCTTACCATCTTAATCAACCTGATTTTCACTCCTCCTTATACCTCACTCAAAATGGCCCTCAACAAATCTGAAGTAAAGATGGGGACGATGACCAAAGCACCCATCATCATCCCTGAAAACTTCAGGTCATGGAGCAGAAGAATGGAGGGATTCATCAGATATCAAGACAGCAAAATGTGGCAATCCATTGTCAATGGCCTGTATAAGCCAAAAGTAGCTGGTGGAAATGGTGCCATGACTGAGAAAGCTGTTGAAGACTATTCTGATGAAGACAGGAAGAAGCTTGACATTGATAGCAACGCCATGACTGTTCTCATGACTGCAATTCAAAACTATATCTTGGTGGGATTTGAGCACTAAAAGTCTGAAAAGGAACTGTTTGATGCACTTGCTCAAATGTACTCAAGCTCAAATGACTCCATGAAGGACTCACTGAAGCAGCAGTTCAAGAACTTTACCCATGTTGCTGGAGAGACTCTTAGCCAACAATATTTAGGTACATGGATCTCATTTCTTCCCTTCAATCTATGGGAATTGCTCATGAACTCAGAGACCTTACAAGAAAGTTCATGAGTGCATTACCCAATGAGTGGACATTTTACTGCGTCTCTATCAAGAGAACATAAAATCTGAATACACTCACCATGACCGAACTCTATGGGATCCTTGATGGTTACCGTTTGGAAATGGAAAGTAAGAGGGGTCATCATACAAGCAGACCCTTGAGCCTTCCTGCTAGCAACGCCTTAATGGTTGCTGAAGGCTCAAGAATCTCCCAGCCTCAACAATACCTGACTTACACCTAGCAGCCATCTTGTTCTTCTGGGCCATACATCATATTTCCTGAGACTCCAAGGTCTCAACAAGCTCAGCAAAGCTCCTTTCAGGACAGCTGTGCTTTTGTCTCAGGAAGTGGACACTCAAGTGATTATCAATACTGTTTTGATGATCTAGAGTGTTTCAGCCCGGATGCCGTGGAATATGTGGACATAGTCCAACAAATGGCTCTTCTACCTACAGAGCAAAGAAGTTCTTTAAGAGAACTGGAAGGAAATTTCCCCAGAATCCAGTCAATAGCAAATTTGGGTTTGACAAAACCAAGGCCAAATGTTACAACTGTAACCAACTTGATCATTTTGCAAGGGAATGCAAGGCTCCCAAGTCCAACCCGGGAACCCCAGAGCAAAGAAGTTCTAAAAATAACTTGGTACATGGTTTGCCTAAAAAGTAGTTTTTCTGCAAAGACAACTATGTTGCATGCCTGAAAGGGAAACAACACAGGACGTCTCATAAATCCAAATGTGTTAACTCTATCACTACTCCTTTGCGCTTATTGCACATGGATCTTTTTGGTCCCACAAGTATAATGAGCATTGGAAGGAAATCATATTGCCTTGTGATAGTTGATGATTTTACAAGATTCACATGGGTATTCTTTTTAAGAACTAAAGATGAAACTGCTGAAACATTAAAATCTTTTATTCTTAAAATAGAAAATCAAATTGATCACAAGGTTAAAATAATTAGAAGTGATCAAGGGACTGAGTTTAAGAACTTCGTTCTTGACTCATTCTGTAACTCAAAAGGAATTGCCAGACAATATAGTGCTCCCAGAACTCCTCAACAAAACAATGTTGCTGAGAGGAGGAATAGGACACTTATTGAGGCTGCTCGAACTATGTTAGCTGATTCAAAGCTACCTCTAACATTCTGGGCAGAGGCAGTCAACACTGCATGCTACGTGCAGAACAGAGTTCTTGTAGTTAAGCCCCATGGAAAAACCCCTTATGAGCTATGAAACAAGAGGCCACCGTTCATTGGCTTTCTAAGGTCCTTTGGTAGCAGGTGTACCATACTTAACACAAAGGACAATTTAGCAAAATTTGCTGAAAAGTCGGATGATGCTATCTTTGTTGGATACTCTTCTAGTTCTAAAGCCTACAGAGTATACAACATTAAGAATCAACAATTTGAGGAGTCATCCAATATAGTTGTTAATGAGCACACTCCTTGTGTTAGGGGGAATGGTCCTGATCACATCTTTGATTTAGAATTGTTTCCAACTATTCTAAACCCTCTTGTGAGAATGTTTCAGTTGGAATAGGTGCTCAAATTGATGCTGATGCTGCTGCTAATGATCAACTGTTTGAGCTTCCCAGGCCTAAACCAAATTCTCCAAGTGCTGCAGTATATCAAGCTTCCACTATTCACATATCCGACAGTGTAACTATATCAAGGAATAGTGAAGCTTCAATAAGTGAGTCACCTACTGAGCCTCAAAACTCATCAGGTGATCCACCACAACACCAGGAAGAAGGAGGTAGTATTTTGAAGGAAAAGGCAACTGTTAATACTACTTCACAGCCAACTATTGATGATGTTTCTCATTCATTCAATCAGTCCTCATTGAATGACTTTGAAACAACAGCTGGACAAATTGTTCTAGTTCTTGAGCAGAATATGTCCAACCTGGATCTATCTCTGCAACTGGAAGTGATTCCTCGTCTTAGGATTCACAACACTCATCCAACTGAGAACATCATAGAGAATGTCTCTGAGGGTGTGAGAACAAGAGGACAGACCCATCAAGGGAATGTCTACCTGTACTCATGCTTTCTATCTCAGATGGAACCCAAGAAGGTAGAAGATGCCTTAAAAGATAGTAGCTGGATTGAATCGATGCAAGAGGAGTTGTTTCAATTCAAGAGACAGAAGGTATGGAACCTATGTCCGCTACCATCTGGTCAAGTACCTATAGGCACCAAATGGGTTTTCAGAAACAAGAGAGATGATAGAGGCTTGATCATCAAGAATAAGGCAAGACTTGTGGTTCAAGGATACACTCAAGAGGAAGGAATCGATTATACTGATGTCTTCGCACCAGTTGCAAGACTTGAGGCAGTAAGGATCTTCCTTGCTTATGCTGCATCCAAGGACTTCACAGTATACCAACTTGATGTCAAGTGTGCTTTTCTATACGGGGATATAGACAGGGAAGTCTATGTATCCCAACCTCCAGGATTTGAAGATCCACAGCACCCCAACTATGTGTGCAAATTGGATAAAGCTCTATATGGGCTGCACCAAGCACCTAGGCTGTGGTATGAGACTCTGTCTCAGTTTCTTCTGAAGAATGGCTATACTAGAGGTACCATTGACAAGACTCTCTTCATTAGAAAGTCTGGAAAGGACATTTTGCTTGTATAAGTCTATGTTGATGACATCATATTTGGTTCCTCAAATGACCAAATGTGCAAGGACTTTGAAAGCATTATGAAGAAGAAGTTTGAGATGAGCTCCATGGGAAAAATGGACTTTTTCCTTGGAATTTAGGTAAAGCAACTAAAGAAAGGGTTCTTCATTAATCAATCTAAATATGTCTCTGACATCTTAGAAGGATTTGAGATGAAGGATTGCAAGCCTGCCAAGACACCTATACCCAGAAACCATAATCTTTGTCCTGACCTTGAGGGGGAGGATACTGATCAATATCAGTATAGGGCAATTATTGGTTCTCTAATGTATCTAACAACAAGTAGACCTGATATCATGTTTGCTACTTGCATTTGTGCAAGATACCAGGCTGCTCCTAAGGTGTCTCACCTGGCTGCTGTTAAGAGAATCCTTAGATACCTCAAAGGAGCACCTAAACTACATCTCTGGTATCCCAGAAACAAGGATTTCAATCTTTATGGATACTCTGATAGTGACTACAGAGGCTGCAATATTGACAAGAAATCCACATCAGGAGGATGTCAATTTCTTGGTGGAAGGATTATCTCATGGCAATGCAAGAAACAATCCTGTGTCTCTACATCAACTGCTGAAGCTGAGTACATTGCTGCTGCTAGCTGCTGTGCTCAACTGCTATGGATTCAAAATCAGATGTTAGACTATGGATTCAACTTTATGAGTACTCCTATCCATATTGACAACAATAGTGCTATCTCCATTACTGAAAATCTGATGAAGCACTCCAAGACTAAGCACATTGACATCAGGTATCATTTCATTAGAGACATTCATGAGAAAAATCTAATCAAGTTGATCAAAGTTGATTCAAATGAACAATATGCTGATCTGTTTACCAAAGCTTTTGATGAACAAAGGTTTAAGTATCTCATAACAGCTATTGGGATGATAAACATTGATTAATCTGATCTCTTTTGAAAATCTTTTTAATATGTAAGTCTTGTGTCAATACAATTTAAGCCCTGTTACAAGAAATTCTCTCTGAAATTTTCTAAGTGTAAATTCCTTCCGAAGAGAAATTAACCTTCGAAAGACATTCTTATATCTTTCGAAGCAAAATTTCTCAAAGGATAACTTTCTTCTCAGGAGAATTTTTGGGTCTAGGAAGAAGCGATTGATTTCATATCAGATCTACTTCCAAAACTTACAAATTCTCTATTCGGAAGCAACTCTAACCTTCGGAAGCAAAGATTTGGCTTCGGAAGTAAGAATTTCCTTCGGAAGACAAGTTACCTTCGGAAATGTTTTACACTCGGAAGAGAGATTTCACTGTGTAACGTAAATTTCTTAGGCCCCACACTGTAAAAAGCAAAGATTTTGTTAATGATGTCGGATTATTTAACTGATTTTAACCTTACCGCCACTGTCATTTCATCTACTAAACCATCACATCACCTTATCCTAACCCCCATTACCGCCTCTCCACAATCTTTTAAATAATCCCGACTATTCACTTTCACTCTCTTACTTGCAAATTTTACAGCCCTAGAAATTTCTCCTACTCAACTTTACCCAGCTCAAATCATCCCCTTTCAACCTTCCAAATGGCCTTCAACCCTCAGCACAACCAAGTCGCACTTCTTGATTCATCAAGAGATGCTGACTTCTCAGATATCATCTCCTTTCTAACCCAATCTTCCTACTACACCGCCCTAACTGTTAACCCCACAATTTACTCAAACCATATGCCTGAATTTTGGGCAAATGGTCAGATTGAAACCCTAAATTAGGTTTGTGTCATTCGATCGAGCATCTGTGGCCAGGAGTTGGTCATTTCTGAATAGCTCATCAGGGAGCATTTAGAGCTTCATGATGAGGGCTCTCCAACGGAATCCCCCAAAGCAGACTTGGACGATTCTTATCTTCAAATGGGATATGGTGAAGACGTTAGCAGGTCAACTGTCTACAAATTTAACTTCTCATACAAATGGAAGTTCTTGCTAGACGTGGTCCTTCACTGCTTGTCGAATAAATCCGGGAGATGGGATCAAATCCCATATGAACTTGGGTGCCTTGTTCATGGGTTGGTAAAAGGTCTTCGCTTTAAGTATTCAAGATTTGTACTGACTAACCTCATGGGAAATCTTCAGAAGGACACATTCTTCATGTATCCCAGGTTTCTCCAGCACATAATCAACTGTGTTGGACCAAAAGAACCAATGAGCCTGATCAGAAAAACCTCTAAGTCCCACGGACATCACAACAACTGCTGAAGACTTGATCAGCTGTTTGACAAAGTCTGAAGACTTCAACAGCTGAAGACTAAAGTACTGAAGACTTCAAAGTCTGAAGATCAATAGCTGAAGACTAAAGTACTGAAGACTTCAAAGTCTGAAGATCAACAGCTGAAGACTAAAGTACTGAAGACTTCAAAGTCTGAAGATCAACAGCTGAAGAATAAAGTACTGAAGACTTCAACAGCTAAAGACAAAAGTCTAAAGATCAACAGCTGAAGACTAAAGTACTGAAGATCAACAGCTGAAGTACAAAGACTAAAGACATCAGCTGATGACAACAGCTGAAGTTCAAGTACAAGTACTGAGCCTTCATAGTTTGTTACAACAGCTGAAGAAGCATTCTTCAGTTGTTGTGATGGTTTCCTTTCAGTAGTTTTCTTTTATGTTTCATTATCTGTAAAACGACTGAAGAGCATGTTCTTCAGTCGTTGTAGTTTCAGTAGTTTCTTTTCAGTAGTTGTAGTGATAGTTAACACTTGGTATTTTGTAAGAAGATGTCAGCTGTTTTGACATCTTCAGTAGTTGTGTTAACTTTCAGTAGTTTGAATAATTCTGTTAGATGTCACTATCAAGTGACATCAGCAGACGTCACATCTCCTATATAAGGAATGTTCCACCACGACATTCCTATATAAGGGATGATTGACCTGATTGTAAGTGTGACATTTTGCCACCATGAGAGCGCGTATTGAATGAAATCTTTGATTTGCAGAATTCTTTCTATAATTGTTTGTTCTCACTTTGAATATCAAATGTGTTCTTGTGAATTGTCTAATTCTTTATTTGATTTCCGCTGCAATACTCTCTAATCAATCAAACGTAGATCACTGATCCTAACAATTGGTATCAGAGCCGGTTAATCATTGATCGATCTAACAATTGATCATTGAAACTGCTAATCGATATCTGCTTTTGATTGAATTGGCATATTGCAAGAAGTGGTTATAGTTGATTGAATTTCTGCTACTTTCGTTTTATTGCTTTCTGTTTTTCTTGGTTAATTTGGTTGTTGTGTTCTGTTCTAAATCTGTTAAAACTTAATTGATTTTGGTTGAATCTGAGAATGACTACTCCTTCTAATGACCCTCACAATACCGGTTCTTCAACCAAGCCTCCGATGCTGGTTAGGACTAAGTATAACATATGGCAACGAAGAATGCTTCATCACCTGTCTGTTAACAATTCAGGTTGTTGGACATCAGTGGTACATGGTCCACATAAGCCTATGGTGAACAATCCAGAAACCAATCAAATGGTTCCGAAGAAGAAGGAACAATACTCAGATGAAGATCGGAAAATGTTTGAGATTGATGCTAAAGCCCATGGAATTCTGGCCATGGCACTGCCAAATGAAATCTATTCCGGGCTTATGCATCATGAGACTGCTCATGACCTCTAGAATGCACTGAAGGAACAATTCGGTGGAACTGATGAGGTCTTAGCAAACAATAGAGAAATCCTTGCCCAACAATATGAAACATTCTCTCATAGGAAGGGTGAGACACTGACTCAACAGTTTGAACGTTTTTCCTGTTTGATCTCTGAGCTAAAAATGGTCAAACATGAATATACCAATATCCTGATGAACAACAGATTCCTTAGATCACTGCCTGAGAGATGGGACACATACACTATTGTCCTACGCTCCAGTGCAAATCTGGATAAACTATCTCTCACCCAACTTCATGGGAAACTGCTTACATTTGAGAGAGAGATAGAGCAGAAAAGGAAACTGGCATCATTAGGAAAGCTCACTGATGACTTTGTACCTGGAAACACTGCCTTGGTTGGTCATGAGTCAGAATATGCTGCATCCGAAAGTAATTATGATGAGCATATAGATTTCTCTTCAAACAGTTCAGATCATGCATTTGTTGGTGTTGATAGTCACTCAGGCTGTAATAGTGACAATTTATGTTTTATCATGGATGATTGAAAGGAATAGATGATGATGATCTAGAAGAGATGGATATTCTGAGCCAAATGGCCTTGATTAATATCAGATCTCAGAAGTTCTACAAGAGGACTGGCAGGAAATTTCCAGGACTCTCTTGCAAAACCAAATTTGTTTTGACAAGAGTAAGTTGAGGTGTCACAAATGCCAAAGGCTTGGACACTTTGCAAGAGAGTGTAGATCATCTGGATCTAACTCCTCTGCACCCTTTGTGACTTTTCCAAGCACTAGTCCACAAAACAGGGGGCAACATCCTGCTAGTTCTGGTCATCATTCACACCTGTTTCGCCTGCATATTTTGTCCCTCAGGGTCCAATGTCATATCCGTATCCCTACTATTACACGCCTCAGCCAAATCCAGTTCAAGTTCCTACTGCACAACAACCACAAGCATTACCTGAGCCTCCACCATCTCAATCACAACCTTATCACACCTTTTTCACCCCTGGTAATGTTGACTGGAGCAGTTTACCAGATGATCTCTCTGGTACTGAGCAATTATTTACTGGTGATGGTCAACATGGTGGTGAACATCCTTTTGGGAATCTAGCTCTCATGGCCCTGGAATCTACCGAGGGTTCATGCTCCAATGCATCTTCTTCACAGGTAACCCAGGTATCTTCTGAGGCTAAGGCCAAGCTGTGTTCTGAATCTTGCATAGATGCATTTGTCTCTATTAGAGAAGCAAATGTAGCTGTAATTAATCAAAATCTAGAGCTTGAGCAAACTATTTCCAAAAGAAAAGCTGAATATGAGTCTGTCCTTAAGGATAAAGATGATGAGAATTATAAGCTTAAATGCCAATTAAATGATGAAAAGGCTAAGCTAGAGGTCATTCTTGAGAACCATAAGGAACTCAAAGAAAAACTTGCAGTTACCCAAGTTGAGTGTGACCGCTGGGTGTCATCCTGCAAGGGATTTGAAATGCTGCTCAGTAAGCAATCTGCTTCAAATGTGAAGTTTGGAATTGGTTATAACCATATTGCATCTCCAACAGATTTTACTCCAAAACCAATAGTAAAATCTGAAAGTGAAAGCAATCTCCAAACCACATTATCATGTGCATCATCCACAAGTGATCTCCCAAAATCACAAGATGAAATAAGGGTTGATACCTCAGCAAGTCAATTGGCTGATGGGTTAACTACTGATAAGCACATGAAGCTGAGTATTTAAAATGTTGTCCCTCAAAGTAACTTAAGTACTGAAGGGCAAGTTACAACAACTGAAAAGCATTTCAAATCAGCTGAAATAAAAGGATTAACAACTGCTGACAATGAACAGCTGAAGAGCAACTCTTCAATAGTTACAGATTCTTCAATACTGAACAAAATTACTGAAATGAGGAAACTACTGAAGAGCACACCTTCAGTAGTTTCCACATCAGCAGTTGATCAATCCAAGATGAAGAATAAGCCATGTGAAATATGTGGTAAATTCAATCATCTTTCTGATGAATGTTGGTACAGAAAGGGTTCCAAACTCAACAGAGATAAGCTCATTAAAATCCAGATGGATGAAATGAAAACTGAGTTTGAGACTAAGTTTGTACCGTAATCATTCCATTGTGATAAACCCAAGCCTTCAACCAAATTCAAAAACAAGGATAAGGTTCATCACAAAACAGCTGATGGTGCTCCTCATAATAAACATCAGACTAAGTTTGTTAATTTTAAGGAGGAAATGGTGAATCATAGGAACTCATCAAACACAAGTACTGATATGTCACAAGAGCTGAAAGCTTTGGCTACAAATCAGACACAACTTGTTATGATGGTTTAACATTTGTTGGGGAGAGTTAACCAATTAGATGCACCTGTGATCAAATCACTGAAAAGGAATTCCAAGCCCAAATCCAAGGAATCCATTTCAGCACCATCTCCTTCTTCAGCTGTTAATCATAAGAAACAAGTTATGGTTGCATCTGTTGATGAAAACAGACCCAAAACCAAAAAGGTTTGGGTCTCAAAATCTAACTAGTTTTCTTTTATGCAGGGTTCTTCAACATGACAAAAGAGCATCTGGTATGTGGACAGTGGAGGATCTATGCATATGACTGGGAGCAGTTCTCTTCTTAATGACTACTCTTAAGGAAAGAAGGGATTTGTTTCATTTGGAAATGATGCCAGAGGTTACATCATTGGGAAAGGATATGTGTCTAATGGACAAATTAGGTTTGATGATGTCAACCATGTGGAGAATCTCAAGTATAATCTGCTGAGTGTCAGTCAGATGTGTGATAAAGGGCATGTTGCACTTTTCACAAGCCAGAACTGCAGGATTCTGTCTTCCCAAGTTTTGAGGCTGATTGACAAGGTAATGGATGAACATACTCTCCTAAAGGCCAACAGGATTGGAAGAGTGTATGCCTTGGATTTGTCAAAGAAGATTGATTTGAAGGGTCATCCATGCCTGTTCTCCAAAGCCTCTCTTCGGGAATCTAAACTATGGCATAGAAGGCTGGGTCATGTCAATCTCAGAAACATGAATCAGCTGATCTACAATCGTTTAGTGAGAGGTTTATCAATCAAGGAGTTCCACTGTGATGAAGCCTGCACTGCTTGTTTGAAAGGAAAACAACACAAAGTCTCATTCCCCCCATTAAAGAACCTAAGTCCACTGCCTGCTTGCAGTTACTGCACATGGATCTATTTGGTCCTGTGAGAGTGATGAGCATGGCAAAGAAGAAATACTGTCTGGTAATTGTGGATGATTACTCCAGATTCATATGGACTTTCTTTCTACATTCAAAGGATGAGGTTGCTCAGAAGATTACAAAATTTGTGCTGTATGTTGAGAAGCAGTATTCCCTATCAGTCAAGTGTATAAGAGTGACAATGGTACTGAATTTAGAAATAATACACTTGATGATTTTTATCTTTCAAAAGGAATCAAAAGGCAGTTTAGCATCCCAAGGACTCCAGAACAAAATGGAGTAGTGGAGAGAAAGAACAGGACTTTAATTGAAGCTGCAAGGTCCATGTTGGCTGTCTCTGGTTTGCCTTTGACCTTTTGGACTGAAGTTGTCAATACAGCTTGCTATGTGCAGAATAGAGTGTTAGTAAATCAGAGGTTGATGAAGACTCCATATGAAGCTCTACATCATTTGGCTCCTTTGATTTCATTCTTCAGAGCCTTTGGATGTCCTTGTTTCATTCTCAACACAAAGGGTCAACTCCACAAATTTGATCCTAAGGTGGATGCAGGGTATTTTGTAGGTTATTCATCCACTTGCAAGGCTTACAGAGTCTTCAACTGCAGAACAAAGATAGTTGAAGAAACCTTGCATGTGAAATTCAATGAATCTCCTAAGGATAAAATTCCACAAAACCCTGTGGAGTTGTTTGATCTGGACATACTGCAATATGCTCCTTATCAAACTCCAGCTATTGCAGATCATGTGGATAAATCATCTTCTGCAGCAAGTCTTCCACCTGGTGGTACTGAAGATGATGATGATATCAGTACTCACCTTTTCAAGTTCAGTGACCAACTGCCTGAGTCAGCTAAACTTGATGTTCCTGTACCTTCAGCAGCTCCATCCCAACAAATGCTGATGAGATTTCTGATTCCTCTACATCGTTTGATTTGCCATCTAATACTGGTTTCAAGAATCTGAATCAACATCTGCTTATGCTGAACCGGCTACAAACACTTGCACTGATCTTATTGTGCACCAAGAGCTGAAGAATCACCCCATGTCTCAATCATTGGTGGTATCAATGCTGGCGTCTCAACTGGAAGTCAATTGTCTAACTTGTGCTTCTATGCTCTCTTCATCAGTCAGCAAGAGCCAAAGAACTATCATGTTGGTTTGAGAGACAATGGATGGGTGGAAGCCATGCAGCTTGAGCTACTTCAGTTCAAGAAACAGCAAGTGTGGGAACTGGTTCCTCTACCCCCAGGTAAGTGTGCAATAGGCACTAAATGGGTGTTTAGGAACAAAACAGATGAAAATGGGCTTATTGTTAAGAACAAGGCCAGACTGGTTGTTCAGGGGTTTTCACAAGAAGAAGGTATTGATTATGATGAGACCTTTGCCCCTGTAGCCAGACTGGAGGCAATTAGATTGTTCTTAGCCTATGCTGCATTTCACAATTTTAAAGTTTTTCAGATGGATGTTAAAAGTGCATTTTTATATGGTAAAATAAGAAGAAGTTTATGTGTGTCAACCATCAGTTTTTGAGGATATAAACATCCAGATTGGGTATACAAGCTTGATAAGGCTCTTTATGGGTTGAAACAAGCTCCTAGAGCCTGGTATGAGACATTATCAAATTTTCTTCTTCAAAATAATTTCACTAGAGGCTCCATAGATAAAACTTGTTCATTAAGAAGGTGGATCAGCATAAGCTACTTCTTCAAATTTATGTTGATGATATATTTTTGCATCCTCTGATCCCTAGTTGTGTGATGACTTTACCAATTTAATGCATAAGAAGTTTGAAATGAGTGCAATGGGAGATTACAGTTCTTTCTAGGATTGCAAATCAAACAAAAGGCTGATGGGACTTTCATTCATCAGTCTAAATATACAAAAGATCTTTTGAATAAGTTTGATTTACAAAATTGTAGGCCCTGCTCTACTCCAATGTGCAACACCACACAACTGGATGCAGATCAGAAAGGTAAAGCTGTTGATGAAACACTTTACAGATGTATGATTGGGTCCTTGATGTACTTAACAGCTTCTAGACCAGATATCATGTTTGCAACGTGTATTTGTGCTAGATTTCAGGCTGCTCCTAAAGAGTCTCACTTGATTGCAGTCAAAAGGATCTTTAGATATCTGCAAGGTACACAATCTCTTGATTTATGGTATCCCACTGGACACTCTTGCAAATTGGTTGCTTTTTATGATAGTGACTATGCAGGGTGTAAGCTAACCAGAAAGTCAACTTCTGGTGGATGTCGATTCCTAGGCAACTGTTTGATTTCTTGGCAGAGTAAGAAAAAAACATCTGTTGCTACATCCACTGCTGAAGTAGAGTATATTGCTGCTGCAAGTTGTACTTCTCAAGTACTCTGGCTTCAGAACCAACTTTGGATTATGGCATTACAGAGACTAAGACTCCATTATTAATGGACAGTGCTTCAGCTCTTTGCATTGTCAAGAATCCTGTCCAGCACTCTAGGACCAAACATATAGAGATCAGACATCATTTTATTAAGGACTATTTTGAAAAAGGTCTGATTGATCCAAAGTTTGTGCCTAGTGCTGATGGCTTGCAGACATTTTTACTAAGCCTTTGGATAGTTCGACTTTCCAAAACCTAGTGTTAAGGCTTGGTATGCTGCAGCTAGAATAAGTGATAACTACTGATGATCTCAGTAAATAAGTACCGATGATCATTTGTAACCATATCACAAATAAGTACTGATTCTGTTACAAGAACTGATACAGTCATAACTACTGATATAAGTACAAACTGATAAGTACTGACGTCCTATGAAACAACTGAAAAACAGCCAAAAAGACTGATGAGTAAGTGTTGAGGACAGTATGAAATAGCTGAAAAGCTATGAATTAACGAAAACTACTGATGAGCATTTTCTCTTCAGTTGTTTCTAAAACTTCTGCTTCATCTTAAACAACTGATGACAAAACCACGTCTTCAGTAGTTTCACAACTACTGATGACTAACACCACGTCGTCAGCTGTTTCCAACACCTGAAGCTAAAACCATGTCTTCAGTAGTTTTATAACTACTGATGCCTAAAACCAAGACTTCAGTTGTTTCAACCTCTGAAGGTTAATACCACGTCATCAGTCGCTTAAAACTACTGATGACTCATACCAAACCCTTCAGTTGCTTTATCACCCATACCCTATAAATACCTGTCTACAGGGCTTCATCATCTCAAACCTAACGTTCAAAAACTCAGAACCTTCTCTCACATCAATGGCGAACATGAAGCTTAACCACGACACAACTGTGTTGCTTACCTTACCAAATCATCCTTCTGGACAAAGTTTGATAATTCCATTGATCTAATGATCAACTCTCCATACAAAACAGCTTTCCTTCTAAATCCTACCATTCATGCCGAATCCCTCCATCAGTTCTGGACGAACGTCACCCTCATCACTTGGGAGAATGACACGACTCTCTCCAGTCGTTCGTCAACAATCGTCAGGTGGTCATCACTCCAAAATCCTTCGCCAAACCCTACAACTGGATGATGCCACTTTCCCCACTGGGTATCCAAAGGGCACCACTGATCTATCATTTGCCCAACATGAATACCAGGGTAACCTTAGTGCCTCTACCATCCTGAAGAAACATTTCCATGATGCGGAATGACTAATTTTTCATATGGTGAATGTATGCTTAGCTCCTAAGACTTCTTCTTGGGATCAAATGTCAATGAGGTGGCAGCAAGTATTATTCTCTATCCTTGACCAACAAAACTTAAATTTTTCTGAAATATTATTTCTTGAACTCAAGGATATGGCCTCCAAGCCTATAGCTAACCGATGGATATTATATCCTCGGTTCCTAATGGCCATTATTGTAAACCAGCTGAAAGTTGAGGGACTTGTTGGCCTTGGAGTCCCTGCCACGGCTGTATTGCCTACTCAGACCAGTCACTCAAACTGGCTGCCAAACTGCGAAAACCCACGCAGCTGGAACCCACAACCACCACCTCCAAATCCATTGTCCCCACCAAACCCAAACACAAAAAAGTCAAAAAGGCTACTCAGGGAAATGAGTCCCCTGAGGATGCCCCTGCAACACAAACGCAGGTTATATCTACTGGTCATAACCCCCCAGTAGATACACGGACTAACTCACCCTCAACCGCTCAGGTTTCCTCTCAACAGGAGCCTGTAGCAACCATCTCTGGGGCACCTATACATCTGCAACCTTCCTCACTTGAGGAGGTTTCCATTGAAACGCACCACTCTCCCCGGGTGCACACTGCCTTCACACCCTCTCCCACTGCAACCGCCCCGCAAAGTCCTACCATCATAATTGCCAAAGTGCTGACTCAGTTGGACTCCTCACCTCCTCCCCAGATACCAATCACAACTAGGATAGCCCCAAAATTGAGGGGGAGGACCAACGTGCTCCTGACACCCCATAGCACAGGGGTTACCATATTCAATCTCCCAGTGTAGAAACGGAGATTCGAATTTCTGGTGAGGCTGCCACTTCTCCTGCTTCAGCATATGATCAGGCTGAAGTTGGTAACATTCATAAGACCTCACCAGAGGCAACTGCTGATGAAGGACATGGTCCTGAGGCAGGAAGTCCCCAGTACCATGACCAAGGGGCACATGCTACTACTGATCTACACTCAGAGCATGTTCATCCTGATTCGATCAGGAGGTCAGGTGATTCAGTAAACACTGATGATGACCTGGGCTTCTTTTATGATGTTTTAGCCCAAAACACCATCCTCGAGGATGAGGTGAGCAGACTCAAAGAGTTGCTTGCCAAAATTTCTCAGGATCAAAGACCATCTACCCCTCAAAACCCACAGATGGCACCTTCCTCTGAAGGTCTCCCATACATTGAGCCACTCCAATACACTCAGCCACCTGCCTCTACTTCTGGCACTATTTCTCAGGGACAGAACCCCCCTGAGCAAATAGCTTCTATCTTTCAACATTCCTTATCCTCATCACATCAACTATCACTAATATGGTGCTTAAAACCCTTAATGAGAGGCTTCCCTCAGTGATACAACCCTTGATAGAGGATGCTGTGAGCAAAAGGCTTTCTGACAATCAACCCCTTGCAACCAATGCAACCAAAAAGGGGGAGATTCAGTCAGTGAAAGCAAAAAGAAAGAGGATGGCAGATAGGAAAGAAACTGAAAAGGAGAAGGTGAAGGATGCTAACATGGAGAAAGTGACTGAAAGTACTAAAGACTTTCATGTCACATACAAGAAAAGGAAGAATGAAAAGGAGACTAACTTAGAGACAATGGTAAAGGAGGCTGATGCCAAACACAACCGATCAATGGATAACATCATTGATCAGTTGTTTAGGTAAGGTCATGACACTGAAAAACTTGACTCAGAAATCAGAAGACTAGAGATTGAAGAAATCCAAGCTAGATGGGCAAGTTATGATGTGTTGGAAAGGGAAAAGCTAGAAATCATGATCAGGTTCATAGCGAAATATCTTGGTAGATCATTGATTGAGATCAAGGCATGGTCCAGGGATAGCATCTTGGCAATAACCACCAAGATCTGTTCGTCTGAAGTATACACCAAAGGATTGGTTATTGAAGCCTTAAATGAAGCTGGTGCTGGGAGCAGGATTGAACTAGTCAAGCAATCTAAAGCCGACCTCACATCCAGAATGCTAGAACAGCCTGTCAACATTCCCACACCAAAACCATCACAACCACAACCCACTAAACCAATTCCTTACCCACAAAACCAGTAGCCGATGAAGTACCCCAGAAGAGGAAGAGAAGGGTACTGAGGCTAGAAGAAAAAAGAAGATAATGATGAAGATGAAGATAGGCTGCCAATCTCAGCTATTATACAATTGCCTAGCGTACTTCATCCTCAAGAAACACCCTCTCATAGTCAGCGGGTGAAGTCTGGTAGGGTGGTTTGCATCATCACCCAACCCAAGTACACACCAAATATCCTTAGCAGTGACCTCAATATCCATCCTAAAAATAGAACTCCTAATGCTGTATGGCTCATGGGAGCGGTCAACCGATGCCCCTCCCAGAAGGCTTGCTGAATAGACCTGTAGGGAGTGCATCGTGTGGATATACCCTTGTAGATCCTGGATCGCTTAAGGAATATGATAATCCCCGCAAACTTGGTGCCATTCCGAGTAGTGGCATCTAAATGAGCACATATGTTGTGCTTGGGGTTGATGGACCACCTGTCAGCCATCAATCTGTAACACAAGACATGTAGACATTAGATAACCACACAACACAAATCAATTCTAATTAATCTGGTTGAATTCATGCTGATTCAGTCATGCAATTGAACCATGCGACTGAGTTCAGTCGGTTGACCTTGCATGCGACTGGATTCAGTCGGGTGACTGAGCAGGTGACTGAGTTCAATTGGTTGACTGAGCCTGTGATTGGTTCAGTCGGCCGACTGAGCTCATTCTTATTATCCATTCAACCGATTGAGCCATTCGACCAGCTCAATCGTGCGAATGGAGTTCATCCTGGTGTTCTGTCGCATGTCCCACTGTTCGGTCGACTGAGATTCGAATTTGAATCAAATCTTGAAATTAGACGTCGTGTAATGGTTCTTTAGACTCGCAATCATATACTAATAACCTAATAACATTTATTTCAACATTTTACTTGGTTTAGTTAGGTTATTTGTGCATTTACAGTCTCAGGTCATGTTAGGGCCAATTTCTTGATTTTGGAGTCTAATCGACGGAGTTTTTGGCATGGTCACACCGCATTTTACCTGTATATGCACCAATGAACGTCAGAATATCAAAATATGTAAGCAATTTGGGTCAGAGGAAATTTTGGCAGAGTAACGGTAGGCTGTGCGATTTTAGGGCGATTGGGGGTGATTTCAATCGGCCGACCGGACCCATTCGCTCGGTTCATTCGGGCGAATGGACCTCAGTCGTGCGATTGGTTCAGTCGATCTCATTCAGTCAGCCGACTAGATTTTAGTCGGGCGACTGACTCATTCGCACAGTTTCATTGGTCGACTGGCTCAATCTGATGTGCCATTCGGGTGAATTGCTCATACTCATGTGCCATTCGGCTGTTTAGTGCAGGAGTATGGTCTATTCGTACGGTTGGTCCATACTCATGGTCCAGTCGTGCGATTGGATCATACTCATGATTTTGACTTTATGACAATTCCACACTTAGTCCCTTTTAACTTTTGATTAAACTTTATGAGCATTTGATCATCTTAGACATGATCATTTTAACTTGAACAACTTTTGACCACCTCAGACGTGATCCTTTTAAACAATTTGTCACCTCAGACGTGACTGATTTTACATTTGAAACACACGTGTGGTCACCTCAGACGTGACCTTTTAGGTGATTAAATCCCCTATTGAATTCCATGGCGTAGTCCGATATCAAACAAACTGAATTGACTAAATTTAAACAAAATAAAAGACTTAAACTGAAATAAAAACTAAAACTTGTTTTTGACGTTTTGTGTGAGGCGTAAATCCTAAGATAGAAATCTAATGGATTCGGTTCCGAAATCGGAAGCTTCAATTCATTTTGACCATAAATGGACCAATTCAAGTTGGAATCATACAGGTAAGTCAAATTATTTGGGACATGTTATCAACACCTTTTGATGCTTAATTCTTTTTTTTCATCTAGAGTCGTTAGCAAGTTTAGGAAATCATACTAGCACTATTAGATCCCCACATTGATTTGGATTTTCATGAATTGTAGCCATGATGATTGTCAGTATACTGGTCCTCTTATATCCATACACAGACTTTTGACATAGATTGCTGATGGTTTAAGGTTGATTATTTCAACAAGCATTTTTGGATCCCACACTTATACGGTAATCAACATTCCTCAGGAGATTTTTGAGCGGTCTCAGGATAGTTTTAAAGAAGAAACTATTCTTATAACTTTCAAGGAGAAGCCAAGCTTAGGTCAGTGCCACCGCATAGCAGAGAGGCGGCAAACAACGATGAATTCTAGAATATGTAGGTTATGTTTATCCTCAGGTCAGTGTCACCGCAAAATAGAGAGGCACAGATCTCACCAACAACAGAAGTTATTAGTTTGATTTCTTTTGCTCATATTTTGGCCTTATGCTCATATTTATGGCGTTTATTCTGCTCGTCACCCCTTATTGGAATTTTATTAATTGTGTTAACCAGGGATAAGATGTTAACCCACAGTTTGTTAAACAACTTAGTTTGTTCTTAAGATCACCAACAAGGTCTAATCATCTATTGTGTTGAATCTACCAACATATCATCTGTGGTCTAACAACCTCTAGGTCTACTTTCTTTGTGTTACCTTAGTAGTAGCTAGTTTTACTATCATTTTTCCTTTTATATTGCTCAGACTACACAGACTTATACTTTGAACTTCGCATCTTATTTTATTTAAACTGTTAAAGTCCCAAGTGGTTTGTACCTGTGTACTATCATTTTCCAAAGTCATTGAATCGGTATCTCAGATACGATCTAGTTTCTATCAGCTAGCCTCTCCTCCTCCCTTGTTTTTTTTGTTAATGTTACTAATTGACCTATTACCTATTCTCCCCCTAAAATTCTAAACCGTAACCGATTTACGCTTTTTAGGATTTTAATAGGTGACAAAATAACATCAATTTAATTAAGATACATAAGGTTAAACAAATAAGTAAAGAAAACAAAAATTAAAAGAAAAATGGACTAGACGCATCGGACTACACATGGTCCTCTTTAGGAATTACATCACTTTTCTTTTTAACGCTGTTGAACTCTAACAAATATAGAAAACATGGTTTATCAAAAGCCTTTGTATAGAGGTCAGCGCGTTGAAAATCAGTATTTATTTTAATCACATCGATTAGGTTCTTTTCAAAGCAATCACGTATAAAGTGATATTTTATGCTGATGTGTTTGGTCTTAGGATGTTGGACCGGATTTTTAGTACTGCAATTGCAGCAGAGTTATCAACAAAAATAGGAGTAGAAGGGAAATTCAAACCCTAGTCCCCCATTTGCTGTTGAATCTATATGATTTGTGAACAACAACTTGCAGCAACAACGTATTCGGCTTCACAGGTTGACAAAGCAACCGAGGTCTGCTTCTTACACTGCCAGGTCACTAATCTCCTCCCAAAGAATTGACATCCCGCTGATGTAGATTTATAGTTCATCTTGCAGCCACCGTAATACGAGTCACTATACGCTGTAAGCAAGAAGTTATCGTCATGAGGATACCACAACCCAAGTGTTGGTGTACCCTTCAGATAATGAAAGATCCTTTTGACCCTTATCAAATGGTTAACTTTTGGCTTGAACATAAACATGTCACATACATGATATCAGGTCTTGAGGCAGTGAGGTACATGAGAGATCCAATCATTCCTCGGTACATGGTGGCATCGACCAGATCACCATTCTCGTTGGGTGCTACATCATGGTTTGTAGCAAGTGGAGTTCCAGCTGCGGAAGCATTCTCCATGTCAACCGACTGAGAATATCTCCTACATACTTGGTCTGATGTAGGAAGATCCCTTTTTGGTGTCTGATCCACCTGTAACCTGAGAAAGAATTTCGTTTCTCCCATTGCACTCATTTCAAACTCAGCCTTCATTACTGCTTCAAACTCTTTACATAGATCCATGTGCTCTTTGCTACCTCAACTGTCACATTACCGAAGTTCTCAGTCTTCAGCTTTGTTGTATTGGCTTCAGGTACAATGTATTGGGTACAAGACGACCCTGATGTTTCTAACCCTAAAGTAGAGGCTTGACAAGGACCAGCCAAGCTTGATACAAAAGCTTTCTGAAGAGGTGCTCTAGATGTTTTGGCTTGAGGAGTCGCGTTGTACAGCGTTGGGTTTTGATCATAGGAAGACTTTTGTGCTCTATACTTCATCCTTAGTTCTTCCTCTCTCAGCTTCAGAATGAAGTCATTGATATCTAACTTCGTTAGCATACCATTCTGTCTGAGATTGGAGACAAATGAAACCCATTTCTCCGGCAGCCCATCTGCAAAGTTGGATACTTTTTCCTCCATTGACGTCGATACTCCATGAGTGTGCATCTCACTCATGAAGTGGTAGAACCGATCAATAACGTCATCTAGGCTTTCTTTTCCCATCGAGGAGAAGTTGTCAAACTCCTTCTTTATAGCCTTAGCGTTTATGGCCTTCAATGATGCGTTTCTGTCATACCTTTTCTCCAATACATCCCATAGTTTCTTTGCTTGTGTATACTCCAAGAATTGATATATCCTTCAGAATTGACTGTTTAAGCAAAGCATAAACTTTCTTTTCAGCGTTGTGTTTGACCTTTTGTCCATCAGTCATGCCACCAAGTGTGAGTTTGACACCATCAGCTCCGACTGGCATGCTGTACCCCGTCTTTACAGATTCACACAGATTGGGGTCTACTCCATTTAAGTAGATTTCGAAAAGTTGTTTCCATTGTGGGTATTCATCTAACGTGATTAGCTTTGGGGTTTGTTGTGATTCCCCACTTCATTCTCCAATAACCGTAAGTTTTGAATACGTGAGTCTCTCCCTGCTGTGAATGCTGAGTATTGGTCCTCCATTGCTATAAACTTTAAATTTAAACCAAGCTGTTGTATTAATGCGAATGAAGGTGTGCGATTGGGCTATTCGGGCGATTGAACTATGCGGATGAATCAAATCGTGTGACTGAAACTAATGCGGATGACTCAGTCGGCCGAATGAACTAATGCGGTTGAACAATGCGAATAGACTTCTCAGTCATACGAATGGGAGTACGAATGAGTCCAATCGTGCGTATGGGGGATGCGTATGACCTCAGTCGTGCGACTGAACCTACTGGATTTTGAAAATTCGTAGGTTTAAGGTGTTTGGACGCTAAAACACGAATTTCTTGCTAACCCTAATTGCCGTATGCCGGAAAAACTAAACTTTACGATCAGGAGATGTCTAAAACCTGATTTGACACAAAAGATTGTGTTTTTGAGTGCAAAAACACAATTTTTATATCAAAACTATTGAATCACACGTAAATCTAGAGCCAAAGCTCTGCTACCACTTGTTAGGATCGTGTACCGGACGAATACTAACAGATTTACGTGTGTACCAAATCAAATAGTGCAGAATCCTATTTGATTGGTGATCCAATCAGTGAGAACACACGTAGAATCAATTAAAGATTGAATCTAAATGTTAAGAACGATTAGCAATCGATCTACTGCAATCTATGAAGTTGGAACAGGTTGCTAGAGGTCTCTGGATGGCTAGGGTACGTGTAGATATCGAAATATTCAAAGTGCCTCATTTTTCCACGATTTAAGTGGTATTTATAGGTTAGGGTTTCTCAATCGTGCGACTGGACCATTTGCATGGTTCAGTCGTGTGATTGAGTCATGCGGTTGATCCATTCGCACGACCGAGTGTTCAGTCGTGCGACTGAGTCAATCTCATGTTACAACCATGCGACTGATCCAGTCTCCTGGTTCATTCGTACGACTGGTTCATTAGCATGAAGTTGTTCATGCGTATGGTCCATTAGCATGGGCCATCGTATGAGAACTTCATATGATTAAGTTTGAATATGTTTCATAATCATTAATTGACTTAGATTTATTCAAACAACCACAACCTTTATAATTAGTTCAATAAGCATTATTACATACCAAGCAATGAAATACTCAACATTATAAGCACAACCACACGTTGTATTTCATTAAGTACCCGTTCAATTACATAGGTGTAAAAGAATAAAGACATATTACATTAAGTTTAGAAACTAGAGACACATGTATCTACATGTTGTTTGTTTGATTCTAATTTGATTTGGTAATTGATTTGAGTTATACTTTATGAATCATTTTGTTAACCAGAAAGTTATGTAGTTTGTTGACTGTTCTGAAATCATTCATGCATAGTGGTTTTAAGGTAATATGTATTTGATTAGCTTATTGCTTACTTGCAAGTTAAATTAGTATTCATGCTTCTATATTTTCTGGATGCTCTGTTTGGTTTGCATAAACTTGTTTTGTATGTTGGCATATAGTGCTTTTGAATCTTAAGAAAATTTCAAGTTTTGTTCTTTCACTAATTTTCGATTAAGTGTTGAAAAAGAAATTGAAAACCTTAATAAATGAATTTAGGATTTAACAAAAAAAGCATTCCAAGTTCTTTTGTAAAGTGTAAGTATGTAACATTTGTTTGTCGTGAAGCAATTTATTATCTTAATCTTAATGAGATTAATACATTGTCAAATTTCATTGTGGACTTTAAGTTAGAATAACCTTAATGAACATTATTAAAGTTGTTGCATCTGTTAATCACAGAACATTTTCTTCTTGGTTTTTATATACATTGCTCTAACTTATGTTTTTCATAGTGTTTATGTGACATCCGGTAAATTTCCGTTAGTTCCGTTAAGTCTTGCATACACATGTCGTGAGCACACACTAGTTGTCGTTGAACGTTGATGACTTAATTACTCTAACTATTATAAACAATAATAATTTAATTAATAATGCTGATTATTAGTTGTAATTATGTGATTCATGAATTTATAGAATTTTAAATATGTATTTTGTAAACATTACGCGATAATGTGACAACGTGTTATATATATTTTAGGTGTTGTGTGACTTGTCGTAAATGTTTATGATTATGATTGTTGACTAATAAGACTTGTGATTTGTAGTTAAAAATGATAAAAAAATGTTACAAAGGTTAAATCTTATAAAACATAATTAAAGGAGGATTTAAGGGTAAAATTCTAATTCAGTTAATTTCACAAACCCAACCCTAGCCCCCATACCCCTTGCGGCCGAAAACAGCCCCCATCATTCTCATTCTTGCGAAATTGATCAATAACACACATAAACAAGTTGATTTTGGTTGATTCCAAGTGTTACAAGGTGTTTTGCAAGTCCAATTGTTGATTTCTATACATCTAAAGGTTTTAACTAGTTTTACATAGTTTTTGATTCTTGATAACCCTAGTTCGAAATTAATGATGATAATATGAAATTGATGATTGTTATATGATTATATAATGTTAGTTAGGTTGTATGAATGCTAGATTATGTTGATTGTGCAAGAAATCTATGGTTTGATCATCTAGTTCATACATTGCCATAAGAGGAAACTTTTTGTTCTTGGAATTCATGATTTGATGATGTTAAAATGTTAGATGCAATGCTTAGATGTTAGTTTGATTGAGTTGTGCAAGAAACTCCATGAATTTGAGGTGTTGATCATGACTTACTAAAAGTAGAAACTTTTATGAATGGTGTTTAGAAATTTGGGCGTTTTGGTGGTGATTAACATGTTAGAATGAATGTTATGAACTTGATTAGGTATAATATTGATGAATTATGATTGAATTGGGTGCTAAATCACTTTTGGGTGTTACTTTCCCAAAAGGGAAACTTTATTTTTATGGAACATTGGATATGATGAATTAGGCATACTTGTGATGTTAGGATCATGTTAGAATGATTGTTGATGATGTTTAATGTGTTGGACTATGAATATTGAGTTATATGGATGCTTGGTTGATCATGTAAGGAATTTAGGTTTTGCTGATCATACATGAGGATGAATCATGATTAGTGATTAGGTGATCATGATTGGGATTGGAATTGGTTGTCACTACGTATACTAGTAATGTGATTATGATTCTCATACACACATGAGAATCTGAGGCCCCTACTTAGTAGGATTGGAAGGGTTTAGGATGTGAGGTCGTGGGTGGCTTCACATGGCATGTAGTGCATGATTAGACTTCACGTTTGAATTGTTTGATGTGATGTATTTATATTGGTGTTGAGCGTGATGGTTGTTTGAGATTTACATGAATGTATGGTGATCTAATGTGGTATGATAAGTTGACATGCATGATTAAACAATATTCCAACTAATATGTCACAAACGGGTCAAACGGGTCAACTAGGTTAACCTAGAATTGTTAAGTTTTCTTTGTACACGTACTTATGTACTTGTTTGTTCTAGGTAACCTTTGAAGTGTTGTCTTTGCACCAATCACCTGTCTCTTTATTCATTAACTTAGCACACTAGAGGAGTTCATGCCCCTCTATTTTATAAACTCTCTTCTGGGGGAGGTAGCATGCTAGTACTCAAATGCTATTTTATTATTGTAAGTTGTGTATGTTTTTAACATAGTCCATTATACCTTGAAAGTCCTCACACTTTCTGATCATTAATAATGGCAACTAGTGGAGAATCTTGGGTAGTACTACTGGGTCTTACGAGCCCCACCTGTGTGACTTGAGGTCAAATGGGTGCAATTTTTTCCTAAACACAAACATCGTCATGACCTGGTAAGTCGTGACAGGAGGCAACAAACGAAACACAGTCAGCTTCGATCGCGAAATCACTACGGTTATTACTTGTGAATATAGACTAGCTATCTATTTCAATACACTTCTTAAGTTATACAACTGTTAATATTTATGATGAACGCAATCTCTTGAACTCACCAACCATTGTGTTGACATTTTTAGTATGCTATTCTTAGGTCGTTACCCAGCTTGCCATTAGGAGCACAACACGGGTCCAACATGCATCCTAAGACTTTATTTCATAGACATATTTGTTTTTCTTTAATTTATGATTTTTAAACATTAGGTTTGCACGTGTTTTGCCATATTATGCATTTTATTACTTTAGGTTTGTCTTATTTACAAAACACTTCCGCATAGTTTTAGACGTTTGAACTTTGGTTGGTTTTGTTTTGAATGTGGCATATAGTGTCGTTCTAAGTAACTTGTGACTGTGATCCTGGTTTGTTCACACGCCTCGTGGTAAAACTCCACACGCGGATTTTGACGATGTGACAGATTGGTATCAGGGCCCAATAATTTAGACCCCAGGCCGAAGCTCAATGTGAGCATCACTATTGATGGCGATGGCGATGGCGATGACGTGACCTGATCGGGAATTTATGTAATGATGAAGATGAAGACCACCGTGGCGATTGCGTTGTTAGAAAGGCAGTGGATTTGGTCGTGGTTGGTCTGCCAACAGGAAGTTCACTATAGACCTACAAACTGAGGCGATGGTTTTGGTTTTCACCATATCGACGAGTCAGAGTCTTCACCGAGGATGAAGACGATGATTGTGATCAACACCAACAACATCCGGTAGATCATGAAATTAGGTTTATATTTAAAACCCATGAAATTGACACTTCCTGCACTCTCCTTCGTCACAGTTCAATCCACTACAAACCCATAAATTGAGAGCTTGTTGAAATATATGGATAGTTCAATTCAGTAACAAACATATTAATATGATTTAGTTCTAATATGATTTTATTTTTTTGTTATCTCATGTAAACATGATTAATGGGTTGGATATTTGGTTGATGAGCTGAATTCATGCATTGTGGTCATTGCTTATGGGCTGGTAGGATTGTGGATGCTATGTTGAAGGCTTGGACTAGAGTTGGGCCATTAGTGGGTCACACGTATTATTTTTTATATAAAAAACGAGAGGAGTTCATCAGGAATTTTAGTTTTTTTCATCTCACCTTCTCTAATTCATCAAGAGAATTTCTTACTTGATTATTAATGGAAAATCCCTAAGACACGAGTTCGTCTTCTTCATCTAATATGTTAGGTCTTTGATTTCTTGATTTATAATGTTTCATTCCAGTTTGTCATTGAATCATTGATTTGCGAGTATTAGGTTGAGAGTTTGTAGTCTCTTCGATTTGTTTTAAACTCTTTGTAATCTTGTGAAGTTTTGGATTATAAATTTATCACAGATTTAATGTTTGAATCTGTAAGTTGTTCAAGGTCATGTGTTTGATTTTGTTTGATACATGTTTTTGTCAGAGCTCAATATCATTCCTCATGGAATTGTTTCTTCACTTGACTCAAATCGTCAAACTTTGCAAGTATTATCAATACTTTGAGGTATAATGCTTCGTCACAGTTCACTACCGACGATATGCCAACACCTTGATTCTTACCTTCTGAAGAAACTTATTCTGCGTATTGGAAGCTATCAAGTTGTTGAAATCCATTCAGTGAAATAAGGTACTTTCTACTGATATTTATTATTTGATGCTTCGATTATTTGCTCATTAAAATTAGTCTAACCGTGTGTTTGTTGTTTAAATTTGTCTGGAGTATTTTGGGTTTTTGTATATAGTGGGGTTTGTTGGATTGAGATTGTTGCGGTTGAGTTGTTCTAAGCAAATATGCACAAGGTTTTTAATTTAGTTTAATGTCTGTATATCTGCGTTGTTAAAAGGTTCATTATTCATATTTGTATTGTTCGCTGAACTTTCTATATTAATAGGTAGTGTGTTGTGTTGACTATAATAACACCCCATTGGTATTTGATGCTTTTGGATTCTTGCTTATAAACTTTTAAACAGTTTGAATTTCTGTTACTAACAAGCTAAATGGGTTTGGGTTAAAACTGTTCGAATCAAGCCAGTTTGGGTTGAAATTGGTCAAAGTTAATGGTTAGTATGTTGTGTTTGCTATAATAACATCCCGTTAATTAGTTTTATTCTTTAACATAATGATGTATGATTTGTAATCACAAAGTGTGACAATCTTGATTCATGAACAAATACAACAAGCTACAAATCTACATGGTTTTAATTTGTTATGATAATTTGTATATAAGTTTGCAAACATTAAATTAGATGCTATTAAACAACCCTCTGTGGTTTGTCTTCATTTTTTTACATCGATATCTACCCATGTAGGAGTGAGGTGGGGCTCTACAAAGTTCCATTTCATTGCTATTTCTTTAGATCACTTTCAGATTAAGATAAATTGTAGCTCTTTGTCATAAATGGGATATGTTTGTGGTGGTGAAATGAGAGGGGATGCCCTTTAAATATTTTCAACCTATATAGTCTATACAAATTGCTTGCTTGAATAACTACTTTGTGAATCTAAGTGATTAAGAACCATTAACTTACTTTTTGTTAAAAACATACAAAACCATGTTTTCCATGACATATTATTTTCATTATTATTGTCATCGGGCCTATTGGTTTATTGTTTCACAGTTCTTAGCATTGTCATTCATTTTATGGTTTGCTAAGGTTCTTTGTTTAGTTGATAAATTAAATGAGTGGTGAGTGTATACTTTTGGCTATCCATAGATACAAAATCAATGTAGAGTTGGCTAATGAAGTAAAAAATGTCTTATGAGCGGTGTTATGCGAAGCTAGCCTTACATGAGGGACATGTCCTTATCGATGCGTGATTGCATATTGGTGTTTTGTGGGTCGGATTGGGTTCTAATGTTGAAACTCCTAGGGAGTTTAAGAGGGTTGATTTCTGATTTTATAATTGGGGCCAATTAGCTATTTTGTTTGGGAAACTCTGCCATTAAGCATTCTCTGAATGTGTGGGTTGTAGTGATTCTATTTTATTATGCATGAGGTTATAGTTTTATTAGTTTCTAATATGGAGATTTATAAGGTTTATTTTCAAGTTTGATCTCCACATGTCATTTACTACCATATTACATATTAAGTATGCCAAATTATAAGAAAATTGTCCTAGCTTTGATGACGTTAATCTTAACGTTAAATAGATATGTTATGACATTTTTACGCTATGCTAAAAGACATAATAAAAGTAAAAATATATTAAAATTTTAATACATTTTTTTATTAACTCATCCCCTTATCTACCCCATAGCTGAACCTTTTCCAGTTTCCACCACAACCAACACCCACCATCACCACCACCATTAGTCACCACCCCTTCCAACCCATTTCTCCCCAAATCAACCTCTACCTCTGGCCACCATCTTCAACACTCTCAGCACCATCTCCAACATCATTTTCACAAACTTTGCCAAATGAAGATGAAATGAGAAAGATGGTTTTATCTATTAAGGTAGCAAATAAAACTCGATCAACCCGCACAAAAAATTACTGAACCTTGAGAGAAAGATGGTTGCCATAGCCAAAGATGGTGTTAACAGTGTTAAAGATGGTGCAGTGTTGTTCTAGGGATGCGAAGGTGTAAAGAGAGGAAGGTGTAAGTGAGCTTGACAGTGTCCATATGGCTAGCTGTTGAAGATATGTAGTGGTGGCAAATGTTGGAAATATGTGGTGTATGTGTGGTGAATCTATAGAATGAAGATGATATGGTGTTGGCATGTGAAATATTAGGGTCAATCGAACTCTAGAGGATGAAGATGATGTGGTGTTGGACGGATTCCATGCTTGTGGGTCTATCACAAATATTTGACAAAAAATTGATCTCCATTTAAGTTAGGGATAATTTTAGTATAGTTTAACATACTTAACCGTGTAAAATTATAATAAATGATATTTATGGATCAAACTTGAAGTAACCCTTACCAAAGACACTATGTGTGTAATTAACTCATTTTCCTATGAGTTAGTTTTATAGTGTTAGGATGAAATGAACATTAAAAGATCTTTGTCATTCAATATGTAATCTACAGTTAAAAGAGAGTTACATCCTTTGCTTCGCACGTGTCCTCAATTAGCACCACGCGTCCATCCCTAGAGGCCCCAACCCCCCTAAAACCTCTATGTTGATAATAATCAAGTAGCAGCTTGGATGGTCCTACAATTTGGTTGTGCGGTCTTCGGTGGTGGGAAAACACAATAATCCATTGTTAGAAACCTAGAAAGATTAGCATTTAGTATTTAGATAAGTTTTGTTATAGATTATGGACTTATTGTGTAAATATATGTTCCTTTTTGTTATCTTGATTATTAGTATAAATAGGATTGCTATGTATGTGCAGGGAACAAACTTTTAGATATTTCTCTCAGTTTGCACTTTGTAATCCAACTGATATCAGTGAAAACTCTATGAATTTTTCTGATATTGTGTTTGTTTGATTACATTGTTCATATTATTGTCAACTGCTTGATATCAATCATAGGTTGATCCATTTGAACCTATCAAATGATATCAGAGATTTCGGTTCAGTGATTGAAGTTCAAAAATGACATTTTGAGCATTTTTGATCACTTGAATCTGTGATTTGATCGCAATTGTGCAATTAATTGATGATTTAGTTGTGTTTCATCACTAGAAACATGATATGAATCTCAATTGAGTGAATTTACATCAACAAATCTGACTTTTTGTCAAATTTAGTGTTCGAACAGTTCTTCATATTCGTACACTGACTTTTGCAAAATTAAGCCTCAATTGTTGTTAATTGGAAGATATGAAGTTAAAGGATTGTTAATTGGTGTTATTGTGACTTGATTGAAGAGTTTCAGATCATTTTATCAAATTTTTGGAAAATTGGTTAAGATCAGGTTGTTATGAATTAGGCGTTTGAGGTGTTGAAATCATCTGAAAAGTACCTAAGTGTTTAGGCACATGAACACTGTTCAGACGCTTTAACACTGTTTTGGCGTTTTCAGAGTAGTTGTTTTGACACTGTGTGGACGTATTTGCGCTGATTGAGACGTTTTTCTGAAGTCAAAGTTCCAGGCGTTTTGGAACTATTCAGGCGTTTTGACACTATTTAGGCGCTTCAACACTGTTTGGGTGTTTGACAACTGTTTAGGCATTTGACAACTGTTCCTTAGGCGTTTCTAAGACAAGTTAGGAAGTTTCTATATTTTTTAGACGTTTCATCACTATGCAGGCGCATCACTACTGTTTAGGCGCTTCTAATTCAGACTTATTACTTTATACTTAGAAATTTTTCAAAAATCCAAAATTCCAAAAAAATTTTTTAATTCTTTATTTCTTTTCAAAGCTAAAACATCAAAAATAGTATATTTTCTTGAATCAAAAACTTAATCATGGCTAAGTCTGAAGATTCAGAGAACAGAGTACCAAAGCTAAAGAATCGAGCCAATTTTAAAAATTGGTCACTCAAATTAAAACATCATTTGAACTCAATTAACACTGATCTGTGGAAGTCAATTGAAAAAGGACCTCACATTCCAATCACCTCAGATGGTCCTAATAGAGGGATTGTTTATACTAAAGATTCTCAAGAACCATATCCTGAAGATGGATTAATTGGTGATGACTTAAAGAAGGTGAAGAATGATGTTAAATCTTACTCTCTCATGTGCAAGGGGTTACCTCTAGAAGTACTTTCAAGATTGGAGAACTATCCAACTGGTTATACAATGTATAAAGCTTTGAAAGTCATCTATGAAGGAGGCAAAGAAATCCAAGATCTCAAAAGACAAAAGTTAAAGAGACAACTTGAACTCTTTGAGCACATATCAGGAGAAACTATAAATCAGATGATGAATAGATATGTTCAACTCACATTTGAAATGTCAACTTTAGGAATCAAAATGATCTCAAAGATTTAAATGACAGACTCCTAAATGCACTTCCATTTTCATGGAAACAAACTGTAACACTGCTAAAGCACACTGAAAGATTTCCTATGGATCTTGATCTTCTTATAGCAAATATTGAATATATTGAAATTGATGAAAGTTCAAGAAATAATGACAGATCTGCTTTGTTAGGACCATGTACGTACGGAGTACTAACTGATAATGCGTGAAACTAGATCAAATAATGCGGAATCCTATTTGATTGGCAATCCAATTAGTGAGAACGCAATCCTGATCAATCTAACGATTAAAGAAACGTTAAGAACAAGTAGAACAAGATCAGATGCAAACTATGAACTTGGAACATGCTTTCTGGATGCTCTGGACGACTAGGGTACGAGTATGTATCGAAATTCTTCAAGTGTTTCGACTCTCATATTTTTCCACGAATTTTGTGGTATTTATAGGTTACGGTTTTCCAATCGTACGACTGAACCATTAACATAGTTCAGTCGTGCGACTGAATCATGCGATTGATCCATACGCACGACTGAAGATTCACTCGTGCGATTGAGTCAATCTTATGTCTCAATCATGCGACTGATCCACTCTCCTGGTTTAGTCGTGCGACTGTTCCATTAGCATGAGATATTCATGTGTATGGTCCATTAGCATCGTCCAATCGCATGAAGACTCATACGACTAAGTTTGATCACATTTCTCAATCATTATTGACTGAGAGCTATGCACAACAACCTCAAACCTATATAGTTAGTTCATTATACTTTATCACATAATAAACAATGAAACATTAAACATTATAAGCATCAATCACATATTGTATTTCATTTAACTCATTCATTACATATGTGTAAGACATGACAGACATTTACATTAAGCTTAAAAAACTAGGTATATATGTATCAACAAACTCCCTCTTGGACCTAGTTTCCTTTAACGTCTGACATTCTTCATAAGCTCCTCAAACCTCTTGTACTTCTCCTCTCTTGTAACTCTTGCATGTATTTCAAATGCAAAGCAGAGTTGTATAACGTTCAGGAACTAGAGAGCTTGTATAATATCCTGCATGTCATAGAACAGTGGCGACTTGTACAATGGGTAGACATCTTCTGCAGACAAGTTTGTAAGCCACATTGGGTCGAATACCCAGATAGTTTCCATTTTTCCTTATCTATTTAGAACTATGACCGCTTTGCCCGTTCTCCAATCATAATACCACCATTGGAAGTGTGGAGTGAAGTCTTCAGGCATTTCCCGTAAGGGAATCTTGGCATTTTTCGTGGGGGACTCCACTTCAGCACGACTTTAGGCTTTCCAGATATGGGATCCACTTTAGACTTACGGATGTACCTCTTTGGTTGTTGAGGTCTGAAGTTTACCCATCTAGTGTGGTATTCCTTCTTTAGAGTAGACTCAAACCAACCTGACATCTTTCTAGGATCAGCATATAGCAGATTTAAGCGTGCCTTGGTTGAGCTCAAACCTAGGAGAGTCTTCAGATCATGTGGATATCTGAAGTACTCTATTCCCTTCTCCCTTTTTACAACATCAACATTTAGATCCTCAAAATACGCCGACGAAATAATCTTGCCAGACACCTTTAGATGTTTCTTGACCTTGTAGAGTTTGGTGTAGGCATTTTGCTTTTGAGCTGTACGTTGGGCTTGTATTTCAGCAAAACACTGCCAATTCAGCCTCTTGATCTCAACATCTGCATTCAAGGCTTGGGCTTGGCTTTCATTCTTATCAGTTTCTTTCCCCATCTTATCCACTTTTTTCAAATGTAGCACTGCCGAGAGTGTCACCCAAGTCGGGGATCACATTTCCCTCTCGGTCAGTGTACTCTGGATAGTGCTTAGACGTGACATCCTCTATCTCTATTTCATCAACATCGTTTAGCTCGTCATCACTCATAACATCAACCTTTGGAGCGTCTTTGACGAGCTCGTCAGGATTTAGTCTGAACATCTCTGCAAGTTGCTCATCGGTCAGGTCGTGTATGATTTCTCCTTCTTTAGGAGTGTAGCTCACTGACCTTCTCACAATCCCTTGCAAATCAAGAATCATTGTGAATTGAGACTTGATTTGTTGAAGAGGAGCAATATCATACTCACCTTGCTGGGACGTTTTATCTGCTTGATTTAGACATTTAACACATCAATAATTAGTAATTAATCAAGAAATTTAAGCATAGATAAACATAGATAACCATAAATACATCATTGTAATATTTGAATCAAGTACAAAAATTTTGTAACAAAACATCTAATCTTTACCTTTATCTTGACTGGTTAATTCTTCAACTGCAGGGGCTGAACATGATGCTCCCTGATCTTGTGCTCTCTTAGTCCGCCTTTCTTGATCTTGAGCAGAGGTTGATGCAACATCATCACCTTCTTCATGATTATCATCTCCTCTCTTCTTACCACTCGATCCTTCATTATCACCTTCATCTTTTTCACCAGAATCAACATCATCATCATCATCTTCATCATCATCATCATCATCATCATCATCATTATCCTCATCATCATCATCATCATCATCATCATCATCATCATCATCACCTTCCCTGATCTTTAGAGGCTCATCTTTGGATCCTTTCAGCCAGAGCATGATCTTCTTATTCTTTCTCTCTAGCTCCTCGATCCTCTGAACAGAATGTGCATTCTGTTCCTGTAGCTGGGTAATCTACTGAGCTTGAGCAGCATTTAGCTCCATGAGCTGGCTTAGCTGTGTAGCTCTTTGCTCATCAGCAGCTTACAGCTTTAGCACCATCCGGTTTAGGTTGGCAAGCTGTTCCTCTACCCTAATAGAGGTTAGAGTGGGTCCATGGCTCATTGGAAATTGATGAGAGGTTCTGGCTCTTTGGGTGGTGGTAGTGGTGGTGGATGTGGTGAATATGGGTGGTGGAATAGGAATGGATGGTGAAGGAGTGGATATGGTAGTGGTGGTTGGAAGTGTGGTAGTGATGGTGAGAGGTGTGGTAGTGGTGGTAGGGAGTGTGGTAGTGGTGGTGGGGAGTGCGGTAGTGGTGGTTGTAGCTGTGGTGGATGTGGTGCTAATCAATGTAATCCTCCTCCTCTTTCTCTTCATCCCATGAGGCTGAGCCATCATCTTCTTCCTTGAGCCCTTAGAAGAGGATGCTCACACTAGGCTGATAGAATGGTCCGGGATGTATGATGGATCAATATCAGCAGTAGTGGCATCCCTGGACTCACCCTGGCATCCACCAACTGCTGCAAGCCCTCTCTCAGTGGTAACAATCTTGCTGCCCACTGTCCTCACCAGTGGCTCCTCATCAGACTCTTCCTCCTCATCTATTTAAAAGTTAGGGTGGATTGGAGCCGGCTCGGATCCACCTGGAGCCTCACCATCTTGACCATCACTATGGTCGTCATCATCATCGTCTGAGTCATCAGTGGGTAGCTCAATAGGCTCGACGTCCGAGTCACTCTCATTGTGACGCCACTTCTTGTGAGAAGGCACCACGTAATCAACATTGGCCAGGTACCCAAACAATCTCCTAACTGGGGGTTTCACCTGCTTCTCCCTGTATACCTTCATCCTCCCAAGGGTGGTGTCATTCATAACCTCTAACACCACTACATCGTCCTTTTCCTTGGGCAGTAGAGGGAGCTTCTCATCTATGATCATTTGCAAGAACCTTGGATACATACAGAAGCTCTCCTTACCCTTGGCCTCAAGGTTCTTGATCAGGTAAGAGAAAATCATGTTGGAGAAGTTGAAGGGGTGATTTAGCACCAGTGCCACGTAAGCATTCTGGAACTTGTTAGGACCGTGTACGTACGGAGTACTAACTGATAATGCGTGAAACCAGATCAAATAATGTGGAATCCTATTTGATTGGCGATCCAATCAGTGAGAACGCAATGCCGATCAATCTAACGATTACAGAAGCGTTAAGAACGAGTAGAACAAGATCAAATGCGAACTATGAACTTGGAAAATGTTTTCTGGACGATCTGGACGACTAGGGTACGAGTATGTGTCGAAATTCTTCAAGTGTTTCGAATTCTCTTGTTTTTCCATGAATTAAGTGGTATTTATAGGTTAGGGTTTTCCAATCGTATGACTGAACCATTAGCATGGTTCAGTCGTGCGACTGAATCATGCGATTGATCCATACGCACGACTGAAGATTCAGTCGTGCGACCGAGTCAATCTTATGTCTCAATCATGCGTCTGATCCAGTCTCCTGGTTCAGTCGTGCGACTATTCCATTAGCATGAGATATTCATGCGTATGGTCCATTAGCACGGTCTAATCGCGTGAAGACTCATACGACTAAGTTTGAACACATTTCTTAATCATTATTGACTGAGAGCTATGCACAACAACCTCGAACCTATATAGTTAGTTCATTATACTTTATCACACAATAAACAATGAAACATTAAACATTATAAGCATCAATCACATATTTTATTTCATTCAACTCATTCATTACATATGTATAAGACATGACATATATTTACATTGAACTCATTCATTCAACTTAAACCTATGTTGCTTCTCCAGCAAACACTTGTTGAAAATGCCTTTCTTGCAAAAAATAATGCTACTCCTGAAGATGAGAATGACCTGGTCATGGGGCTGGATTTTTCACAAGTACCCCAATCTATTCAGTTCAACCACAACAACAATAGTCTTCTCTAAAATCTTTTGTTCCTAAACCTCACAATGAGACTCCATCTTCTAACTCTGCTAATCCTAGCAAAGTTAAAGATGTTATAAATATCCTACTGCAGGATGAAGAGTCCAAAACTGCTTTTACAACTTTTATGGCAAGCTTCCAAGCCTACCAGGGTAGTCATTAACTCAAATTAATTTGGTTTTGCAGGATTTATTTGAGATGGATCCTCATGACATAGAAGATATGGACATGAATTGGCAAATGGTGATGATTGCTTACAGAACACAAAAACACTCATATGTCAACAGGAACTACAAACCTAGTGCCAACAAAATAGTTGGTTTTGACAAGTCAAAATCAAGATGTTTCAACTACAATAGCTATGGTCATTTCTTAAGAGAATGTAAAGCTTCAAGAACTCAAAGTGGAATGGTAAAAGCGGTTTAAATAATCAGAGACATCAGCATCAGCCTCAAAGACATTCCAGAAACCATATCAGAGTCTGCCTATGCCTGAATTAAAAGATGAACAAAAATCAACGAAAGAACCAAAGAAAGCACCGGTTGTAAGCATAAAAGATGGTTATGACTGGAGTGCATATGCTGGACAATTACTTCTGATCTTGTTTCAGGTTTAGCATTGATTTCATAAATAATGAAGAATGGTCTGAAGACAAGAATCTAAAAACTAATGAATCAGAAATGAGACAGGCTGTGACTGGAGTGACAAGTCAGATCCAAAAGAGGAAGAAGTTGCACTCATGGAAAGTATGAACAACCAAGGTTGTAAAATCTGCTTTTGACACTTTACCAAAAATTTCAACACTCATGATCATTCACCTGAATCAAGAAAAGATAAGATAAATCAGGATTAGGTTTCACACATGAACCTATGCCTGAATCAATATCTAAAACTTTACCAAAAATTTCAACACTCATGATTATTCACCAGAAAACAAGGCCAAACTTAAAGAATTTCAAGAGAAAAAGAAGAATGATCAAGAAAATGCCAAAGTTAAATTGAAAAAGTAAATATTCAAGTATTTGAGGAGAATGAAACAGAAAAGATTAAAAATGGTCATCCAATTAAAATAAAATCATATGAACCTCACCTAAAGAACAAAAAGCTATTCATTCCAAAAAGTGAAAGTGTAATTGAGAAGTGCCAAACTGATCAAGAAATTGAAAAAGCTAATGAGATCAAGCTTAAATTGAAAGGCAAATGTCAAGAACAATCAGACACTTCATGTGATGATGATTCAAGCTCAAATGAGTTAATTAAAATCAAAAGTGTGAAAATGAATCTTTTCAAGATTCAATTAAGACAAATTTCTAAGAAATCATCAAGAAATCAAAGGAGAAGAAAATCAACTCCTAAAAAGTCTGACCCAATAAACAAAACAAGCCAAATTAAACCTGTGAAGTTTGTGTCAGCAGGAACATTTGACATGAACAACATATCTGAAACAATACAAAACCAAAGATCAAATCTAACTCTGATCTGAAAGCAGGTTTAGGTCCAAAGACTTCCGCTGTACAAAACAGATTTGTATCCAAGGAGTTAAAGAATGGTGAACATGTTAAAAAGACAAATCCAAAATATCAAAAGACCAAACTTACACAGACAAAACAAAAGCTTAATCAGTCCACTCCTAAAATCAAACAAGGATCAGATGTAGCATCTACGTCAATGATTAAGCAAATGTTATATCAAAAACCTCAAAAATACTGTGATATATGTGACATGTATAACCATAACACTTCTGAGTGTTATTTCAACAAATACAGTCATATATGTGATACGACAAATCACAACACAGTTGATTGTTATTTCAACAAATACTGTGCTTTATGTGATGAAAGAAATCACAATACAAATGATTGTTTCTTAAAAAACTCACCTAGAAAGGTTTTTGACAATCAAGGATATCCTAATCCAAAGTTTCAAAGAAATCATTATAATGGATATCAAAATCTAACAAAATCATCTTCTCTAGGTTTGAGATCATCTAGAAGAATCAATTCAGAATATGACAATCTATATAAGCTAGATCACAACAGTATGATCAAAGACAATTTATTCCACGCTCAGTGAGAATAAACAATGAAACATATAACAAGAAAACATCTTATAATTTTTCAAACAATGGTTCAAAATTTCTTCATGATGATCTTGAAAGTAGATTTAATGTTTTGAAAACAAAACAAAGAAAAGATAATCAAAATGTTTTCAAATGAGGATTTGAAAATCACAAAGTTCAAAATAAAACTAACGTAAACAACCTTCATTTCAAACAGTTTACTATTATTGATAAATTTGGAAAGCCCAAGACCATCTCGGCTTGGGTTACTAACTCTTCTTAAATTTCTTGCATGCAGGTACGCCAACGAAGACCAGTAAACACATGGTATATTGACAGTGGGTCTAGCTGGCACATGGCACGTAATCAAGACTCGCTTCAAGATTTTAAACAAAAGATGGCACTCATGTTGCATTTGGTGGAGATTCCGGAGGAAAGATAACCGATGAAGGAACGGTATCTAATGGAATAATAAGTTTTGACAAAGTCAACTTTTGTGAACAATTAAATTTCAATCTTTTGAGTGTCTTACAAATATGCGATAAATCTTACTCTACTTTATTTGATGATTCTTTCTATTATATTTTAAAGCCAGGGTTTCAGATCAGCAAAGAGTGGGTTGTTGTTAAAGCTGTGCATGACAGAGATGTTTACAAACTAGATATGTCACAAGTTGATCCCTCTACATAAACAACCTGCATCATTGATAGAGCATCTAATGATGAAAGCCAGCTTTGGCATAGACGTCTTGGTCACTCAAACTTCAAATACATGAACAAGCTTGCAGTAGGAAACCATGTTATTTGTTTTCCTTCAAAGAAGTTCTCAACTTCGGACCTCTGCAAAGCATGCTTGAAAGGAAAACAACATAGATCGTCTTATACGACCAAACAAATAAAATCAAATTCAAAACCGTTACAGATGTTACATATGGAACTTTTTGGTCCTATAAACATACAGAGTATCGGAAAGAAATCGTACTGTTTAGTCATCATTGATGATTATACACGATTTACTTGGGTTTTCTTTCTTCATTCAAAATCTGAATTAGCTGATCTTTTAAAAGAATTTATCGTTAAAGTGGAAAATCAATTAGATCAAAAATTTAAAAGAATTAGAAGTGATAATGGAACCGAATTTAAAAATGCTAATATCGAAAGTTTTTGTGCAGAAAAAGGTATAGCTCATCACTTCAGTGCTCCTTGAACTCCATAACAAAATGGAGTTGCAGAAAGGAAGAACATAACTTTGATTGAAGTTGCTCGAGCAATGTTAGCTGATGCAATGATTCCTATCGAATTCTGGAATGAAGCAATATCAACTGCCTGTTTTATTCAAAATCGCACTTTGTTGGTTAAGGAAAAACATAAAACTTCTTATGAGTTAATGTTTGGCAGGAAACCCAATATTGATTTTCTTAAATCTTTTGGATGTCCTGTGTTGATTTAAAATTCAAATGATCATCTTGGCAAGTTTGATTCAAAATTTGATGATGGATTCTTTCTTGAATATTCGTCCGCTTCAAAAGCGTACAAAGTTTATAACTCTAAGACGAATGTTATCATTGAAACTTTCAATGTTAAATTTCTTGAAAACTCTTTTCCATCAGTTGCCAATGGTCCAAAGTGGTTATTTGATTTAGATTCATTAACAAACTCATTTAATTCTAATCTGTTTGAATCTTCATGTTTTTATAGGATATGAAGGGATCGAGATCTAGTTTGATCAATTAGATTAGGATTTGCAGCGGAATAGCACACGAATTAGACGAAGTTCTAGCAAGAATAATATGAATATTCAATCAAACAGTAACAGTTATAAAGGGAGAGTTTTCCGCAAAAAGAATGTTTTCATTCATGCACAAGCTTCACTTTTGGGAAATTAGGTCAACATTCCTTTTATAAAGAATGTGACATGAGCTGACGTCACATGATAGTGACATCTAACTGATTTATACAAACAACAGAAATTAAACTAAACTATTGAAGATGTCCACAACAACTGAGGACACCTTCATTAGAAGCTAAGTATAAACTAACATTATAACTACTAAAGTTATAACATCTGAAGTATAAGAACTTCAGATGTTTTACATAATATAAAACTACTGATTACAAACTACTAAAATATAAACCATCATAACTAGTGAAGAGACTACTTCAGCTGTTGTGACAACTTCTAAGAACTTGATCTTCAGACTTTGTCTTCAGCAGTTGTCTTCAGACTTTGTCTTCAGACTTTGTCTTCAGACTTTGTCTTCAGACTTTGTCTTCAGACTTTGTCTTCAGACTTTGTCTTCAGACTTTGTCTTCAGACTTTGTCTTCAGTAGTTGTCTTCAGACTATGTCTTCAGCAGTTGTCTTCAGACTTTGTCTTCAACAGATGTAGATCACTTCAGTTGTTTTGATGTCTGTGGGACTTAAAGGTTTTTCTGATCTGGCTCATTGGTTCTTTTGGTCCAACAAACTCCCCCTGAACCAATGCAGCCAAAACCTTTAAAATTATTGAGGTCCCACGTATTGGCAGAAACAAAATCTGGATCAGCTCAGAATTCTTCAATAATAAGCTCAGGCCACGGAAGATATTTGAGAAGGTTTGATTGGCAAATGATGAATGGGAACTCTGTCTTGGGGAATTGGACACAGAGCTGTTACCCCATCCATGAAACCTACTTCCCAATAATGAGTTTGTAAGACTCTCTGACATAGGCCTCAAGGAAAAAAACTTGTTCTTCCATTGTGAGTTCTTCAGCTCCACTTTCAAAGAAGAACTCAGGCCCATAGTACTCAGATAAGTACCTAATATGCTTTCCATTATTCAGCTCCACAATTGTTATCTCTCTGTATGCAAACTCATCAGGATGAGTGCCTTCAAGCAGTAACTGGAGCTTATTTCTTCTTATTTCTTCAAGCTTCTTGTAGATTAACCCCTTCTTTACCATTTTGTTTTCTAGTAAAGTTTGTGGAGTCATTTTAGACTTGTAAGCTCTCTTGAAGTCATCAAGAATTTCCTAGGGTGACACTACAATGGTCAGTATTATCACAGCATCTAAAATCTTCTTTACTTGGCCATTGTATCTGCTTGGAATCTTCATTTTGTGAATCCTATCACTTACTCTGGGGTCAGGCCAAATTCTCACTCTCTCTTTCTGATATTGGAATGTAAATTTGAGAGCATACAACCTCTGAGCATGTTTCTTCATAGCTTGTATGGATGAAGACTTGGGAAACTCTTTATCAATCATCCTTAACAGTTGCTCATCATGTTGTTTGTCATGTTCTTCTTCTTCAAGTTTGACTTTTACCATTTGCCTTTGAAAGTCAGGTGTGATTGTTGTTGGTTGACTCCTAGGCTTAGGCATTTTTATTTTGAGAACAACAGAGAGTGGCAGACTATCATCCTTATCATCATCTTCTTCTTCTTCCATCCTCAACACCCTTCTCTTCCTCTTAGGTGCATCATTGGTAATGGGTTCAGTAGGTTTCTTAGGTAAAGGAATTGGTTTTGAGGGTTGTGAAGGTGGTTGTTTTGGTTTGGGTGATAGTGCAGGATGCTCTAGCATCTTGGATTTGAGTGAAGCTTTGGATAGTTGCCATATCAGTCCTTTTCCTAGCACCAGCTTCATCAAGAGCTTCTATGATCAATCCTTTGTTAAATACTTCAGAAGAACAGATTCTCGTGGTTATCTCCAAAATACTGTCTCTGGACCATGACTTTACTTCAATGATCGACCTTCCAAATGTTTTGATATAAATCTTGCCATAGTTTCCAGCCTTTCTCTTTCTTTCTCACTCCAACTTGCCCATCTTTGTTCAATTTCTTGAATCTCTAACCTTCTGATCTCAGAGTCAAGTTTGGCAGTGTCAAATCCTTGTCTAAAGAGTTGATCAATAATCTTATCCATAGATCTGCTATGTTGCTCATCAGCTTCTTTGATCAATTCTTCCAACATTTTCTCACCTTTAGTATTTTCATTGGATTTCTTCCTTTTGTAGGTGATCATCTCCTTTTCTTTCTGCTTCCTCTTCAGCTCTTTTTCTTTTGTCTACTTCCACTGACTTAGACTCCCCCTTTTTGGTTGCATTGGGTTCAGGGGTGTGAATGTCATAAAGTTTCTTAGAAACCGCAGCATCAACTAAAGATTGAAGAGTTAAGGAAAGCCTCTCATCAATGGCTTGATGTACAGTGTTTGTGATTATAGTAGTGATAAGAGGTAAGGATGTTTGAAAGGTAGCAACCATTTGCTCAGAAGGGTTCTGTCCTTGAGAAATGGCACCTGAAGCAGAGGCTGGTGGCAAGTTTGTTGAGAGTGGCTCAGTATTTGGGATAGTTTCAGGAGAAACTGCCATCTGTGGGTGAATGTGGGCAGATGGACTTGATTCTTTGTGACATTTTGGCAAGCAGTTCTTGTAGTATGCAGACTCAGTCTCAAGAATAGTATTGTGGGCTAGAACATCAAAGAAAAAGCCCAGGTCATCATCAGTCTGTGCTGAATCAGCTGACCTCCTGATGAAATCAGGATGAACATGTGCTGAGTGTAGATCAGTATTCACATGTGCCCCTATTTCTCGGAACTGGGGACTTCCTGCCTCAGGATAATGTCCTTCATTGGCAGTTGCCTCTGGTGAGGACTTAGAAATGATACCAGCTTCATCCTGATCATATGCTGAACAAGGAGAAGAGGCAGCCTCACCAGATGTTCTAATCTCCTCCTCTACACTGGGAGATTGAACTCTGTAATCCCTGTGCTGTGGGTTATAAGCTACATTATAATCCTCTCCCTCAACGGTTGAGGTTTTCCCAGTAGTAATAGGTTTCTGGGGATGGGTAGAGGAATGTAGTTGAGTCAACACTTGTGCAATAACCACAGTTGGGCTTGTAGGGGTGGCTTCAGTGGGAGATAGGTTTGAAAAGGATTGCACTTGGGGAGAATGGTGCTCTTCAATGGCAATCCTCTCAAGTGAGAGAGATTCCAGTAATGTGGCTTCCCCATTTTTGGTTGCATCAGGATCCTATTGAGAGGATACCTGAGTGGTTTTAGCTGGTAGAATCCTGGAAACTACAGGGGGATTACTACCCATAGTTTCATCCTGCCTTTGTGTTGCAGGGCATCAACAGGGGACTCAACTCCCTGAGTAGCCTTTTGGGTTGTTTGGAGAGAGGTTTGGAGGGGACTTTGGATTTGGAGGATGAGGCTGTGGGTACCTTCTGCTTGGGTTTTAGCAGTTTGGTAGCCTCTTTGAGGTGTGGGTCAGAGTTGTGCCTGGATTATACCTCTGGAAAAACTACCACAGCAGGGACTCCAAGGCCAACAGGGCCATCAGATTGTAACTGATGTAGGGTTTGCAAGAACATAAAACGTAGTTTAACCATTTAAACTTTCAGAAAACGCAGCGGATAATATTAGTTTTTGAATGATTTTCAAAGCTGAAATATATGTTCTTTAGGTGACCATATTAGTGTATAAAACAAACCCATTTTACAAGGATCATTTATGTGAATAGACAAGCAAGGAAGACATAAAACTAGCATTATGGACAGCCATAAAGAAGCTGCCATAAACTACCTTGCAGCAGCAAAACAAGATCGAAATAGATGAAGATGATGATGCTTTTGAGTGACTAATCTTCAAAAGAGAAGGCCTCAAATCCGTGATACCCCAGCCCTTCAAACACCTTGCTTGTTAGGTTGCTACACCCAAAAGAACCTCTTCTTTTGCTTCACTAGAACTCGAAATTTCAGCCCCAATATTTCTGCTCCAAGCTCGAAATTATGCAGCCAAGTTGAGAGAGTTTCTAGTGTGTGTGAGAGAGAGTCTTAGGAGAGTTGATTGTGTGTGTTGCATAAGTTAAGTCATACAAGAACCAAGACAAAAGGGGGGTCTCCCAATGCCCTTGGGCGGCCGCAACTTCAAACCAAAAACAAGTTTTCCCACACTTTTTATTTTGTATTAGTTGCACCCTTTTATTAATTCATGTTGTAAAATTAAAACCTAGTTGTAATTTTATAACACAACACTCTTTTATAAGTCATTATCTAACCATTTTAAATAATGAAACAAATAAATCTCTCTTGAACAAAATCATCCATATAATTTTGTTCTAACACAAAAGCAATATTTAGAAAACCAATTTTCTAATTAGGTGTCTATATTTGTTGCATGATCCTATCATTAAACAAATATTTGATGGTGTTTGTCTAACTTGTTATTGGGTATGACCTGACTTGGATCATGACGCACTAACCACATCAATCTTATATGTGTCTTGGGCATATAAGATCCAATAACTAATTCATGATTATGGCCATAAGAAACCTTGGATATAATAGCCATCTGTTAGCTACAGGTTTTATTGCCAGATCTTTTAATTCTAAAAAATATAATTTCAGAAAAATTTAAGCTTTGGCGTTGAAGAATAGAATACAATACCTGCTGCCACCTGGATGACATTTGATCCCATGAAGAGGTTTTGGGGGCAAGACAAACATTGATCATGTGAAAGATTAGGCGTTCAGCATCATGAAAGTGCTTCTTCAGAATGGTAGTAGCACTTAGGTTGCCCTCATAGCCATGATTAATGAATGAGAGATCAATGGTGCCCTTCGGGTATTTGGTGATAAAGGTAGCATCATTCAGATCAAGCGTTTGGCGAATGATAGAAGGAGTGACAATCACCTTCTTCTTGTTTACAAATGACTGGAGAGTGATCGCAACATCATTCTCACCAGTATGGATGGTGACATTTGTCCAGAATTGACGAAGAGAGTCGGGATATATGGTAGGATTAAGAAGAAAAGCAGTTTGATACTGGGAATCGGCCATCAGATCAATAGCATCATCAAACTTAGTCCAAAAGGTCGATTTTGTGAAGTAAGCAACACAGTTGTGTCGAGGTTTGATTTGCATGGTCGCCATTAATGGGAGATGAACGTTCGGAAATCGATTTATGAAAAGTTTGAAGTTAGGGTTAGGTATTTATAGGTTATGAAACGGCTGAAAGAAAACAACTGAAAGTTTTGGTTTTAGTCATCAGTTGTTAGAAAACGACTGAAGACATGGTTTTAACTTTCAGGTGTTGTAAACAACTGAAGACTTGGTGTTTGTCATCAGTAGTTGAAAAAACTACTGAAGACTTGGTTTGGCTTCAGTTGTTTTGAAATGGAACAGCAGTTGTTAGAACCAATTGAAGAATAAACTTACTCATCAGTTGTTGTCGTCAATTCACATATCTCAGTTGTTTCACTTGACCTTAACACTTACTCAGCAGATTATCTGACTTTCAGATGTTTCATTGGTCATCAGTACTTATCTGTTAGAATAGACGTCAGTAGTTGTAACCACTTCAGTACTTTGCAACAGATAAAGTACTTCATTACTTTAAGGAATTTAGTCTTTAGTAGTTATGAAAAAACTGCTAAAGATAAAATAGCTTCAGTACCTATTTGTGACAGCTGTATACTAATGCTCATCAGTACTTGGGAGCTGAGATCATCAGTAGTTGTCAATTTATTCAAGCTGCAGCATTCCAAGCCTTAGCACAAGATTTTTAAAATTGCACTGTCCAAAGGCTTAGTAAATATATCTTGTCAGGATCAGTGATCACAAGTTTGATGTAATGGAGCGTAGCACAGCGGAATAAGAACAAGAATGAGACAAATTGTAGCAAGAGTTTGATACTTGTATGCATTAAGAACAAATAAGGTTATAACGAGAGAATATATTTCTGTAACAAGGAATGTTTCAATAATATCGAATATTTCTGATCAAATCATTTTTTTATTACATTAGGTTGACACTCCTTATATAGAGTGCAATCGCTACTGTTATCACGGGTAAGTGACAACTGGCAGATCTATTACAAAAATAACTAACTCTTAACAAACTACTGAAATGTTCATAACTACTGAGAATATTAGAGTGTTAAGTACAAAATAAGAAACTACTGATAAGAAACTACTGAAACTACAACGACTGAAGAACAAGCTCTTCAGTCGTTTTACAAAACTACTGATAAATATAAAACTACTGATGAGCACAACAACTGAAGAAGTATTCTTCAGCTGTTGTGTCAAACTACTGAAAAGATAAAACATAAAACTACTGAAAGGTAAACCGTCACAACTACTGAAGAAGACCTCTTCAGCTGTTGTGACAACGTCTGATACTTTGGTCTTCAGCACTTGTGTCTTCAGACTTTGTCTTCAGCACTTGTGTCTTCAGACTTGGTCTTCAGCACTTGTGTCTTCAGACTTTGTCTTCAGCACTTGTGTCTTTAGACTTTGTCTTCATCACTTGTGTCTTCAGACTTTGTCTTCAGCACTTGTCTTTAGACTTTGTCTTCAGCACTTGTCTTCAGACTTTGTCTTCAGCACTTGTGTTCAGACTTTGTAATCAGCTGTTGTCTTCAGCTGTTGTGGTCTTCAGTAGTTGTTGTGACGTCTGTGGGACTTAAAGTTTTTCTGATCCGGCTCATTGGTTCTTTTGGTCCAACAAACTCCCCCTGAACCAATGCAGCCAAAACCTTTAACTTTATTGTGGTCCCACTTATTGTTGGCAGAATGGTTGGTCTTTTTCCTTCTTGATCAGTTGAGAAGATGACCCATATAAGCACTGGCCTGGAAATGAGTCTCTGATGATTTGGTTGGCAATGTATGGACGGGAGCTCTGTATTGGGGAATTGGACACTGAGTTGTTCCCCCATCCATGAGACTCACTTCCCATGTATAAGCCTGTAGGATTCTCTGGTGTATGCTCTGAGAAACATAATTTGTTCTTCCATGGTCAGTTTCTTGGCTTCACCATCAAACAATCCTTCACTCCCATACAACTCTGAGATGTACTTGGCCTGTTTACCATTTTTGAGCTCAACTGTTGTAATCTGTCTGTATGCAAACTCATCAGGATGAGTCCCTTCAAGTAACAGACTGAGCTCATTTTGTTTGAAGTTCTCAAGCCTCTTGTAGACTAACCCCTTTTTAATAATTTTGTTCTCTAACATCTTTTGGGGTGGTTGTTTAGTCTCATAGGCCTTCTTGAAATCTTCTACAATCTCCCAGGGTGATACTACAAGGACCACTGTGATCTCTTCATCTACGATCCTTGACTTGGCCCTTGTATCTCGAAGGAATGTCTTTCTTTACAATCCTGTGAGCCACCCTAGGATCAGGCCATACTCTCACCTTTTCCTTATGATATTTAAATGTGTTGGCAAGGGTGTACAACCTCAGAGCTTCTTTCTTCATACTTATTATTGATGATGAAGTAGCATAAGTTTTGTCGATGCTTTTCAGCATTTCATCATCATGAAGCTTTTGCTGTTGTTCTTCTTCAATCTTTACTCTCACAGCTTCCATCTATGAGGTGGGAGTGATGGGCATGGGTTTGGCTTTAGCCAATGTTAGGACTGCAGACAGAGGCAACCTATCTTCTTCCATATCATCCTCTTCTTCTTCTTCTTCTAGCCTCAACACCCTTCTCTTCTTCTTCTTAGGTGCATCATCGGCTGTTGGTTTAGATGGTAAGGGAGTTGGTTTTGTGGGTTGTGATTGTGGTTGTTTTGGAGAGGGAATGTTGACAGGCTGAGTTAGCATTTTGGAGGTGAGTGTTGCTTTTGAGTATTTGGCTAGCTCAGTCCTGCTCCCTGCTCTTGCTTCATTCAAAGCTTCGACTACTAACCCCTTAGTGTATGCCTCAGACGAACAGATCTTGGAGGTTATGGCCAAGATGATGTCCCTGGTCCATGATTTTACTTTGATCAATGATCTCCCAAGGTATTTGCTAATGAATCTGATCATGATCTCAAGTCTCTCTCTATCCATAGTGCTGTAGCTGGCCCATATTTGTTGGATCTCTTCGATCTCTAATCTTCTTATTTCAGAATCCAGCTTTTCAGTGTCGAAACCTTGCCTAAACAACTGATCAATGATATTGTCCATTGATCTGCTGTGTTCAGCATCAGCCTCTTTAACCATTTCGTGCAAGTTCTTCTCTTTCTCAACACTCTTCTTTTTCTTGTATCTGACATGAAAATCTTTTTGACTTTCATGTACTTTTTCAATTTCAGCTCCCTTCTCAATCACATTCTCCTTCTCTTTTTTGGCCTCATACACACAATCTTTCTCTTTTTCCACCTCTTTATCTTTCTCTTTCTCTCTCTCCTTCTCCATCCTCTTTCTTTTAGCTTTCACTGCTGAACTCTCCCCCTTTTTGGTGCATTGGTTGCAAGGGATTGAGTAGCAGAAAGTTGTTGGTGCAGTACATCCTCCACCAGAGGTTGTAAGACAGTAGAAAATCTCTCATCAACAGTTTTAATAACAAATTCGGTTAGCTGTGGTGTGATGAGAGATAGGGGATTTTGAGGGATAGCATCCATTTGCTCAGGAGGGTTTTGGTCCTGAGAAATGGTGCCAGAAATAGAGGCAGGTGGGTGAGAATTTTGTAGTGGCTGTGTGTTTGACCTTCAGAGGAAGGTGCCATCTGTTGGGTTAATGTGGTGGCAGATGGTCTTTCTCCTTGAGAGAGTTGGTCAAGTAGTTTTTGCAGCCTACTGACTTCCTCCTCTAGGATTGTGTTCTGGGCAAGAACATCATAAAAGAAGCGCAGGTCATCATCAGCAGATGCTGAATCACCTGACCTCCTGCTTGTAGCAGGATGTACATGCACTGGGTGTAGACCAGTTGTAGCATGTGCCCCTTTGTCTTGGAACTGGGGACTTCCAGACTCAGGACTTTGTCCTTCATCAGCTGTTGCCTCTGGTGAGGTCTTAGGAATGTTACCAGCCTCAGTCTGATCATATGCTCATTAAGAAGAGGTGGCAGCCTCACCAGATGTTCTGGTCTCCATATCCACACCAGGATAGAACATTTAAACCCTTGTGCTGTGGGTTGTCAGAAGCATGGTGATCCTCGTCCTCAATAGTTGTGGTTCTCCCCTTTGTTGGTGGTTGTTGGGGAGGAGGAGAGGCATGCAGCTGAGTTAGCACGTTTGCAATGATAAGGGTGGGACTTTGGGGGGCGGTTGCATGGGGAGATGGGGTAAAAGCAGTGTGCACCTGGGGAGAATGGTGCTCTTCAATGGCAATCTCCTCAAATGAGGAAGATCCCAGATTTGTGGGTACCCCTTCTGTGGTTGCTGCAGGCTCCTTTTGAGAGGAATCCTGAGCGGCTGTGGCTGGGAGAGTCCTTATATCCACTAGGGGTTTATAACCGGTGGATATAGCCTGCGTTTGTGTTGTAGGGGCATCCTCAGGGGACTCATTTCTCTGAGTAGCCTTTTTGGTTTTCTTTTAAGTGGGTTTGGTGGGGACTTTTGATTTGGAGGTGGTGGCTGTGGGTTCCAGCTGCGTGGGTTTGCGCAGCTTGGCAGCCATTTTGAGTGATTGGTCAGAGTTGTGCCGGGAGTATACTTCAGGCAATACAGCCATAGCAGGGACTCCTAGGCCAACAAGTCCCTCAGCTTGAAGCTGGTTTTCAATTATGGCCATTATGAACCGAGGATATAATATCCAACAGTTAGCAGTTTGTTTTTGAGCCATATCCTTAAGCTCTAAAAATAGTATTTCCGAAAAATTTAAAGGTTGTTGCTCAAGGATGGAGTACATTACCTATTGCCACCTTGTGGACATTTGATCCCATGATGAGGTCTTGGAGGCAAGGCATACATTTACCATATGAAATATGAGACGTTCGGCATCTAGGAAATGTTTCTTCAGTAAGGTAGATGCACTCAAGTCACCCTGGTATCCATGGTGGGCAAATGATTGATCTGTTGTGCCCTTTGGATAACCAGTTGGGAAAGTGGCATCATCCAGATTAAGGGTTTGACGAAGAGTGTCTGGAGTGATGACCACTTTTTGGCCATGGACAAATGATTGAAGAGACTCTGTGTCGTTCTCCTTAGAGACCAAAGTGACGTTTGTCCAGAAGTGGTTAAGGGATGCGGCATATATGGTGGGATTTACCAGAAACGCCGTTTTGTAGGGTGATTGAACCATTAAATCAATGGCGTTGTGAAACTTGGTCCAGTATGGCGATTTGGTGAGATGTGCGACACAGTTGTGTCGTGGTTTTAGTTGCATGGTCGCCACTGATGAAGAGAGGGTAGAGAGTTTTTGAACGTTAGGTTTGAGAAGAGAAGATAAAAACTCTGAAGGTGGGATAAGGTATTTAAAGGGTCGGGATAGAAAACGACTGAGGGTTTTGGTGTGAGTCATCAGTTGTTGAAACTACTGATGACGTGGTATTAACCGTCAGACGTTGAAGCAGCTAAGGTCTCGGATTTAGTTATCAGTAGTTATAAAGCTACTGAAGACAGTTTTGACTTCAGGTGATGAAACAACTGAAGACGTGGTATCAGTCATCAGTAGTTGTGAAACTACTGAAGACAGTGGTTTTGTCAGCAGTTGTAAACAGCTGAAGACTTGGTGTTAGTCTTTAGTAGTTGTAGGCTACTGAGGACATGGTTTTGGCTTCAGTTGTTTTGAAACAACAGTTGTAGAAACAACTGAAGAGAAATTACTCATCAGCTGTTTTCGTCAATTCTTAGCTTTTCAGCTGTTTCATACTGTCCTCAACACTTACTCATCAGACTTTGCATCTGCTTTTCAGGTGTTTCATAGGACGTCAGTACTTATCTGCTTGTACTGATTTCAGTAGTTGTAACTACATCAGTAGTTTAGAACAGATAAAGTACTTCAGTACTTGTGAGGCATTTAGCCTTCAGTAGTTATAAAAACTGCTAAAGGTGAAAGAATTCATCAGTACTTATATGTGACATGGTTACCAATGATCACCAGTACTTATTACTGAGATCATCAGTAGTTGTCACTTATTCTAGCTAAACATACCAAGCCTTAACACCAGGTTGTGGAAAGTTGAACTATCCAAAGGCTTAGTAAAAATGTCTGCAAGCTCATCAGCACTAGGCACAAACATGGGATTAATTAGACCCTTTTCAAAACAATCTCTTATAAAATGATGTCTAATTTCTATATGTTTGGTCCTAGAGTGCTGGACTGGATTTTTGACAATGCAAAGAGCTGAAGCACTATCCATTAATAACGGAGTCTTAGTCTCTGTAATGCCATAGTCCAAAAGTTGATTCTGAAGCCAGAGTACTTGGGATGTACAACTTGCAGCAGCAATGTACTCGGCTTCAGCAGTGGATGTAGCAACAGATGTTTGTTTCTTACTCTGCCAAGAAATCAAACAGTTGCCTAGGAATTGACATCCACCAGAGGTTGATTTCCTGGTCAACTTACACCATGCATAATCACTATCAGAGAAAGCAACTAATTTACAAGAGTGCCCAGTGGAATACCATAAACCTAGAGATTGTGTACCTTGCAAATATCTAAAGATCCTCTTGACTGCAATCAGATGAGACTCTTTAGGTGCAGCCTGAAATCTAGCACAAACACATGTAGCAAACATAATATCTGGTCTAGAAGCTGTTAAATACATCAAGGACCCAATCATACATCTGTAAAGTGTTTCATTAACCACTTTACCTTTCTGATCTGTATCCAGTTGTGTGGTGCTACACATGGGGGTAGAACATGGCTTACAGTTTTGTAAATCAAACTTTTCCAAAAGATCTTTTGTGTATTTGGACTGATGAATGAAAATTCCATCAGCCTTTTGTTTGATTTGCAAACCCAGAAAGAACTGTAATTCTCCCATGGCACTCATTTCAAACTTCTGTTGCATCAACTTTGTAAAGGCATCACACAACTGAGGATCAGAGGATGCAAAAATAATATCAACATAAATTTGAACAAGTAGATTATGCTGCCCAGCTTTCTTAATGAATAAAGTCTTATCAATGGAGCCTCTATTGAAATCATTTTCCAGAAGAAAGTTTGATAATGTCTCATACCAGGCTCTAGGAGCTTGTTTCAACCCATAAAGAACCTTATCAAGCTTATACACCCAATTAGGATGTTTATTGTCCTCAAAGCCTGGTGGTTGACATACATAAACCTCTTCTTTAATTTTCCCATACAAAAATGCACTTTTGACATCCATTTGAAAAACTTTAAGTTTTTGATAAGCAGCATAAGCTAAAAACAATCGAATTGCTTCCAGTCTGGCTACAGGGGCAAAGGTTTCATCATAATCAATACCTTCTTCTTGTGCAAACCCCTGAACAACCAGTCTGGCCTTGTTCTTAACAATAAGCCCATTTTCATCAGTTTTGTTCCTAAACACCCATTTAGTGCCTATTGCACACTTACCTGGAGGTAGAGGAACCAGTTCCCACACTTGCTGTTTCTTGAACTGAAGAAGCTCAAGCTGCATGGCATCAACCCATCCATTGTCCTTTAAAGCAATGTGATAATTCTTTGGCTCTTGCTGACTGATGAAGAGAGCATAGAAGCAGAAATTTGACAATTGACTTCTTGTTGATACGCCAGCAGTGATATCACTAATGATTTAAGACATAGGGTGATTCTTCAGATCTTGATACATAATGAGATCTGTGCAAGTGTTTGCAGCAGGTTCAACAGCAACAGATGGTGATGGTGAATCATTTCCTTGAAACCAATAGTGGATGGTAATTCAAAGGAGGTTGAATTTGAAGAAATCTCATCAGCATTTGTTGTGGATGGTGCTACTGAAGCTACAGGAACATCAGGTCTAGCTGAATCAGGCAGTTGATCACTAAACCTGAATAGGTGAGTACTGCTATCATCATCATCATCACCAGCAGTACCACCAGGTGGTGAACTGTTGACAGGAGCAACAGCAGGAGTTTGATAAGGAACATATTGCAGTATGTCCAAATCAAATAGCTCCACAGGGCTTTGTGGAATCTTGTCCTTAGGAGATTCATTAAACTTAACATGTAGATCTCTTCAACCATCTTTGTTCTGCAGTTGAAGACTCTGTATGCTTTGCAAGTTGATGAATAACTAACAAAGTACCCTGCATCCACCTTTGGATCAAATTTTTGGAGTTGATCCCGTGTGTTGAGAATGAAACAAGTAGACCCAAATGCTCTGAAGAATGAAATTAGAGGGTCCAAATGATGAAGAGCTTCATATGGAGTCTTCATCAACCTCTGATTTACTAGAACTCTATTCTGTACATAGCAAGCTGTACTGATAGCTTCAGCCCAAAAAGTCATTGGCAGTCCAGAATCAGCCAACATGGACCTTGCAGCTTCAATAAGGGTCCTGTTCTTTCTCTCCACTACTCCATTTTGCTCAGGAGTTCTTAGGATGCTATACTGCCTCTTGATTCCCTTTGATAAGTAAAACTCATCAAGTGTGTGGTTTCTGAATTCAGTACCATTGTCACTCCTCACACACTTAACTGGTAGGGAATACTGCTTCTCAACGTGTAACACAAAGTTCATAATGGACTTCGCAGCCTCATCCTTTGAATGCAAGAAGAAAGTCCATACAAATCTGGAGTAATCATCCATAATTACCAGACAGTATTTCTTCTTAGCCATACTCATCACTTTCACAGGGCCAAAGAGATCCATTAAGAAGTGATCTGTTTCCTGTCATATGCATGGATCCTCCACTGTCTACATACCAGATGCCTCTGAGGTATGTTGAAGAACCCTGCAAGATACAACAAATTAGTTAGATTTTGAGACCCAAACCTTTTTGGTCTTGGGCCTGTTCTCATCAACAGATGGTAAACTAACATGTTTGTTGGAAACAACAGCCTGAGAGGAAGAAGCTGGTGAAGAAAAGGAATCCTTTGGCTTGGACCTCCTTTTCTGTGGTTTCAACATAGGAACATCTATTGGTTAACTCTTCCCAATAGATGTTGAACCATCATAACCAGCTGTGTCTGATTTTGGGATAAGGCTTTCAGCTCTTCAGACACATTGGCATTGGAGTTTGATAAGTTCCTATGTTGCACCTTCTTCTTTTGAGCAATCTCAGCTGTTACCCGTTTAACCCCTTCCTTTTTGGATTTCTGTTTGGACTTGAGGGTTACAGGATTTGTTGTTGCTGGTACAAATGTGGCTCCAAACTCAGTTTTCATTTTAGCCATTTTCTCTTGAATTTCTTCTTTATGTTTGAGTTTGGATCCCCTTTTGTACCAACAATCATCTGTAAGATGATTGAACAAACCACATACTTCACATGGTTTCTTCTTCATCTTATGATGATCATCAACTAAAGAGGATGAAACTACTGAAGATTTTCTCTTTAGTACTTTAGAAGCATTATTTGCTTTCTTGACTTCCTTTTTAGTAGTCTTCAAACTCTTTCTACTGACAGTTTTCTTCTCTTCAGTGCTGTCATTGGTTGGAGTTTGAACTTCAGGTGTTAAATCTTGCTCTCCAGTCCTTTCGGGACTTTCAGAAATAACTCCTGAGTTGATCATCTCTTTTATCATGTGAGTGTCAGCAGTAGAACCATCAATATCAGCTGATGGATTCTGAGAGGGCTTAGTGCTGACTTCAACTTTTGATGATGCTCTATCAAAAGGTGAATCACATGATGAGGTGGACTGGTTATTGCTTTCTCCATCAGATTTCACTTCTGCTCTTGAAGCAAAATATGTAGGAGGAGCAGTGTGATTGTAACCAATACCAAACTTCACATTGGAAGCAGATTGCTTACTAAGAAGCATTTCAAACCTTTGCATGATTGTACCCATCGATCACAATCTACCTGGGTGACTGCAAGGGTTTCTTTTAGATTTCTCTGGTCATCCAGAATAACCTCTAGCTTAGCCTTTTCATCATTTAGTTGGCATTTAAGCTTATAATCTCATCATTTTTACAATAAGAGCAGACTCAAACTCAGCTTTTCTTTTGGAAATGGTTTTCTCAAGCTCAAGTTTTTGATTTATTAATGCTACATTTGCCTCTCTAATTGAGACAAAGGCAGCAATGCATGATTCAGAACATAACTTGGCTTTAGCCTCTAAGATACCTGAGTTACCTGTGAAGATGATGCATTTGAGCAGGAACCCTCAGTAGACTCCAGGGCCATGAGAGCCAGATTCCCAAAAGGACTGTCACCACCATGTTGACCAGCACCTGTGAACAGTTGTTCATGACCAGACATGTCATCCGGTAAACTACTTCAGCCAACACCTCCAGGGGTGAAGAAGCTGTGTTGTTGAGGTTGAGGAGGTTGATGAGATTGAGATGGTTGAGGTTCTGGTAGTGCATGAGGTTGTGGTACTATAGGAACTTGAACCTGATTTGACTGTGGCATGTAATAACAAGGGTAAGGATATGGCATTTGACCCTGAGGAACAAAATATGCAGGAGATTGTGGTTGAGAATGATGACTAGAATTGACAGGATGTTGCCCTCTGTGTTGTTGACTATTGCCAGGGAAAGTCACAAAAGGTGCAGAGGAATTAGATCCAGATGATCTGCATTCTCTAGCAAAGTGTCCAAGCCTGTGGCATTTGTGACACTTCAACTTACTCTTGTCAAAGCCAACTTTGGTTTTGCCAGAGAGTCCTGGGAACTTTCTTCCAGTTCTTTTGTAGAACTTCTGAGATCTGATATTTATCAAGGCCATTTGGCTCAAAATATCCATCTCTTCTAAGTCATCATCAGCAATCCCCTTGAGATCATCCTTGATGAAGCATAGATTGTCATTATTACATCCAGTAAACTGACTATCAACACTCACAAATGCAGAATCAGAAGTGTTTGAAGAGAAGTCAATATGCTCATCATACTGGCATTCAGATGAAGCATATTCTAACTCATGACCAACCAAGGCAGTGTTGCCTGGTACAAAGTCTTCAGTGAGCTTTCTAGATGAAAACAGTTTTCGTTTCTGTTCTATCTCTCTCTCAAATGTGAGCAATTTCCCATGGAGTTGGGTGAGAGATAGTTTGTCCAAATTTGCACTGGAGCGTAGGACAATAGTGTATGTGTCCCATCTCTCAGGCAGTGATCTGAGAAATCTGTTATTCATCTGGCTATTGGTGTACTCATGTTTGACCATTTTTAATTCAGATATCAAACAAGAGAACCGCTCGAACTGTTGAGTCAGTGTCTCACCCTTCCTATAAGAGAATGTCTCATATTGTTGGGCAAGGATTTCTTTATTATTTGCCAAGACCTCATCTGTTCCTCCAAATTGTTCTTTCAAGGCATTCCAGAGGTCATGGGCAGTTTCATGATGCATTAGCCCAGAATAGATTTCATTACGCAGTGCCATGGCCAGAATTCCATGGGCTTTTGCATCAATCTCAAACAACTTCTTATCCTCATCTGAGTATTGCTCCTCCTCTTCGGAACCATTTGATTGGTTTCCGGGTTATTCACCATAGGCTTGTGTGGACCATGTACCACTGATGTCCAACAACCTGCGCTGTAACAGACAGGTGATGGAGCATTCGTTGTTGCCATATGTTATACTCATTCCTAACCAGCATTGGAGGCTTGGTTGAGGAACCAATATTGTGAGGATCATTGGAAGGAGTAGTCATTTTGAGTCCAAATACAATTTAATTCAAGCTTTTAAACGTTTTTATAAGGACCACAACAGACTCAATGAAAACCAAGAGAAAATCTCAGGATGAATGACCAGAAAACACAGAAAATTCAATCTCTATAACCGTTTCTTGCAAAACACAAAAATGCTAATTCAGTCAAACTTGGATCTTGAATAGCAGTTTCAGTGATCAATTATTAGATCGATCAATGATTAACCTGCTCTGATACCATTTTTCAGGATCAGTGATCACAAGTTTGATGTAATGGAGCGTAGCACAGCGGAATAAGAACAAGAATTAGACAAATTGTAGCAAGAGTTTGATACTTGTATGCATTAAGTACAAATACGGTTATAGGGAGAGAATATATTTTTGTAACAAGGAATGTTTCAATAATATCGAATATTTCTGATCAAATCATTCTTTTATTACATTAGGTTGACACTCCTTATATAGAGTGCAATCGCTGCTGTATCACGGGTAAGTGACAACTGGCAGATCTATTACAAAAATAACTAACTCTTAACAAACTATTGAAATGTTCACAACTACTGAGAACATATCAGAGTGTTAAGTACAAAATAAGAAACTACTGAAACTACAACGACTGAAGAACAAGCTCTTCAGTCGTTTTACAAAACTACTGATAAATATAAAACTACTGATGAGCACAACAACTGAAGAAGTATTCTTCAGCTGTTATGTCAAACTTCTGAAAAGATAAAACATAAAACTACTGAAAGGTAAACCGTCACAACTACTGAAGAACACCTCTTCAGCTGTTGTGACAACGTCTGATACTTTGGTCTTCAGCACTTGTGTCTTCAGACTTTGCCTTCAGCACTTGCGTCTTCAGACTTTGTCTTCAGCATTTGCGTCTTCAGACTTTGTCTTCAGCACTTGTGTCTTCAGACTTTGTCTTCAGCACTTGTCTTCAGACTTTGTCTTCAGCACTTGTGTTCAGACTTTGTAATCAGCTGTTGTCTTCAGCTGTTGTGGTCTTCAGTATTTGTTGTGACGTCTGTGGGACTTAAAGGTTTTTCTGATCCGGCTCATTGGTTCTTTTGGTCCAACATATCTGCAAGCTTATCAGCACTAGGAACAAACTTTGGATCAATCAGACCTTTTTCATAACAATCCCTGATAAAGTGATGTCTGATCTCAATATGTTTGGTCCTAGAATGCTGGACATGATTCTTAACAATACAAAGAGCTGAAGCACTGTCCATTAGTAAAGGAGTCTTAGTCTCTGTAATGTCATAATCCAGTAATTGATTCTGAAGCCAGAGTACCTGAGATGTACAACTTGCAGCAGCAATGTACTCTGCTTCAGCAGTGGATGTAGCAACAGTGGTTTGTTTTTACTCTGCCAAGAAACCAAACAGTTGTCTAGAAATTGGCATCCACTAGAGGTGGATTTTTTGGTTAATTTACACCCGACATAGTCACTATCAGAGAAAGCAACTAATTTGCAAGAGTGCCCAGTGGAATACCAAAGTCCTAGAGATTGAGTTCCTTGCAAATATCTAAGATCCTTTTGACTGCAATCATATGGGATAATTTAGGTGCAGCCTGAAATCTTGGGGAAGAGGAACCAGTTCCCACACTTGCTGCTTTTGAAACTGAAGAAGCTCAAGTTGCATAGCTTCAACCCATCCATTGTCTCTTAATGCAATATGATAATTCTTTGGCTCTTGCTGACTGATGAAGAGAGCATAGAAGCAAAAGTTGGACAATTGACTTCTGGTTGAAACCCCAGCATTGATGCCACCAATGATCTAAGACATGAGATGATTCTTCAGTTCTTGATACTCAATAAGATCTGTGCAAGTGTTTGTAGGTGATTCAGCAGCAACAGATGGTGATCTAGATTCTTGAAACCTAGAATGAGATGACAATTCAAATGAAGTGGAGGATTCAGAGATCTCATCAGCATTTGTTATGGACGGAACTGCTGAAGCTACAGGAACATCAAGTTTAGTAGACTCAGGCAGTTGATCACTAAAACTTGCATTGATACCAACAGATGGATAACATGTTGTAGAAGACGATGGATTCACAGAACCTGCAACATTTGGAGACTGACAAGGAACATATTGCAGTATGTCCAGATCAAAGAACTCCACAGGATTTTGTGAGATTTTCTTCTTTGGAGATTCATTAAACTTTACATGCAAGGTTTCTTCTACAATCTTTGATCTGCAATTAAAAACTCTGTATGCCTTGCAAGTAGAGGAATACCCAACAAAGTACCCTGCATCCACCTTTGATTCAAATTTCTGAAGTGGATCTTTTGTGTCGAGAATAAAACAGGGACACCCAATGCTCTAAAGAAAGAAATCAGAGGAGCCAAATGATGTAACACTTCATAAGGAGTCTTCATCAACCTTTGATTTACCTATACTCTATTTTGTACATAACAAGCTGTGTTAACAGCTTCACCCTAAAAGGTTAGTGGCAAACCAGAATCAACCAACATTGACCTTGCAGCTTCAATAAGGGTCCTGTTCTTTCTCTCCACCACTCCATTTTGTTCAGGAGTTCTAGGAATGCTAAACTGCCTCTTGATTCCCTTAGAGAAATAAAATTCATCAAGTGTGTGATTTCTGTTAGGACCTGGTATTTGACCGAAATACCTATAGATTAACGTGTAAACCAGATCAAATAGTGCGGAATCCTATTTGATTGGCGATCCAATCAGTGAGAACACACGAAGAATCAATCAAGAATTGAAACTAACGTTAGAAATCGATTGGGAATCGATCTAATGTGTTCTATGAACTTGGAGAACGAATTGGGAGATTTCTGGGCGGCTAGGGTACGTCTAGAATCGTTATTGATCGAGAGTCTACGTTTTTCACGAATTGAGTTGTATTTATAAGTTGGTACTATTCAATCGTGCGACTGAACCATTAGTATGGTTCAGTCGTGCGATTGAACCATGCGGTTGATTCATTCGTACGACTGAGAGTTCAGTCGTGCGACTGAGCCAATCTTATGTTACAATCGTATGACTGATCCAGTCTCCTGGTTCAGTCGTGCGACTGAGTCAATCGTGTGAAGTTTTCATGCGTATGGTTCATTCGCATGAGCCATTCACATGAGAACTTCATTATGTTAAGTTTGAATGTATTAATTAATAAACATTATGTGTAATCATTCAAGCAATCACTAACCTAATTAACCAATTCAATGTCGACACATTAATGAAACATTAAACATTATAACTAACAAACTATCAATATCATTTCATTAATCATACCAAACAAGATCTATACATCACATATCATGATCTAGGGACATACAGTATCAATAATCTCCCCCTTGGACCTAGATCTCTCTAATGTCTTGTTTTTTCATTACCTCCTCATATTTCTTGTACTTGTCCTCTTTTGTGACTCCCGCGTGAATATCAAACGCGAAGCAAAGTCTTATGACATTTTGGAACTGGAGGGCCTGTACAATATCTTGCGTATCATAGAACAGGGCCACTTGTAAAGTGTATAGACATCATTTTCCGACAAGTTGGTAAGCCACATCGGGTCGAATACTCTGATTGTATCCATTTGGCCCTCTTTATTTAGGACTATGACCGCTTCTGCTGTTCTCCAATCATAGTACCACCACTTAAGTGTGGTGTGAAATCCTTTGTCATTTCCCGGAGTGGGATTCTTGACATTGTGCGCGGAGGATTCCACTTCAACACTATCTTCAGTTTTCCAGTAATGGCATCCATCTCAGACCTTCTAATATACCTTGTAGGTTGTTAAGGTCTGAAGTTAATCCACCTGGTGTGGTACTCTTTCTTTAGAGCAGCCTCAAACCAGCCTGAACATCTTTCTTGGGTCAGCATACAACAGCTTCAATTTGGCTAGCTGGTTGAGCTTAAAACCTGGTAGAGTCTTTAGATCATGTGGAAATCTAAAGTACTCTATGCCCTTCTCCCTCTTAACGGCATAAACGTTAAGATCATCAAAATATGCCCATGCTATAATCCTGCCTGACACCTTAAGATGTTTCTTGACTCTGTAGAGCTTGGTGTAGGCATCTCTCTTCGGTGCAGCACGTTGGGCTCTAACTTCTTTAAAACATGCAGCCCATTCAGCCTTACGGATATCAACATCATCCTTTGACGCTTGGGCCACTCCCTCTGTCTTCTCTGACTCTTGCTCCATTTTGTCTAACACCTCAAATGTATCACCAACAAGGGATTCACCCAGATTGGGAACCACATTGCCCTCATTGTCAGCATACTGAGGATAGTGCTGTGCAGTGATATTTTCTATTTCATCAACGTCATTTAGCTCGTCATCACAGGTAGAATTACATGTCGGAGCATCTTTCACTATTTCATCAGGATTGAGCTTGAAAATTCTGCCAGTTGCTCGTTTGATAGATCGTGAATTATTTCCCCTTCTTCAGGGGTATAACTCACTGACCTTCTGACAATCCCTTGCAGATCAAGAACCATTGTGAGTTGAGACTTGACCTGCTGAAGGGGAGCAATATCAAACTCATCTCTTTTGTAATTTGGATCTGTTTGATTTACACATTTCACACTCAAATCATTAGTAATTTATCAAACGAAATGCATTAACTTAATATAAACATTTAATACATGGTTTTTCAATACAGAATACAAAAGTAAATAGACATAAACATCTACTATTTACTTTATCCTGAATACTCGGCTCATCACATGGAGGTGCAGAAGCAGAAGCTGGCAGATCTTGTCTGTTCTTTGATCTTTTCTCTTGCCCTGGAGCTGAGACAGATTCAGCTGCTTCTCCTCCGTCAGTGTCATCATCTTCGTGCCATTCTTCATTTTCTCTTCGTCAGTTTCACTCTCATCATCATCATCATCTTCTTCATCATCATCATCATTTCTGTCCCTATCCCTTATATTTAATGGCTCCTCCTTTGATCCTTTCAGCTTTAGCAAAATGGTCTTTTTAGCCTTTTCCAACTCCTCTATTTTCTTCCCTGAGGTGACGCTTTGAGCTTGGAGAAGGGCTATCTCGTTGCTCTGGGCAGTCATCTGTTGGGCCTGCCTTTCTATCACTTGAGCCTGCTCTGCAATTTGGTGAGTTTGTGCAGCAGTCAGGTCAGTAAGCTGGCGGATTTGGGAGGCCTTTTCCTCATCGGCAGCCAGCAAACGCATTACCATTCTGTTTAGTGCCGACAACTGTTCTTCTACCGCAACTGTAGGTAGAGGTGATCTGTAAGTGAATGAGGGATAGGCTGAGGGCTCGGTTTGGTGGCTATTGGTGGGGTGGTGGCTGTGGTGAATATCGGGTCAGGTTGGGATGATAGTGGTGGTGAGTGATGGGTGAATGATGTAGTGGTGGCCGGTCTGGTGGTGTCTGTGGTTGTTATGGGGCTGTGGTGGCTATGGTGGTGGATGGTGTGTCTGAAGAGGTGGTAGTGGTGGTGGTGGTTGGCTGTAGTGGCTGAGGTAGTAGTGATGAAGGTCAAACGACGCTTCTTAATTGGTTTCTGCCCATGGGTTGAGCCATCCGTTTTCTCCTCGTTCCCTTCGAGGTGGATGCTCCCCCTCCTACCCTGCCGATTGACCCTGGACCATAAGTCGGTCGGTCTCTGTCTCTCCAGAGTCTCTTGGGTGCTTACCAACCACCCGAAGCCCATGTACTGTGGGAACCACTTTTCTTCCCACAGTCCTGGTGAGGGGCTCCTCATCAGACTCTTCTTCTTCTACTTCTGTCTCAAGGACAAAATCATGATGAAACCCAGCTGATTCGGTAACTTCTGCAGCCGGGGCGGATTCTGGAGGCACGAGATCAGACGTAGTGCCTCTCTGTGGAACAGGCATATTGTCTCGGCACCCCCACTATCATCATCATCTGAATCATCAGTGGGTAGGACAATTGGCTCCACGTCGGAGTCACTATCCTCGTGACGCCATTGGCGTCTCCTCGGGCCACATAACTTTCATCTGCTAAATGGCCAATCAGCCTCTTTTCCTGGGGCTTCACTTGCTTGCCCCGGTACACCACCATCCTACCCAAAGTAGTGTCATCCATAAGTTCCAAAGTCACTGCATCGTGACTTTCCTTGGGGAGCAGAGGCAGCTTCTCATTGAATATCATCTGAAGAAACATTGGATACATACAAAAAACCTTCTTTCCCTTTTGCTTCAATGTTCTCTACCAAATAAGCAAAGATCATATTCGAGAAGCTGAAAGGGGGTTCAGCACCAGAGCCATGAAGGCATTTTTATTTGATCTGATAGGTCATCGAAACCACCCGTTCTCGAAGCAATGCACTTAAGAATCACATGTGCCAGATATTTGTATTGTGGGCACAGGTTGCTCTTATTTAGCACCCCCGAGTTAATGTCCCCCGCATACTTGATTCGGAGGAAACACCCTCTCACTGTCAAAGGATGTAACTTAGTGGGGTGAGTGGAGTCATCCCCAAACTCAAGGATTCTCTAGATGTCAGTAGCGGTAATGTCGATAGCTTGACCCATAATGGTGCTTCGGATGATGTATGGCTCACGAGAGCGATCCACTGAGGCATTCTCCCAGAATGCCTGGTGTAGTGATTTGTAAGGCGTGCACGGTGTAGATATAGCCTATGTATCCGTGAGCGTTTGAGGAAGGCTATAATCTCGGAGAACTTGGCCCCGTTCCGAGTTGTGTGGTCCAAATGGGCACATATGTGTGCTTGGTTTAAGAGACCATCTGTCAGCCATTTTTCCTAAAACACAAAACACATGATCATTAGTACATAATACACAGAATTCAGTTCTAAGTGTAGTGTTTCACTTCCATTCTGATTCATTCATGCGAATGAATCATGCGGCTGGAGTCATTCGGTTGTTCTTAAGTACGACTGAGCTCATTCGGTTGGAATGAGACATGCGATTGAGTTCAATCTGCCGACTGAGTTCTGCGATTGGTTCCGTCGGCCGAATGATCGAATCGCAAGGTTCAATCGTGCGATTGGAGTTCCTTCGAACGACCAGTCGCTTGCCCCACTGTTCGATCGCCTATGGGTCAAATCTTGACCAATTTAAGTCGTTTAACAGTGTTTAATGGTCCATTAGACTCGCCTACTTGTCACTAATAACCCATTAAACTTAATTTTAACATTTTGCTTAGTTTACGTAGGTGATTGGTCATTTCACAGTTCGGTTCTTGATTCAATCGAGTGTCTCTTATGTAGGTTCGGTAATCTTCTGATTTTGGTAAGATTCAAGAGTAATGTACCTGTAAAATCGTCACTCGAATGTAAGAAACTCAATAGCAATGTAAATCAGGATCTGTAGCAATTTTTGGCAGAGTAACGGGAAGAATGCGATTTGGGTGCGATTTTGGTGTGATGAGGAACATGCGATCGACTGAGGCCCTTAAATACTGAACCTAAGTTCAATTGGCCGACTGGCCTCATTCGCTCAGTTCATTCGGGTGACTGAGTCTCAGTCGTACGATTGGCCTAGTCAATCGCATTCAGTCAGTCGACTGAGTCTCTCGGTCGGTCGACTTCCTCATTCGGTCTCTTTCATTCGCATATTCAGTTGACCGACTGAGACCTCAGTCGAGTCCGCTGCTTCATCTTCCCCCTTCTATCGGTTCGAATGGATCATTCTCATGTCCATTCGGCTGATTGGGAGCCATTCGCATAGTTGTCCATAACCATGATCCAATCGTGCGAATGGGTCACACTTAGTGAGTTTACAGTCATTTTGAACATTTTACTTTTAAGACCCTTTTAACTTTTGACAATAACATTATAGGCTCTTAACCAATTCAGTCACCTCAGACTGACTCTTTTAAAACACGTTGTCACCTCTGACGTGACTCTTTTAAAACTTTGAAAAACATGTGGCCATCTCAGACATGACCCTTTTAGGTGAGTTAATTCCATTCTGATTTTCCTGATGTAGTCCGACAGACACACACACTAAAAGATTAAACTAGAAACTTAAACTAAATACACAAATAAAATTGTTTTTGGACTTTTGTGAGAGATAAAACCCTAAGATGGAAATCTACGGGATTTGTTCCGGAATCGAAAGCTTCAACTTAGATTGACCACACCTGGACCAATTCAATTTTGGAATCATACAGGAACATCAAATCATTTGGGACTTGTTATCAAAATCTTTCGATGCTCAATTCTGGTGTTCATCCAGAGTCATCAGCAGCTTTAGGAATCATACTGGAACTCTTAGATTACCATATTGATTTGAACTTTCAAGAATTGTAGCCACAATGATTGTCAATATGTTTGTCCACTTAAATCCATACACAGACTCTTGACTCAAACCGGTGATTGTTTTTGGTTTATTTAATTCAACGAACATTTGTGGATCCCACACTTATATGGTAATCAACATCCCTCAGGAGCTTTTGAGCGGTCTAGGGGTATTGTTACAAAAGAGACTATTCTTAGAGCTTTCATAGAGAAACCAGTCCTCAGGTCAGTGCCATCGCACAACAAAGAGGCGGAAAAACAACAATGATTCTAGAATATCTATTTATGCTTATCCTCAGGTCAGTGCCATCGCACCGCAGAGAGGCACACAACCTATCTCCTTGTTAGAGCAGCTTTTATTTTGCACCAAATGCACCACAACATAGGTCATTAGCTTGATAGCATTTTTCTTTCATTTTTTCGTGCTTTGCTCTATTTATGGTCATCCGCACACATTTGTGGCGTTTACATGCTCATTACCCCTTATTGAATATTATTGATTGTGTTAACCAGTGATAAGATGGAAGCCCACAGTCATTTAAACAACTTAGTTTGATCTTGAGATCACCAGTCCGGTCTAATCATCTATTGTGTTGAATCTACCGACATATCAATTGTGGTCTAGAAACCTCTAGGTCTACTCTCATTGTGTTACCTTAGGAGTTACCAGTTTTTCTATCATCTTCCCTTTTATATTGCTTAGACTACACAGACTTATACTTTGAATTTTTTTCATCTTTTCTAAATTAGGATTTTAAGTCCCTCTTGACTTGTTCCTGTGTACTATCATATTCCAAAGGTTTGAATCGGTATCACAGATACGATCTACCTTATATCAGCTTTCCACTTCTTCTCCCTCGTTTTTTAATGTTACTTGCTGACTTGTTCTCCCCCTAAAATACTAAAACCAAACCTGGTTTAATTATTTTAGGATTTTAATAAACAGCAAAATAACATGAGTTTAATTTAAACAGACTAAAATAAACAAATAGAATAAAATAAAACTGAAAATTAACTAAACTACATCGGACTACACATGATCATCATCAGGAATACCTCACTTGTCTTTTTAACGCCGTTGACCTCTAGCAGATATTGAAAACATGGTTTATCAAAGGCTTTAGTATGGAGGTCAGCGCGTTGAAAATCAGTATTAATTTTTACCACATCAATTAAGTTCTTTTCGAAACAATCTGTATGAAGTGATATTTAATACCAATATGTTTGGTCTTAGGATGTTGGACCGGATTTTTAGTTACTGCAAGCCAGCAGAGTTATCTACAAAAATAGGAGTAGAATGGAACGTTAAACCGTAATCCCGCATTTGCTGTTGAATCCAGATGATTTGTGAACAGCAACTTGCGCAGCAACATATTCGGCTTCACAGGTTGACAATGCAACCGATGTTTGCTTCTTACACTGCAAGGTAGTTAACTTCTCCCAAAGAATTGACACCCGCTGATGTAGACTTGAAGTTCATCTTGCAGCCTACGTAGTCCGAGTCACTATACGCCGTGAGCTCAAAATCATCATCATGAGGATACCACAACCCAAGTGTGGGTGTACCCTTTAGATAGCGAAAAATCCTTTTGACCCCGATCAGATGATTGACCTTAGGTTTAGCCTGATATCTAGAACATAAACATGTCGCATACATGATATCAGGTCTAGAGGCAGTGAGATACATGAGGGATCCAATCATTCCTCGGTACATCGTGGCATCCACAAGATCTCCATTTTCATCAGGTGCAATGTCGTGATTCGTAGCCAGTGGAGTACCGGCAGCAGATGCATCTCCATGTCAAAGCGATTTAGAATGTCTCTTACGTACTTGGTTTGATGTAGAAAGACCCATTTGGTGTTTGATCCACCTGTAGCCTGAGAAGAACTTCATCTCCCCCATAGCACTCATCTCAAACTCTTTCTGCATAACTGCTTCAAATTCTTTGCATAACTCTTCGTTCTTTGAACCGAAAATTATGTCATCAACATAGATTTGTACGAGCAGTAGGTCGCCATCTTTTTCTTTAATGAACAACGTGCAGTCAATGACTCCCCTGCGAAGCCGTGTTTCACAAGATGAGTCGAGAGTTTCTCATACCAAGCTCTTGGAGCTTGATGAAGCCCATATAAAGCCTTGTCGAGTTTGTAGACTCTATCCCGATGATAAGGATCTTCAAATCCCTCGGGTTGACTGACATAGACTGTTTCTCTAATTTCCCCATGAAGAAATGAACTCTTCACATCTAATTGATAGACTTTAATCTTCATGTACGATGCATAGGCAAGGAAGATACGAATGGCTTCCATCCTTGCCATGGGTGCAAACACCTCATTGTAATCAATTCCCTCGACTTGGCGAAATCCCTGAACAACCAGTCGAGCCTTGTTCCTGATAATGACCCCTTGGTCATCTTTCTTGCATTTTAAAACCCATTTGGTGCCAATGACCTTAGCACCTTTAGGTCTATCAACCAGAGACCATACACCTAACTTCTTGAACTGAAGAAGTTCTTCTTGCATTGCACTCACCCACGCCTCATCATTTAGTGCTTCACTGACATATTTTGGCTCAACCTGTGAGACAAAACACCGATAGGCACCATCATGGATATATCTTTTCCATAATAGAGGCATAATCAGCTGAGTACAACTGATTTCGGGTTTGTACTCCTGATCGGACATCCCCAATGACATTGTCTAAGGATGATAACGTTTAGATGTGATCCTGGAGTAGTAGGAACAGCTACCTCAGAGCCAAGATGATGAACATTTGGTTCTTCATCTGAGGTAGTTGGAGTTTGAGGCTCTGACGTCGAAGGTGCATCACTAGTAGATGCTTGTGGACTTTCAGGAACTGGAACTGTTCCTCCTGACTGTTCTGGGTATCTTCTTCAGCTTCATTTTCAGAGGAGGTGTCACTGTCGTGTCGATTACTCCCCCTGACTGAGTAGATGATTCTCCCTGTGAGCTAGATGTTGGTGGATTCAAGCTATCATACATCATTCGTGTAGTTAATTCGTCATCCGAGGGAGAGAGAGGATGTTGAAGGACTTGAAGAATCCATCATAGTTAAAGAAGTAGGCGGGTCCTTTGCCAGTAGGTGGTGTGGTGAATCGCTGAACATCAACATTACACCAAACTTCTACTAGACCTGTTGAGTTATTGCAAACTCGCTGTTGTTAGGTATGTTGTATCCTAGAAAGATGCCTTCATCTGCCTTCTCACTGAATTTACCCTCTTGTGTCTTCTTCAGAAGTGTGCACGCGCCCCAAATGGTTCGAGATACTCCAAGTTCGGTTTGCGTCTTTGTAGTAGCTCGTAACATGTTTTCCGTGGCGCTTGACTATCAGGACTCGATTCAGTGTATAACATGCATTTGCCACTACCTCATTCCAGAATTGGATAGGCAGTTTCGAGTCTGTCAGCATAGTCCGTGATGTCTCTATCAACTCCTGTTCTTTCTCTCAGCACGCCATTCATCTGAGGTTGTAAGCAGAAGTGAATTGATGCACAATCCCCTTTTCCTTGCAGTATTCCTCATCCACTGGTTCTTGAATTCCGTTCCGTTGTCTGAGCGTACTTGTCTAACTTTCAGCTTGTAGAGAGATTCCAGTGTGGTTTACCACTCCTTGAATGATTCAAATGTTTCTGATTTGGATTTCAGAAACATTACCCAAGTGAACCTTGAGTAGTCATCGGTGACCACAAACAGTACAAGTCGCCTGCAATGCTCTTTGTACTGACTGGACCGAACAGATCCATGTGTAGAAGTTCAAGAGGAAGTTCTATTGAATTAAATTTCTTTTCCTTATGAGACTTCTTTGTCTGTTTACCTTTCTTGCAAGCTATACAGAAATCAGGAAGCTGAAAGTTCTTGACATTTACACCTCTCACCAGATCCTTCTGAATCAAGTGATTCATCTTCCTTTGACTGATGTGTCCCATTCTCCTATCCCAGGAGATGGAGTCTTTTTCAGTAGCTTTGGATAGAAAACACTGAACCTCATGATCCATTGTAGAAGCTGTTGATAGATCCAAGACATAATGATCTTTATATCTTGAAGCAGTCATCAAAACTTGGTCCTCTGGGATCACGTAGTCTTTCTTCAGTACGTAACACTTCTTGTTGTCGAAGATGACTTAAAATTCCTTATCACATATTTGTGAAACAGAGAGTAAGTTGTTTTGAAGTTGCTGAACATAGTTCACCCTATCAAACTTAACTTTCTGATTTCCAACTTCTCCCTGAGCTGTGATATAGCCTCCCTTGTTTCCTGCAAACGAAACATGCTCCTTTTATTTGTTTGACATTTGATAAAAGCTATGTTCCTGTTCATGTGCATGGATGCTCCGTTGTCTACTATCCACGTGTTAGTTTCAGCACTGTATTGAACAACCTGCACATACAAGGTAAATGATTAGTTTAGGTTAGGAACCCAAGCCTTTACTGGCTTGGGTTTCCCAGAGGCATCACACATCAGAATTCAACCCATTGACCCTTAGAAGGTGAGGGTAGCTCAGGTTCCTTCTTGTCATCATATCAGCACCACGAGGTTGACTTCTCTTTCCATAATCCAGATTTGTGCAATGCTTGTTTATGATAAACAGTCGACTGGCTAACGGATTGAACTTTCTGTTCACTAGTTCGTCTAGGTGGAGTTAAAGAGCTCCTCTTAGAAGACTTAGGTTTTGAGTCCTGAAGTTCAATCTTCTTCCTAGGTGTCTGATAATAAGGACAGTAGGAAGCAATGTGTCCCACATCTCCACAGTTGTAGCACGCCCTGCTATCAACTTTATGATTAAACTGTCTTTGTGGAGACGTGTGTGACACTCTAGTAACATCACTCACTTTAGGTTTTGACTCTGGTTCTTTTGCTGTTTTGGTGTTTAGTTTAACAAAATTCCTTTCTTCCCTTTTCATCTGTTTTTCTTTTGAAAGTTGTGTTTAATTGGTCTTTTTGACCTATTGTAGTAGAGATTAATCCTTAAAGCCCTTTTTGGTTCTGATTGACTTTATTAGAACCTGACTTTAAGTTCCCTTTCATATTCCTTTTCCAGATTACACAAGGCAATTTACCCTTTGCCTTTGAAGTGGTCTCCTTTTTGTTTGTTTCAGTGTCAATAGATGAACATAAGGAATTTGGATCACTAACAAGAGGAGTAGACACTATATGATCCTTGATGGGATTACTACTTAAAGGTCTAGTTTTAGTGTTCATCAAAGTCTCAGGTGGTGCGGGACCACTTTAAACCCAGTCCCTCCCCGTTGTTCCTTTCTTTCACTAAGTGTTGGACTATGTGCGAAGAACTAGTCCAACTATGCAGTTTCTGTTTTAGTGAATTTACTTCTACTTCTAGAACTGCCTTTTGCTTCTTAGTTTCTTCTAGGGAGTTTAGATAATACCTAATGTCATTAGCTTGATTAAAGGCAACTACTTCGGTTTCCCTAAGCTGTTTAGTCAAAAGATCTATCTTTTCTTTATAACTGAGCTCATTTTGTTTAATACCCTATTAGCCTCAGTGCATAGATGCAAATCTTTTATCAAGTTATCATTATGATCTAATAACCTAGCAAATTTAGCATCTATGCTATTCCTAAAGGCATAACAATCAGAACAAGCATGATTATTAAACATTGTGTCAGTAGTACTTACCTGAGCTGATTCAGAAGCGTTTGCCATCAATGCAGTATCAGATGATTCTGATTCTTTTGCTTCTGTCTTTTCTGTCTCTGACATGGTAGTCTCCACTTTTGGCTTGTAACTGACCTCGGTTGCAGTTGCTTCTTCACTATGTGAGATTGCTATCTCAACTGCTAGATCTCCTTCACTAGCGGAATCACTGTCAATATCTTCTACATTTGCAATGTTTGATTCCCCTTGAGACAAACCTAAAGCTCCAATCCTGTCCTTCATCATCATGAGCAGTCAAGGCTTTTGAGTCCTTGTTTGAGGAAGTAGAACTGGTAGTTTTCTTGTCTAGACGAGTGAAGGATGAGAACGGGTCCCGTTCCCAGTCTTCTTTGGCTTCACACATTCTCTCTTGAAGTGCCCCTTTTCACCACAGTTAAAGCAGGTCACTTTACTCTTGTCGAAGCCAAAGGTGGTATCCTTAGTAGCAACCAAGTTCTGTCCAGTCTTTTTCACAAACTTCTTCGCCCTCCGGACAGCACTTGTTAAGGCCCCATTATGTCCATTCTCTCAAGCTCCATTTCGTCCACCTGCTCGTAGTCCTCGTCTGGTAGATGGCAGTTTCCAATCTTTCCAGCAACAAGTTCATCATAGGAATGGACCATTGCTGCTAATAGATCCATGTGCTCTCGAGCTACTTCCACAGTCATATTACCGAGGTTCTCGGTCTTCAGTCTAGTAGCATTTGCTTCAGATCCAATGTATTGGGTACAAGAAGACCCTGACTTTTCTGAACCTGAAGAAGGTGCATGTGTAGGACTCGATGAGCTAGACATAAATACAGTCTGGAGGGGTGCTCCAGATGTCTTAGCTTGAGGAGTGGCATTGTATAAAGCTGGATTTTGATTGTACGTAGACTTCTGAGCTCTGTACTTCATTCTAAAGATTCTTCTCGCAACTTAAGAATGAAGTCATTAATATCCAGTTTTGACAGCATTCCATTCTGTCTAAGATTAGACACGAATGAAACCCATTTTTCAGGCAATCCGTCTGCAAAATTATTAACTTTCTCTTCCATGGTAGTAGCCACTCCATGTGTATGCAGTTCACTCATCAGATGGTATCGTCCAAACTCTCGTTTCCCATCGATGAGAAGTTGTCGAATTCCTTCTTTAACTCCTTAGCCTTGATTTCCTTCAACGAGGCATTCCTGTCGTACCTCTTCTCTAGCTCATCCCATAGTTTCTTGGACTGCTTATTCTCTGAGTACTGGTGGAATATCTTTTTAGGGATAGACTATGTAATCAATGCATAGACCCTCTTCTCTGCATTATATTTGACTTTCTGCGCGTCAGTCATCCCTCCTAAGGTTAGCTTTACTCCATCGGCTCCCACTGGTGTACTATATCCAATCTCGATGGCCTCCCACAGATTTGGATCCACTCCATTAAGGTAGATCTCAAAACGTTGTTTCCAGTGGGGAAACTCATCTAACGTTAAAAGCTTTGGTGGTTTATTATGATTACCCACCTCACTCTCAAGTATCAGCAGGTTCTGGATCCTAGAGTCCTTCCCAGCAGTAAAGGCTGACATTTGATTTTCCATTGTAAATAACTTTAAGTCTAATAAGCAATTTTCACTCGGCCGACTGAAGGGTGCGAATGGACTAGGCGCGCGTATGAACACTCAGTCGTGCGTATGAACTCTACGACTGGTTCAATCGTGCGGCTGAACTAAGTGATTAGCTCAGTCGTGCGAGTGAATCTGATGCGTATGAACCGTGCGACCGAACGGTTCAATCATACGAATGGAGATACGACTATGTCCAATCGTGCGATTGAGCAATGCGAATAAGTCCAGTCGTGCGAATGGCTCACTCGTGCGACTGAAGCTGCTGTTATGCGAAAATTTCTAGGTTAAACGTGTTTTAGCCGTAAAAATTCGAACTTTCGCAAGGTTGAATTGCCTAAGTCCGTAGAAACCAAACTTTGATGAGCAGGGAACATCCAAGATCACTTTTGACACAAAAGATTGCGTTTTTAGTGCAAAAACATAAACTTTTTATCAATCTTGATTGAATCACACGTAATCAAGAGCTAATGCTCTGATACCACTTGTTAGGACCTGGTATTTGACCGAAATACCTAGAGATTAACGTGTAAACCAGATCAAATTGTGCGGAATCCTATTTGATTGGCGATCCAATCAGTGAGAACACACGAAGAATCAATCAAGAATTGAAACTAACGTTAGAAATCGATTGGGAATCGATCTAATGTGTTCTATGAACTTGGAGAACGAATTGGGAGATTTCTGGACGGCTAGGGTACGTCTGGAATCGTTATTGATCGAGAGTCTATGTTTTTCACGAATTGAGTTGTATTTATAGGTTGGTACTATTCAATCATGCGACTGAACCATTAGTATGGTTCAGTCGTGCGATTGAACCATGCGGTTGATTCATTCGTACGACTGAGAGTTCAATCATGCGACTGAGCCAATCTTATGTTACAATCGTACGACTGATCCAGTCTCCTGGTTCAGTCGTGCGACTGAGTCAATCGTGTGAAGTTATTCATGCGTATGGTTCATTCGCATGAGCCATTCGCATGAGAACTTCATTATGTTAATTTTGAATGTATTAATTAATAAACATTATGTGTAATCATTCAAGCAATCACTAACCTAATTAACCAATTTAATGTCGACACATTAATGAAACATTAAACGTTATAACTAACAAACTATCAATATCATTTCATTAATCATACCAAACAAGATCTATTACATCACATATCATGATCTAGGGACATACATGTATCAACAATTTCTAAACTCTGTGCCATTATCACTCCTCACACACTTGACAGAAAGAGAATACTGATTTTCCACATGCAACGTAAAGTAGATGATAATTTGACCAGCCTCATCTTTTGAATGTAAGAAGAAGGTCCATTCAAATCTGGAATAATCATCCACAATTACCAGACAGTATTTTTTCTTTGCCATACTCATCACTCTAACTGGACCAAAAAGATCCATATGCAGTAATTGCAAGCAGGCAGTGGACTTTGGTTCTTCTATTGGAGGGAATGATACTTTATGTTGCTTTTCTTTTAAACAAGCAGAGCAGTTGTCATCACATTTGAACTCCTTTAATGGCAGACCTCTCACTAACCCATGAAGGATCAGCTGGTTCATGTTTCTAAGATTCACATGACCAACCCTTCTGTGCCAAAGCTTAGATTCCTGAGGAGAGGCCTTGGAGAACAGACATGGATGGCCTTTTAGATCAATTTTCTTTGATAAGTCTAAGGCATATACTCTTCCAACCCTGTTGGCTTTCAAGAGAGTATGTTCATCCAATATCTTGTCAATCATATTCAAAACATTGAAAGACAGAATTCGACAATTCTGACTGGTGAAAAGTGCAACATGCCCTTTATCACACATTTGACTGACACTCAACAAATTATACTTGAGATTCTCCACATGGTTGACATCATCAAACCTTATTTCACCATTTGAAACAAAGCCTTTGCCGATGATGTAACCCTTAGCATCATTACCAAAAGATACAAATCCCTTCTTTCCTTGAGAGTAGTCATGAAGAAGAGATTTGCTTCTAGTCATATGCATAGATCCTCTACTGTCCACATACCAGATGCTTCTATGGCATGTTGAAGAACCCTGCATATATCACAACAACTAGTTAGCTTTTGAGACCCAAACCATTTTGGTTTTGGGTCTGTTCTCATCAACAGCTTTTATACTAACGGATTTGTCATGATTAACAGGCTTTACAGAAGGAGATGCTGCTGAAAAGGATTCCTTTGATTTTGGCTTAGGTTTCCTTTTCAGTGGTTTAATCACAGGTACAACTATTTGGTTAACTCTCCCCAATAGATGTTGAACCATCATAACAAGTTGTGTCTGATTGGTTGTTAAAGCTTTCAGTTCAGCAGACACATCAGAACTTGTTTGTGAATGATTCCTGTGAGACACCATGTTCTCCTTTTTGAAAGACACAGACTTAGTCTGTAGTTTTGATACTCTTTGAGAAGTATTTTCAGTTGTTTTATGATAAACTTCTTTCTTCTGTTTAGGTTTTTGTGAAGACTTTGGTTTATCAGGTTGAGATATTTGTGGCACAAACCTGGTTTCAAATTCATCTTTCATTTCATTAATTTTCTTTTTGATGATTTTAGCCTTGTTAAATTTGGAACCCTTTCTGTACCAACATTCATCAGTGAGATGATTGAATAGACCACAAATTTCACATGGCTTTTTCTTCATCTTCTGTTGATCAGCTGCTGAAGAAGATGAAACTACTGAAGGTGTGTTCTTTAATACTTTCTTCCTTTCAGTACTTATGTCTAGTACTGAAGGATTTGTAACAACTAAAGACTTGTTTTTCAGAGATTTTCTATCAGTACATTTGGATTTCCTGATAGATTCTTCAGTAGTTGTCAAACCATGTTTGGTTCCATTTGGCTTGAAATGTTCTTCAGGTGTTGTTACTTGCTCTTCAGTACTTTTGAATACCTTTTGAGACAACACCTGAAGGACTCAACTTTTCTTTGATCGTGTGTTTATCAGCAGTAGGACCATCAGCAGACTGATTAGCCGAGGTACTATTACTGACTTCATCCTCTGATTGTACCTTATCACTTGAGGATGAGAAACATGATGATGTGGTTTGGGAATTGATTTCACCTTCAGATTTTACTTCTGTCTTGGGAGTAAAATCTATAGGAGGTTCAGTGTGATTATATCCAATCCCAAACTTCACATTTGAAGCAGTTTGCTTACTGAGAAGCATTTCAAACCCCTTGCAAGATGTTACCCAGCATTCACACTCCACTTGAGTAGCTGCAAGTGTTTCTTTGAGACTCTTGTGATTTTCTAAGATGACCTCTACCTTAGCCTTTTCATTAATGATTTGGCATTTTAATTTGTAAATCTCATCATCTTTTTCTTTTAAAACATACTCAAACTCAGCTTTTCTTTTGGAAATCACTTTCTCTAGGTCAATATTTTGATTAATTAAAGCTATATTTGCTTCTCTAATTAAGGCAAAAGTAGCTATGCATGACCCAGAACACAACTTGGCCTTAGCCACAGAAGATATTTGTGGTACCTATGATGATGAAGCATTTGAGCTTGAACCACCAGTAAACTCCAGGGCCATAAGAGCAAGATTTCCAAAAGGATTTTCACCACCATGTTGACCGGCACCAGAAAACATTTGTTCAGAATAACCAGAAAGATCATCTGGTAAACTACTCCAGTCAACAACACCAGGAGTGAAAATGCTTTGATGTGATTGAGATTAAGATTGAGATTGTTGACTTGATTGAGGCGGTTGAAGCTTAGGTAGGGCATGTGATTGTTGAGCTATGGGTATAGGAACCTGATTGGACTGTGGCATGTAAAAACAGGGATAAGGATATGGCATTTGACCTTGAGGAACAAAATATGCAGGAGATGATTGATTTTGTGAATGATGACCAGAACTAGTAGAATGTTACCCTTTGTTTTGTGAATTATTACTTGGAAAAGTCACAAAGGGTGCCGAAGAGTTAGATCTAGATGATCTACACTCTCTTGCAAAATGTCCAAGTCTATGGCACTTGTGACACCTCAACTTGCTCTTGTGAAAACCAACTTTGGTTTTTCCAGAGAGACCAGGGAATTTTCTACCTATCCTTTTGTAAAATTTTTGAGATCTGACATTAACTAATGCCATTTAGCTCAAAATATCCATCTCTTCCAAATCATCATCAGCAATTCCTTTCAAATCATCCATCAAAAAGCATAGATTGTCACTATTATATCCTGAATTACCATCTATACCAGCAAAAGCATGATCTCCACTGTTTGAAGAGAAATCAATATGCTCATCATAGGAACTTTCTGATGTAGCATATTCTGACTCATGACCAACCAGAGCAGCATTCCCTCATACAAAGTCATCAGTGAGCTTCCCAGATGAAGTCAATTTTCTTTTTTGTTCTATCTCTCTTTCAAATGTAAGCAGTTTCCCATGAAGTTGGGTGAGAGATAGATTATCTAGATTTGCACTGGAGCGTAGGACAATGGTATATATGTCCCATCTCTCAGGCAGGGATCTGATAAATCTGTTGTTCATCTGACTGTTTGTATATTCATGTTTAACCATTTTCAACTCAGATATCAAACATGAGAATCGCTCAAACTGTTGAGTTAGTGACTCACCCTTTCTATGAGAGAATGTCTCATATTGTTGGGCAAGGATTTCTTTATTGTTTGCTAAGACCTCATCAGTTCCTCCAAATTGTTCTTTCAGAGGAACTAGAGCAGATTCATGATGCATAAGTCCAGAATAGATTTCATTAGGCAGTGCCGTTGCCAGAATTCCATGGGCTTTAGCATCAATTTCAAACAGTTTCAAATCTTTATCTGAATATTGCTCTTTCTTCTTCGGAACCATCTCATTGGTTTCCTGATTACTCACCATAGGATTATATGGTCCATGAACCACAAATTTCCAACAACCTGAACTATTAACAGACAGGTGATGGAGCATTCGTCGTTGCCATATGTTGTACTCACCCCTAACAAGCATCGGAGGCTTTGTTGAGGAGCCAGTATTGTGAGGATCATTGATTGATGTAGCCATTTTCACCAATTCAAACAGGTTCAGTAAGAGTTTAACGAACCTAACTCAAAAACTCAACAACACAATTTGAAATAAGAAGAATCTCTAATTGATTCACAGGAAACAACAGAAAAACAAACTCTATAACCAATTCTTGAAAATTTGCCAATTCGATCAAACTGAGATATCAAAAGAACAGTTTCAATGATCAATTGTTAAATCTATCAATGATTATCCTGCTCTGATACCATTTGAAGGGATCAAGATCTAGTTTGATCAATTAGATTAGGATTTACAGCGGAATAGCACACGAATTAGACGAAATTCTAGCAAGAATAATATGAATATTCAATGAAACAGTAACAGTTATAAAGAGAGAGTTTTCTGCCAAAAGAATGTTTTCATTCATGCACAAGCTTCACTTTCGGGAAATTAGGTCAACATTCCTTTTATAAAGAATGTGACATCAGCTGATGTCACATGATAGTGACATCTAACTAATTTATACAAACAACTGAAATTAAACTAAACTACTGAAGATGTCCACAACAACTGAGGACACCTTCATTAGAAGCTAAGTACAAACTAACATTATAACTACTGAAGTTATAACATCTGAAGTATAAGAACTTCAGATGTTTTACATAATATAAAACTACTGATTACAAATACTGAAATATAAACCATCACAACTACTGAAGAGAACTACTTCAGCTATTGTGACAACTTCTGAGAACTTGATCTTCAGACTTTGTCTTCAGCAGTTGTCTTTAGACTTTGTCTTCAGACTTTGTCTTCAGCAGTTGTCTTCAGACTTTGTCTTCAGACTTTGTCTTCAGACTTTGTCTTCAGACTTTGTCTTCAGACTTTGTCTTCAACAGTTGTCTTCAGACTTTGTCTTCAGCAGTTGTCTTCAGACTTTGTCTTCAGCAGATGTAGATCACTTCAGTTGTTTTGATGTCTATGGGACTTAAAGGTTTTTCTGATCTGGCTCATTGGTTCTTTTGGTCCAACAGGATACAAGCAGGAGATTTGGGATCTTTTAGTGAAGATTCTGATTCAGATGATATGGATGATTCAAGTTCAGATTATCCATTTTTCTCTTTTGCACGAGATCCTTTATTCTCTATAGAGAATCTTGAGCAACAAATTCATGAGCATCAACAAGTTCATGAAGATTCTGATAATTCTCAACCTTTTCCTAATGATGGTCCAGAAATTCACCATCCTTGTACCCAGAGATATAGATATGAATGACAAGTTTGATTACTTTGTCAATTCTCCAGCTCAAGTTCCAAATAGTATTCCACATTCCTCAACTCTATTGCAATAACTCTCCAAACTGAATCAATCTAATCTGGATGTGAATGTTCAACAAGAAGAGATTCCAACTACTCGTATTCATAAAAGACATCCATTCTCTCAGATTATTGGTCCTTTAAATGAAAGAACAATGAGACATCACTCTAAACAAGCAAATGTTTATTTGTACTCATGTTTTCTTTCCCAAATGGTCCCTAAAATCCTTAAAGAGGCTTTGAAGGAAAACAGTTGGATTGAAGCAATGCAAGAGGAATTATTACAATTCAGAAAACAAGAAGTGTGGAATCTAGTGGATTTACCTGAAGGAGAAAATGCCATTAGGACAAAATGGTTACTCAGAAACAAATCAAATGACAGAGGAATTATCATTTGAAACAAAGCTCGATTAGTAGCTCAAGGGTACACTTAGGAGGAAGGAATAGATTATGATGAAGTATTTGCTCCAGTTGCAAGACTAGAAGCAATTCAGGTCTTCCTGGAATACGCTTCTTATATGAAATTCAAAGTGTATCAAATGGATGTTAAGGGTGCATTTTTTGTATGGACCAATCATCGATGATATGTATGTTAAGCAATCTCAAGGTTTTGAAGATGCTGAATTTCCTCATCGTGTGTACAAGCTCAGCAAAAGCTCTATATGGTCTACATCAAGCCCCAAGAATCTGGTATGAAACATTGTCACAACACTTTCTCCAATATGGATATACACGAGGGAAGATTGATCCTACCTTATTTATCAAGAAGGATCCATCTGATCTTCTTTGTGTACAAGTGTATATGGATGATATCATCTTTGGATCAACCAGTCAGAAACTCTATTTAGAATTTGAAGATATCATGAAATCTTGTTTCCAAATGAGTTTTATGGGAGAAATCAATTTCTTTCTTGGATTACAAGTTACACAATCTGCAGATGGCATCTTTATTAATAAAGAAAAATTTGTTGATAAATTGTTGAAGAACTTCAAGCTACAAGATTGTCTATCCATTAAAACTCCAACTGACATAAACACCAAGATTGATCCTGATCCTAAAGGAAAATCAATTGACCAAACATTATACAAATCTATGATTGGATCTCTAATGTACTTAACTGCATCTAGATCTGACATAATGTATGTTGTTTGTGTCGATGCCAGGTATCAATCAAACCCGAAGGAATCTCACTTTATTTCTGTCAAACGCATATTCAGATATCTCAAAGGAAAACCATTCCTAGGGTTATGGTATCCTTATGAAGGAAACTTTGAGTTATATGGATATACTGATAGTGATTATGGGGGATGTTGTCAAGATAGAAAATCTACCATGGGTGGTTGTCAGTTTTTAGACCCTCGATTAGTCTCATGGCAATATAAGAAACATACAAATGTCTCAGTCTCAACTGCAAAAGCTAAGTACATTGCTGCCTCAGCAGGATGTTCTCAAATCCTCTATTTGCAAAATCAACTTCTGGATTACGGGTTCAATTTTCTTAAAACTCCTATTTACATTGATAACACTGCTGCTATGTTTATTACTGCTAATCCTGTCCAGAATTCTAAAACAGAACATATCAAGATTCGATATCATTTTCTCAGAGACAACTCTAAAAAAGGTTTAATCATTTTGATTCAGATTTCAACAGAAAAACAACTGGCTGACTGTTTACCAAATCTTTACTACTAGGAAGGTTTGAATACTTAGTTGAGTCAACTGGTCCGATTAATCATATTGAAAACTGATTTTTCTCTTTCAAAATGATAATAACCCTCCCTTAATTTTCTTATATAAATCAAAGTTAGACTATCAATGTTAACTGCCTGATTATGTATATTGTGTGTTTGTTAAATGAAAAAGAAAATACAACATCAGAAAATGCAAAAACAAAGAGAATATTATAAAATGAAAATACAAAAATAATAGTTTAGTAGTTATAAATGTTAGGATTATATCCGCCTTTGCAATTGTGGGAAATGATAGTACATCAGTTTAATCAGTTGCATACTTCACTCGCTCAGATATGATTTGCAGGTAAGAGCATGTAATTATACTAAAAAAATAGATTCTTGTGATTGAGCTAATTCATCTATGCATTTGTGTGTGTCCATCTTAGTTCTAAAGAGATGTCTTGACTTTTCTGATTGATTGCTTGTAAAGTCACAATCTCACACCTGACTTAATATGTGGTACCATGAGATCTGTTTACTGCATCTGTTCACTTCTTTGTTATGAGTCATCGTAGATCTGAAGTGATGAGATATCCTCTGTTGTAAGTCATTACAGATCTGGATATTCTCACCTGATGCAAAAGATGCCAATGTGCACAATCCTTTATAAAGTCCAAAATGGATGCCCTATGCTTCTTATGAATCATCTCTATCTATTTCTTTATGAAACGTATTCAGGGATTGCCTAATGGCTTGTCCATGGTGGTTTTCTCATAGATTATCAACTGGTTAACCATGATGATTCTCTTATTGACCTAAACATGAGACCTGGTATACATATATGACAGGTTTTAAAGTTGAGTACAACTGCTTTCTTGCATACCTTGACGAGGGTTGAACACTCTAAGTCTAAGTGTGGATTATATGATTTCATATCTAATCAAACATTAATAAATCCAAGAATTGAAAAAGTAAGTGTACTGATTCTTTTGCTAGTGCAGTCACTGTCTGTCCTTAGATCATGTGTCTCCTTTGCTGTGGGAACACTGACGTGGAACACACTTGATCAGGATTTAATCATTGTCTATGAATATTCACATTTTGTTAATTCAATGTGTTGATTAACATCTGATATGATCTCACTGCAAGCAATATAATTCAATGTGTAGAATTTTATTCTGCTTTATTTTGATTTTTGTATGATTTTTTTTGTGTGCAGGCATATTATAATGAATGGTTTTACTTCACTTATCAAATTTTATAAACTTCTAAGTTTGGGAACTTAAACGTTTAGGGGGAGTAAAGATGATAAAGAGTTTATCAAAATAAATGTTTGGATGAAAAAGGATGATGCAAAAATATTCAAAGTTGTGTGTGTTTGAGATGTTTAAAAATGAACCTAAAAAGATTTAAAATATGAAAAGCTTCTTGCAAAGAATTGAGAATGTTTGTCATCTTTTTGAAATTTTTGAAACTAAAATGACAGGGAATAAAAAAATTTTTGGTCAAAAGTCAAAGTTTTCGGTTAAAAGTCAAAGATCAGTCAAAAAGTCAATGTTTGGTCAAAGTTTGGAAATTTGTTTGATGAAAAGTGAATTTTATCAAAATTGTGATTTGAATGATTTTGGTGAAAAATAATACAAGTGTTAGACGTATGGATGTCTCATGCGCCTAAACAGTGTTCATAAGTTTTGTTTAGATGTATGATGAAATTTCAGTTTTATGCTAAGTGTTAGACGTTTTGAGTAATCCTCATGCGCCTAAACAGTAGTCATAAGTCTAAAATTCTTGGTTAAGTGTTAGGAGTTTTACAAAATCTCATGCGCCTAAACAGTACCAGATATCTCATAAAATATTTCAAGTGTTAGGCGTTTTTAATAGGTCATGCACCTAAACAGTGCTCATATGCCTGAACAGGGCTTATACACCTTTACAGTGCACGTGCTCCTATCAATTTTTCAAATGAAATTGACCAAGTGTAACTCATGCGTCTGAGGTTCATACGCCTGAACAGGGGTAAAATGCCTGAACAGTGCTAATGGGTCTAGACCTCATGCGTCCAAACAGTGGTCATACACCTAAACAGTTGTAATGCGTCTAAGGGTTTTTTACACTTATATAAATTCAACACTTATGACAGAAGTTCATTCCATTCAAACTTTTCATATTCTATACTTTTTTCATACTCTCTGTGTTCGAACTTACTCAAATTTCATCTAATCACCAAGTCATTGCAAGAGTATATGATCGCATAAGGTAATATTAGAGAATGTGATTCACATCATGAGTGTACATCATCAAATCAGTGGATTATAACATCAAATTCAATCGGGCGTTTGAACCCTATTTGTGCGTTCGAACCCTAATGACTTCAATAAATATGAAATGATTGATTACTGATGTTGGTTGTGACAAATTAAATATGAAATCATCAATGATTATACATTGCGAACATGTTATAATCATCAAGACATGATTTTTATCATAAAATTGTTCTGATGATTCAAATAATTTAAAAATCAAAATAATAATAAAATAAAAATAGAAAATTGAATCGACAAATTTTTAAAATAAAAATTTTAAACTGATAAAGTCATCTAAGATTCAAATATGAATATAAATCATCTAGAAACAAAATTCTTAATTGATTATATATCTTAAAATTTGATTAAATCATTAAATAATAAGTTCAAATCATTGAATTTTATTAATCAAATTTTAAAATATAAAATGTTATTAAGAAAAATAAAAAATTAGTGAAGGTCTTGTTCATTTGTTTACTTGATAAAATTGTAACTAAGTTGAAAACCTTCATAATAATTCATGTTTCTTGTGATTGATAGATGAATCTATTAAAGTTTGAACCAAAGCATAATGTAGCTGCATTTCTTAACGAAGATGTGAGAGAAGCTACTGGTTATGAAGACATGATTAGATTCTTCTAAGGACCAAATATGTTTATGCAATGTGTGCCAGACCAGTTATATATGGAAGACTAATGAAGAGATTTTGGAGATCTGCTGAAGTAGAACTTGATGATAATAGAAGAAAAGTTGTAAGATGATTCATTTCAAATGATAGAATGATAGAAGTTTCTGAAGATTCTATCAGAACTTCTTTGAGATTGGGAGAAAATAAAGACTAGGATCTATCTGAATACACATTCAATGAATGTAGAGAGACATTCATGCAAATGGGTCATCCTGATAATTTTCCAAAGAAACAAGTTTTCAGAGCATGAGTCTATAATCACTAGAAGCTTCTATGTTATATATTCTAGCGCTGTATGTCTAAAAGAAGTGCAGGACGGAATTCATTCCCAGTTGATATAGCATCTCCTATTGTTGCTCTAGTCATAAATAGAAGATTGAATATGGCAAACTGGATAATGAATGGTTTTATTTTCAATTTGGAGAAAGGGAAAAGGAACTAGTATTTGATGTATCCAAGATTTCTTCAGTTGATTACTAATGAAGAATATCCAGACATTTATGCATATGGAGTTCAAGGTGATAAATTTGAAGTAGAGCATATGTCTGAGATGGTAAAGAAGAAGTTAAATGTGATTACTTGAGTAGAGAATGTACCTTTATTTGAGTACATAAGAATGTAGCTACTGATAATGTTGACATTAATCAGCAACATTTTCATTTATCTGAAGATGAGCCTGTTAATCCTAATGATTTGATTGAAGATGTGATGGATGAGATAGGTGAAGAATCTGAAGAAGAGAATGATGATGAAAGGAATGATAATGATGAAGGTAATAATGAGGATAATGATGAAAACAATGATGATGATGATAATCAAGGTGGTGATCAAGGAGATGGAATGGAAGGTGTTGAAGCTGAGAAAATAGTTGAAGAAACTATTCAAGAAATAGAAAGTGAGCAAACCATTTCTGACCAAAAAGTTGAAGATGAAAGAAATGCTGATGAAGATGTTAATAGTGAAATGAATGATCAACAAGACAATGATCAAATTGCAACTAAAGATGTTGAAAATGTTGACTATAATCAAGCATTTGATTTTGATTCTTTATGGGTTGAGCCAATCACAGAGAATATTATGTATGCTGATCAATCTAAGAGTCCTAAAGTTGAAATTATTGAAAAAGAACAAGAGACAAAACAACTGTTAGATGCTTGTGTACAAATTGATGTGAATGATGATGCTGATGAAATTGAAGAGTTAAAGTTAAAGATTGTTTCTTAAAATGAAGAAATTGAAAGATTAAAGAAAGAAAATGAAATGCTGAAAGCAAATGATGAATTGAAGAATGTCATGATGGCAAATCTTGAAGAAAAAGTAAAGATTATGTTTGAAGAAATTGAAAAACTAAAAGTATCTCTACAAGAACCTTCAAAAGAAAGTGAAGTGGTGGTTGTTGAGAAAGAGTCTACTCAAGAGCATGAAGAAACACCGACTGTAAAGTTTTCTTAGGCTGAGAAAGGTAAACGAAAGATGAAACATCTATTGGTCCAGCAAAAGTTCAGAAATCAGTTGATATAAATGTGAATGAAGAAGAAGAAGAAATGAAAAAGATTATTGAAGCTCTTGATGATATAGATACATATCTACTAGATGAATGGTATGATGAAGTTCTTGAGGATGAAGATGTGTTTGATATTGTTGAATCACCGGTTGAGAATGTCCAAGATGATATCCCAATAGACTTGAAGACAAATATAATTATCTGATCAACAGAAAGTATAATAGAGTTTTTCTAGACGGGCTGACTGTGACACAAATAAATGAAGAATATGAAAGATGTGTGATAGCAGAGTCATCAGCACTGACAGATCCGAATGAGATAAGTCTAGAACATGGTGAATGGGCTCAACTGAATGAAAGCATAAATATAGATGATATTCCTGTGGCTGAATTGCACCACCCAAACCCAAAAGACATGAGCATACATGCTTGAATGTGGTTGCAATCAAGGTACTATCCAAGGAAAAGACTAAATAAGCTTCAAGGAGAATCTCTGAGAAGGTTGGTGAGAAGTTTTTAAGAAACTGAGAAGATGTACAATAAGATGATCATATTGGATATGGATAATACTCAGTATCTCGAGATTTCCAAAAGAACGAAAATGCTCAAACCTCAAGAAATCAAGTCAATGGAGTTGGTGAGAAAAACACATGAGCATAGAAAATATCTTATGAATATGTTTCCAAATGTTGAACATCAAGGTTACAAAGTATCTCTAGATCAAAAACAGTTATGGAATAAAGCTACATCTATGGGAGATCTTGTAAGAAATGTGCTTCAAACAGGACAATCAATCTCTGAATTACTGAACGTAATGACTGTGCCTGATAAATCTAAAGAAGTGAAAATAATTGCATGGAAGTATGATTAAATTTTTTATGCTTTTCTTATCAAGAGAGTTAATGCTATATGTGATGTATATCATTTTTACTCAAGTATCATTGCTTTACCGGTTCAAGACTTGAAAGAATTGCACAAACTTTCACTGATCAATACTACCAAGGCTGAAAGAGGAGAGGCATTTGTAAAGTTACTTGATAGAGGAATATCAAGGATGCTTGCTTTTCCTAAAACACGTTGTGATCAAGAAGATAAAAGTTACTTTGCAAAAATGAAGAAGAAGTCAAAGAAAGGTGAGTCAAGCAAGGAAATGGATGATTGTTATTTAGAGACTTTCAGTGACAAGTACTTTGATAAAGTAACAAATCCTGGACTTAAAGTTATAGATGGTACACAATCATCAAAACCAATTCTGAGATGGTTTTATGATTCATCTTCTTTTTATTTGAAGTTAGTAAGAAATTTGGATGATTGGGATAACGATATGATCAGTTTGCTTGGTGTGTTTGAACTCAAACTTCTACATCCAAGTTATATATCATTCTTATCAAATCAATCTTTTGAAGAAGTATCATCGATAGAAGCAGAGAATGACAAGAAGTATTTTCTGACAATTATAAAAGTGATGAATCCAACAATGAAAAGAATTTCATTGAGGAAAGCAATGGCCTATGCCGACATTGTTAAGAAAGACACAAAAGATATTGAATTTATAAGAATATCTCATAAAGGAGTGCTGGAAATTTATACAAAAGAGACTTCAAAACCAATAGAGATGTATGCTAATGTTGATATTGCAGGATTATCAAAAGAAACATTGTTAGTGATGGAATCAATGGAGATCAAAACAAATGAATCCAAGCCTAAACAAGGAATTTTAGCTAGAAAGTTCAAATCTTCAATAAAGAAAGCTCTTAAAGAATTAGAGATGTACAAAGAAAAGATGATGTTCAAAATTAAAGAAAAACCTGAATCTTATTTTGGCTGAAGACAAATGCAAATCTTAGGGGGAGTATTGTTAGAAACCTAGAAAGATTAGCATTTATTATTTAGATAAGTTTTGTCATAGATTAAGGACTTATTGTGTAAATATATATTTCTTTTTGTTTTCTTGATTATTAGTATAAATAGGATTGCTATGTATGTGCAGGGAACAAACTTTTAGATATTTCTCTCAATTTGCACTTTGTAATCCACTTGATCAATGAAAACTCTATGAATTTTTCTCATATTGTGTTTGTTTGATTACATTGTTCATATTATTGTTAACTGCTTGATATCAATCACAGATCGATCCATTTGAACCGTTAGCGACATTATCTATGATCCTTCATTATCTAGCGACTCTAACCGTTAGCGATTGGCGAAGGTTGCTGTGGTGGGAAAAAAAGCAATTCACGAGCATTAGCCATTGTTTGTGTCTGTTGTTGATAGTTGCATGTTTATTTCCCCTCAAAACCTCATATAATAAGTTGTGAAGTTTTGATTTTAGGTTTTCTATCATGTCACAAAACCACAGTAGTTGTAATTATGTATTATAAACTTTGATATTTGCTTGCGATGTAGAGGGTAAAAGTGAAGTTTGTTGAAGGACATGGGATTCTTTATTGTTGATTTTCTAAGGGTTAGTTTCACTTCTCCAATTTTGTGGAATTAATGTTGTTATGTAAAGTATGTCTTGATCCTAAATCTTTTGCAATTTTAGGTTATTAGGTTTAAGAACCTATACAAGATGTAGAAGAAGCAAAGTTTAAGATGAAGAGATTGGGGTATTACATCAGTAATGCTTGTAAAATACTTTTATGATTTTATCAAAGATTATCACACGTTTTATGTGTGTTCAAATATACCATTCTTTGTATGTTATAATCTAAAAGTTGAATTTGAATACGTTGGAAGACTGTTAGATTTGTAAGGATTCCTGTTTATTGTATACGATTGCCCCTCATTTCATAATACTCTCGCTAATGGGTATTGTAGACATAAAATTCAATCTTAAAAGCTTTAACTTCAAAAAAGTGGATTATAACTAAAGGACGGAAAGAGACAAGTCTGTGTAATTTTCTGTTACCTCCTTTAGAAGCTCAATAATAGAGGCATTGGTAGATACCACCTTGGTTTTAAATTGGATTCAATTAAAGCAAAGGTATACTTCTTAGCTTGGAAGATTCTTCATTAATCTTAAACTTACATACCACATGTACTTGTATTCAAAATGCCAACGGTCCTTCCTGTTCATCAGAGATTGAAGTAGCTTGTCTTATATTTTAGTCATGTTTCAAAACATATGGATAACACATAATGACGTTATAAGCACCACACCAAAGCATAAGAAGGTGCATAATAATAACTTATCGTACAACTTCGTGTCAATTTTATCATCACTGTGAATTTGAATTAAGTCATTCAAAATTTTATATTGCAATTTATATTGTGGATTATTCATCTTTTTTTTATACCTCTCATCATCATACATCTTAAAAAAACTAACTTGCATAGTTTCCAATTACAAATTCATTCAAGAAAAAGGTAATGATTGATCGATACATATGTTCAGTTATATGTTTGTATCATTCGGGATAAATGTTTTATATTCAAACTAAAGTGTGATTCAAGTGTATTTTTTATTAGTTTGGATTCTATATTGTAGACTAAATAATTTAATAAAGCATCTTTTAGATCTTTGTACAAGATCTATCAATAATAATTCATGCACTAATTGATTGATAAATATAAAAACAAGCAAATATACCCAGTATGTCCCATGATTGTATACTATAAACAGGGTCTGGGAGGGGTGGGATGATGACAAATCTTTCCTCTATCTTCAGAGATAAAGAAACCGCTTCCAATGAGACCCCCGGCTCTAAATGTTAAATCTAGGAACAATAGATCTAGATCATTTTGTATAGTCTTAGAATTTTAATCAATACTTGTAATGAATGATTATAATTTATCAATTGATGTTTGCATTATGTATATAGTATAAGGATACATAAGGAATACATGTTAAGGCTGATGCAACCCAAACACTTCAAGTCTCCTGCATGCTGCACAAGTACATTGAAGAAAAATGCTTCAGAAGTTTCACACAAGCAACATAAATATTCTAAGTGTGAAATCTTCTGAAGCGAAGACCAATATCTTCCGAAGCCAAAGATGAAGTCTTCCAAATCTTTAGAGACAAAGTCTTCCGAAGCTCAACTCTTGAAGACAGATTTCTTCTGAAGACTTTTAGTACACATGCTTTATCTGATTTACTTTACATAAAGCTGGACCCCTTTCCGTTACAACTTTGTAAAGTCACCAACTTGCATGAGTTGGTGAAAAGGTCCATGCTTTTAGTAACTGTACATTGAGGTCTTAAGTTTGAAACTTTCTACTTCATGTACTTTATCCTTATTGTAATATATATTAGGATGTGAGCTATGGCATGTCATAGTCACAAGTCAAAAGGCAATATGCCTTTTGACTCTACAATTGATTTTATATTGTGTCTATTTAATTGTATCCAGCTGGCCTTCAAAGTATGGCCGGCTGTGGGATATAGTATATGTTCTCAAGTACTTGTAACTTTCCTTTACGCTTTGTAACACTTGTAAAAGAACTTGAGAAGGCAATATACTACAATCTTGAAAACCATCTCCTTGTGTATTTTGCTATCCTGTTTTGTCTCTTATTTACTTGTGTTCTTTGTATCGTCTCTTATGGTTAATCCAGTCTCATTGTTTGATCAGTCTAGTTAATCTCCTCTTTGTGTTGTTGTGTTGTAATCGACCACCCTTCACCGGTCCTGCATTTGGTATTAGAGCATTCTAGGCTCTTGATATAAGATCTCACCATCTTTTGATCCCTCACACACACAAATACTAAACTTTTCAAATGGCAGCCATTTCTAAGACTGATATGGAATCTGGAACCATGAACAAATTGATCACTCTTGATGACTCTGACACTTGGTGCCAAAGAATGGAAGGTTTCATTAGGTCTCTAGATTCAAGAATGTGGGAGTCTGTTGAAAATGGACCTTACATACCAAGCACCCCCTACTACTAGTGATGGTATGATCCCCAAGGCTGTGGCTAACAACTCTGATGAAGATAGGAAAAGAGTAGAGATTGATTAGAAAGCCATGAAAACCCTTCAGACTGCTCTTCCTAACTTTTGTAGATACATATGTACCTAGTTTATGAGCTTAATGTAAAATGTCTTTCATGTCTTACATATATGTAACAGAATGGGTACGGATGAAATATAATGTGTGGTTTATGCTTATAATGTTTAATATTTCATTGATTATTGTGTGTTAACGCATCTTGAACTAACTATATAGGTTTGTGGTTGTTTACATAGTTCTTAGTCAATAATAACCGAGAAACGTGCTTAAACTTAATCATGTGAAGTTCTCATGCGAATGGACCATACTAATGGACCATACGCATGAATACTTTATGCTAATGAACCAGTCGCATGACTGAACTAGTAGACTGGATTAGTCGCATGATTGTAACATGAGATTGACTCAGTCGCACGGCTGTATCTTCAGTCGTGCGGATGGATCAACCGCATGCTTCAATCACACGACTGAACCATACGAATAGCTCTGTCGCACGAATGGAAAACCCTACCTATAAATACCACTTAATTCGTGGAAAACATAACAATTCAAATACCTACGCACTAAATTGTACCCTATCCGTCCAGAGACCCTAGAACACCTGTTCCAAGTTCATAGATCGCAGTAAATCATCCTACTATCATTCTTAAAGTTTAGTTTCATTCCTGGATTGATTTTACTCGTGTTCTCACTGATTGGATCACAATCAAATAGGATTCCACACTATTGGTTTGGTACACACGTTAATCATTATTATTTTGTTCGTACACGGTCCTAACAAGTGGTATCAGAGCCTTGGCTCTTGATTTGCTTGCGATATCGATTTTGATATAAAAATCACATTTTCCTCAAAAACGTAATCTTTTTGTGTCAAACAGCGTTTTCGACGTCTCCAGGTCAGAAAGTTAACGTTTTTCTGGCATACGGCAATTAGGGTTAGTGAAAAATTCGTGTTTTGTGTCAAAGTACCTAAAACCCTCGAATTTTCAAAACCACAGCTCCAGTCGCCCGATTGACTCAATCGCACGACTGAACCTATTCGCACCACTCATACACACGATTGGCTCAGTCGTCCATCCATTCGTACGACTGAAGATCTTTGTTCACATTGTTCAACCGCACCTATCCAATCGCCCGATTGAACCTTTTGCATTAGTTTTGTCACACGATTGAACCATCAACATTGGTCAATTGCACGAATAGCCCAATTGCACTCTTTCATTCGCACAAGTACAACATTCTGTTCTAAAGTCTAAAGTAAATAGCAATGGAAGATCAGTATTCAGCATTCACCGCAAGTAGAGATTCATGGATCCAGAATCTATTGCTTCTGGAAAATGAAGTGGGGAATCACAATAAGCCCCCTAAGCTCATAACATTAGATGATTACCCACAATGGAAGCAAAGATTCGAGATTTACCTACATGGTGTAGACCCAAATCTGTGGAAATTAATAGAGGCAGGGTATAGCATGCCGTCGGTTCAGATGGAGTTAAGCTTACCTTAGGAGGGATGACTTACGGACAAAAGGTAATGTTCAATGCAGAAAAGAAAGTGTACGCTCTGTAACTCAGTCCATTCCTAAGGATATATTCCATCAGTTCTCTAAGAACAAGCAAGCAAAGAAGCTATGGGATGCCCTGAAAAACAGTATAAAGGAAAGGCCTCGTTAAAAGCTCTAAAGGCTAAAGCGTTGAAAAAGGAGTTTGATAACTTCTCGTCGATGGGAAAGGAGAGCTTGGATGACGTTATAGATCATTTCTACCACTTGATGAGTGAGCTGCACACTCATGGAGTTCTTACATCCATGGAAGACAAGGTATCGAATTTTGCAGATGGATTCCCAGAAAAGTGGGTCTCCTTTGTGTCAAACCTCAGGCAGAATGATATGCTGGCGAAGTTGGATATCAACGATTTCATTCTGAAGCTGAGAAGGAAGAGTTGAGGATGAAGTACAGGTCTCAAAAGGCGTCATATGATCAGATGCCGTCACTTTATAACTCCACACCTCAAGAAAAAAATGTTTGGAGCACCACTTCAAACAGCGTTCGTATCTAGTTCATCCGCTCCATCTCAGCTACTACTACTTCAGGATCGGACACATCAGGGTCATCGTGCACCCAACACATAGCACCTGAAGCTAATGCTACAAGGTTAAAGACCGAGAATCTCGGTAATGTTACTATAAAGGTAGCAAAGGAGCATATGGATCTCCTAGAAGCTGTCGTTCATTCCTATGACGGTCTAGTCACAGGGAAGATTGGAAACTACCATCTGGTAGATGAAGACTACGAACATGTAGATGAGACTGATCTAGAGAGGATGGATATCATGTGGGCATTGGCGAGTGCTGTCCGGAGAGCTAAGAAGTTTGTTAAAAAGACCGACAGAACTTGATTGGCACAAAGGATACAACCTTTGGTTTTGACAAAACCAAAGTGACCTACTTTAACTGTGGAGAGAAGGGGCATTTCAAGCGTGAGTGTGTGAAGCCCAAGAAGACAGGAAATGGTAATCTGTTCTCATCCTTCAATCGTCAAGATAAACCCATAAGTACTTCTGCATCATCAAGCAAGGATCCGAAAGCCTTGATGGCTCACGATGATGAAGGGCAAGATTGGAGCTTTCGGTTTGTTTCTCCGAGAAAATTCAACATTGCATGCACTGAGGATTTGGATGACGATTCTGCAAGTGAAGGAGATATAGTAGTTGAACCCGTGATGTCAAATAATGAAGAAACTGCAAATGTGGTAAATCACCTGAATGATGGAGACCAAAGTTCAACATGTTCAGAATCACCTGCACCAGAAAAGTCAGACTCTACTATGATGGTTGATTCACCAGAAAAGTCAGACTCTACTATGATGGCTAACCAACTTTTCAATAATCATGCTTATTCTGATTGTAATAAATTTAGGGAAAGCATAGATTTGAAATTTTCTAGGTTATTAGATCACAATGATAGCCTAGTAAAGGACTTGCAACTGTGCACTGAAGCAAATCGTATTTTAGAAATAAATGAGCACAGTTACAAAGAGAATTTAAATAAACAACTTAGGGAAACTAAAGTTGTGGCTTTTAACCAAGCTAATGACATTAAGTTCCATCTAAACTCCCTAGAAGAAGCTAAGAAACAAGAAGCAGTTTTGAATGTCGAAGTAAATTCATTAAAACAAAACTGCACAGTGGACTAGTTCTTCTCACATAGTTCAGCACTTAGTGAGAGAACGTAACAACGGGGAGGGGTTGGGTTATAAAGTGGTACCACCACACATGAGACCTTGTTAAATACTAAAAGCAAACCAAATATTAACAACCCAATCAGGATCATGTGGTGTCCACTCCTCTTGTAAGTGATCCAGATTCCACAAGTAAACCAATTGAATCTGTCACAAATAAAAGGAGACCACTTTAAAGGCAAAAGGTAAAATGCCTATTATTAATATGGATGAACGAATTGAGAAGGTTAAGGTAAAGTCTGGTTCAAACATGTCTAATTCTGAACCTAAAAAGACCAAACAGGTTAACCAAACATGTGCATCATGTATAAGTCTAGATAAATCTGAGACATTTGAGTCATTCAAAGAGTTAGTAACTACTTAGAGTGTCTCTACAAGCTGAAGGTAAGAAAAGTACGCTCAGACAATGTTACTGAGTTCAAGAATCGGTGGATGGAGGCTTTCTACAAAGAAAAGGGAATTGTGCACCAGTTAACTTCTGCCTACACCCCACAATTGAACGGAGTTACTGAGAGAAAGAATCGCAACTTGATAGAGACAGGAAGGACAATGCTAGCAGACTCGAAACTACCCATCCAATTTTGGAATGAGGCTGTTGCCAATGCATGTTACACTTTAAATCGAGTCCTGTTGGTAAAACATCATCGTAAGACATGTTACGAGCTACTTCAATGACGTAAGCCAAATCTAGAGTACCTTGAACCATTTGGCGCACCTTGCACCCTTTTGAAGAAAACTCAGGAAGGCAAGTTCAGCGAGAAGGCTAAAGAAGGAATCTTCCTAGGATACAACATACCAAATAAGAGAGTTTACAATAACTCAAGGAGTCAAGTAAAAGTGTGGTGTAACGTGGACGTTCAGAGATACACCACCCCCCAGCTGAAAAGACCCGTATTCTTTTTCGATTATGATGGATTCTTTATGTCCTTCAACATCCCTCTCTCCACTTTTGAAGACGAGTTAGCTACTAAGATGATGTATGAGGTCTTAAACACATCGCCAATAGACTCAACAACATCCGGATCTCAAGGTCAGTCTTCTAGTAACTCAGGGGGAGCACTGGAGTTAAGTGATTCCTCTTCTGAAAATGAAGAAGTGGATAATGTTCAAGTGGATCAGGAGGAATAGGTTCCAACTACTACAAGTACACACACATCAATGTTGATGCCTCTAACACTTCGGAACCCCATACTCCCACTGCCTCAAATATAGAACCTGTGGTTCACAATCTGGATAATGAGGTAGTTGTACCCACTACTCCTGGATCTTGTCAAAATGTTTACCATCCTTTGGACAATGTCATAGGGGATGTACAATCAGGAGTACAGACAAGAAATCAGCTTTATTCAGCTGATTATGCCTCAGTCATGGAAAAAAGGCTACCTTCACGATGGTGCTTATCGATGTTTTGTGTCTCAATTTGAGCCAAAATATGTAAGTGCTGCCTTAAATGATGAGGCTTATGTGAGTGCTATGCAAGAAGAACTTCTTCAGTTCAAAAAGTTAGGTGTGTGGACTCTGGTGGACAGACCTAAATGTGCTAAGGTCATGGCACTAAATGGCTCTTAAAACGCAAGAAGAATGACCAAGTGGTCATTATCAAAAACAAGGCTCAACTTGTAGTTCAAGGATTTTGACAAGTCGAGGGTATCGATTACAACGAAGTGTTTGCACCCGTGGCAAGAATGGAAGCCATCCGTATCTTCCTAGCCTATGCATCGTATATGAAGATTAAAGTCTATCAACTCGATGTGAAAAGTGCATTCCTTCATGGTGAAATCCGAGAAAAAGTGTACGTGAGTCAACCTGAGGGATTCGAGGATCCGTATCATTAGGACAGAGTTTACAAGCTGGAAAAGGCTCTATACGGGCTTCATTAAGCCCCCAGAGCCTGGTATGAGTAACTCTCAACTCATCTTGTGAAACATGGGTTTCAAAGATGAGTGATTGATTGTACATTGTTTATCAAAGAGAAGGATGGTGACTTACTGCTTGTACAGATACGTGTTGATGACATAATCTTCGGTTCCAAGAACAAAGATTTATGTAAAGATTTGAAGCAGCTATGAAGGCTGAATTTGAGATGAGTGCCATGGAGAGATGAAATTCTTTCTCGTATTATAGGTGGATTAGACACCACAGGGGATGTTTCTACATTAGACAATGTATGTAGGCGATATTCTTAGTTGGTTTGATATGGAGAATGTTTCCGTAGCTGGGACTCCACTTGCTACAAACCATGATATAGAGCCCGACAAGAATGATGATCTGGTGGATGCTACCATGTACCGATGCATGATTGGATCTCTCATGTATCTCACTGCCTCACAACCTGACATCATGTATGCAACGTGTCTCTGCTTAAGATATCAGAAGAAACCAAAAGTCAACCATCTAATTGGAGTCAAATGGATATTTTGTTATCTGAAGGGTACCCCAACCCTCGGGTTGTGGTATCCTCATGATGATTATTTCGAGCTTACAGCGTATAGTGACTCGGATTAAGGCAGTTGCAAAATGAACTACAAGTCAACATCAGCAGGATGTCAATTCTTTGGGAGGAGATTAGTCAGGTGGCAGTGTAAGAAGCAGACATCAGTTGCACTGTCAACTTGAGAAGCTGAATATGTTGCTGCGGCAAGCTGCTGTTCCCAAATCATCTAGATTCAACAACAAATGCGGGACTACGGTTTGAAATTCTCTAACACTCCTTATATTTGTTGATAATTCTACTGCAATAGCCGTAACTAAAAATCCGGTCCAATATCCTAAGACTAAAAACATCGGTATTAAATATCACTTTATACGTGATTGTTTTGAAAAAAATTTAATCGATGTAGTTAAAATTAATACGGATTTTCAACGCGCTAACCTCTACACAAAAGCCTTTGACAAACCCGTTTTCTATATCTGTTAGAGGTCAACAATGTTAAAAAGAAAAGTGATGTAATTTCGACGATGGCAGTACTCAGTTCGACAAGTAGATTTCATTTTATTTTATTTTTTTTGTTTATTTTATTTTATTTTATTTTTATTTCTTCGCCTATTAAAATCCTAAAAACGGAAATCTTTTACGGTTTTAGAATTTTAGGGGGAGAATAGTTAAGTTAGTATTTAATTTTAGTAAAAAAACCAAGGGAGGAGGACAGGCAAGCTAAAAGAAATGAGATCGTATCTATGATACTAATTCAATGATTATGGAAAATGATAGTACACAGGAACAAATAGTTTGGGACTTTAAAAGAAGAAATTGTTTAAAATGCAAAATTCAAAGTATAAGTCTAATAAGTCTAAGCAAAATAAATGGAAAAATAATAGTATACTAGCTACTACTAAGGTAAGACGGATAAAGTAGACCTAGAGGTTGCTAGACCATTAGATGATGTGTTGGTAGATTCAACACAATAGATAAGTAGACCTCGTTGGTGATCTCAACATCAAACTAAGTTATTCAACAAGGTGTGGGTTATCATCTTATCCCTGGTTAACACAATCAACAGAGTTCCAATAAGGGGTGACGAGCAAAATAAACACCACAAATGTGTGCGGATGACCATTATATGAGCAAAGCACATGATGAAAAATGCAAAAAGCAATCAAGCTAATAACCTATGTTGTTGGTACGATCTGTGCAAAAAGAATAAAATTGCTCAAACAAGAAGATATGTTGTGTGCCTCTCTGCTGTGTGGTGGCAGTAACCTGAGGATAAGCACAACCTAAATATTCTAGTATTCATTGGTGTTTGCGCCTCTCTACTATGCGGTGGCACTGAACTGAGGCTTTGCAACTCTTTGAAAGCTCTACAATAGTTTCTTCTTAAATACTACTCGTAGACCTCTCAAAAATATCCTGAGGAATGTTGATTACCATATAAGCATGGGATCCATAAATGCTTGTTGAAATAATTAAACCTTAAACCATCACCAATCTATGTCAAAAGTCTGTGTATGGATTTAAGGGGACAAGTGTACTGACAATTATCGTGGCTGCAACTCTTGAAAGTCAACACCACTATATGCATCTTTTTGTACTAGTATGATTTCCTAGACTTGCTAATGACTCTCGATGAAAACAAGAATCAAGCATCAAAAGGTTTTGATGACAAGTCCCGAATGATTTGATTTACCTGTATGATTCCATAATGAATCATTCTGCTTATGGTCAAAATAACTTGAAGCTAACTTGTCTAGAAATAAATCTGTTAGATATCTATCTTAGGGTTTCCACCTCACACAAAACCTACAAACATATGTTTTACTTTTGTTTTTCAGTTCTAGTAGTTTCATTTCTTTAATTTTGTCAGTTTAGTTGTTAAAATTAGGACTACGTATTGGAATTTTGTCTGGGATCTAATCACGAAAAAGGGTCACATCTGAGGTGACCAAACGGGTTTTCAAATATTAAAAGATCATGTCTGAGGTGATCAAAAGTTTTAGAAGTTGAAATGGTCATTTTTGACTATAGAATGCTCAAAATGTTTTATCTATAGTTAAAAGGGTTAAGCATCAAATGATCATAAAGTCAAAATCATATGTAGAGGCCATTCGCACGAGTGGACCATGAGTATGGACCAGTCATACGATTAGACCATACTTATGAACCAGTCAACCGAATGGAGCATGAGTATGAACCATTCACACAACTGGCTTACAAGAATGAGTCGGTCGCCTGAATGGGGTTGACCGGATGAGTTAGTCGCCCGACTGAAACCCAGTCGGCCGACTGAATGTGACCGACTGACCAATCACATGACTGAGATCCAATAGCGCGAATGAAAAGAGCGAATGTATCCAGTCGCCCGATTAAAACCAGATTCAGTATAAATAGGGATAAAGTCGGTTGCATATGTTCATCACTCCTCATTCGCCCGAAAATCGCGCGATAGTGCCGTTACTCTGCCGGATTTACATTTGACCTTTCTTGACTACAAATTGTTGTGTTGTGACGATTGCTAGTGTTTATACAGGTACAGTGCGGTGTAATCTACTCAAATGTCAATCGATTTGTGTCCTAAATGATTGAATTCAGCCCTAAAATAGAACCGAGACTCAATGACTAATAAACTAATAAAACTAAGTATTCTGTGAAATTGAAAGTTATTAGGTGTTATATCGGTCACTTGCGAGACTAATGAGCCAAACCACGACGTCTAACATTAAGTTTTGCTCAAAATTTGAATTTGAATTGAACAGACAGTCTGTCATGCGAATGGACACCCTGATGAACTTCAATCGCATGACTAAGCTGGGCAAATGACTCAGTCGGCCAAATGAACGAGGCATATGAGCTCAGTCGCATGCTAAGTCGCCCGTTTGAAGTCAGTCGCATACCAAATGAACAGACTGAACTCAATCGTATGATTCAATCGACGCATTGAACCAGACTGATCTCAAACAGTTTAAAGTTAAATGGCTTCTGTTATGTGCTGATCTAATGTATTGTCTTGTGTTACAGATTCACGCAGGTCGGTGGATCATAAACACCAAGCATAATATTTGTGTTCACTTGGATGCCACCACTCGGAATGCTGCCGAGTTTGCTGGTATTATTGCATTCTAAAGAGATCGAGGATATATCGAGCGATATCTATACCTTGCACACCCTATAGGTTTATACAACAGGCCTTCTGGGAAGGTGCTTTTGTTGATCGATCGATTAAGCCCTACAGTATTTGTAGCACCATCCTTGTCCAGGAGATTGAGGTCACAGCAGCCGATCTGAGACGTGTTCTTGATTTGGGAGATGATGCTGCTTACCCCACCAGACTACATCGTCTTACCGTAAGGGGATGTTTCCTACGGATGAGGTACACTGGGGACATCAATGCAGGTGTGCTCAATAAAAGCAACCTGTGTCCCCAGTTCAAGTATCTAGCTCATGTCATTTTGAAGTGCATTTCTTCACGAAAGGGTGGATTTGATGATTTATCGGACCAAATCCAGAATGCCTACATGGCATTGGTGCTGAATCACCCCTTCAGCTTTTCCAACATGATTTTCACCTACTTGATCGAGAATATAGAGGCAAAAGGCAAAGAAGGCTTCTGCATGTACCCGAGAATTCTGCAGATGATCATTGACGAGTAGCTTCCTTCTTTGCCTAAGGAGAGCCATGATGCTGTATCTCTCAAGATCATGGATGATACCACTCTTGGAAGAATGAAGGTATATAGGGGCAAGCAGGTAAAGCCCCCTGTAAAGAGACTATTTGGGCACTTGGCTAGAGAAGACTATGTGGCGCCAGCTCGACGAAAGTGGCGTCATGAGGACAGTGACTCGGATGTAGAGCAGATTGCTCTACCCTCCAATGACTCTGATGGTGATGATCATGATGCTAATCAGGGAGGGGATAGTCAGAGTGGAACTGAAGCAACTCCTATTCACCCTGACTTTCAGATGGAGGAGGAGGAGTCTGAGGAAGAGTCTCTGGTGCGAACAATGGGGAGCCGGGTCGTAGCCACAGAGAGAGGTATAAGGGCGGTTGGTGGATGCCAAGGGGAGTCCGGGGATGCTGTTGCTGCTGATACAGATCCATCATATAGCCCGAACCCGCCCTGTAGCCAAGCGGGAGCCATAGTGCCTAAAGGCACAAGGAAGAAGAGAATGGCTCACCCCTATGGCAAGAAGGGGAAGAGACTAAAGTTTACGTTGACCTCTGCTACAGCCACAACTACCACCTCAGCCACTACTGCTACCACCACCACTACCACACACCAATCACTATCACACTTCCCTCCACCTCCACCACAACTACCACCACCACTACTACCACTACTACCACTTCACCCACCATCACCACTACAGCCACTCCACCACCCATCTACACTACTTCCACCACCACTACAGCCTACCCATCACCACGCACACATATACCACCACCCAAATTCACCACAACCACCACCACTACCACCAGTCACCAGCCCGACCATCGTCCCACCAGCCTTTCACTACAAGATCCTCCTTACCTTCTGTTGGGGTAGAGGATCAGCTGGCAGCACTTAAAAGGATGGCGCTGAAGCTGTGGGCTGCTGACGAGGAAAGAACTGCACAAGTCAGACAACTTGTGGAGCAGAACGTTTCCCAGCACAACAGATCGCTCAGCACGCCCAACTCATAGAGGATCAGGCTCAGAAAATGGCTGCTCAAAGTCAAGATATTGCCCAACTCCAGGAGCATAAATTTCTATCCATTAAGAAGATTGAGGAGTTGGAGGATGCCAAAAAGACCATCATGCTCAAGCTTAAAGGAACAAAGGATGAGCCTCTGAAGATAAGAGAAAGAGATGGTGATGATGATGGTGATGACGATGATGATGAGGATGAGATGAAGAGGATGATGAAGAGGATGATGATAAGGATAAAATAATATGAAATTGAGAAGGAGGAGATGCGGAGGGCCGAGAGAAGAGAAGAAGAAGGTGATGCATTTGCATCGGGTGCAACACAAGCTAGTGAGAGGCGGACCAAGAAGAATCAAGATCAAGGTGCCTCGACCTCAGCCCCGACAGCAGAGGAGCACATGATTCAGGACAAACGTAATGCCTAGATGTTTATGTAACTTTAAATCATGTGTAATTGAATATTGTATTATACTCATGTACATATTGTTTATATTTAGTTAGTGTTTTACTGTCTTGATTATTGACTAATGGTTGATGTATTTATGTGTTTAAATCAAGCAGCTCATTCATCTCAGCAAGATGAGTACAATGTTGCTCCCCTTCAGCAAATCAAGTCTCCACTGACAATGATAGTTGATTTGCAAGGGATTGTTAGGATGTCTGTGAGTTATACTCCTGAAGAAGGAGAAATAATTCATGACCTTTCTGATGAGCAACTAGCTGAGATATTCCGACTGAATCCAGATGAAATAATGAAGGATGCTCCTACAATTGGCATGGATAGTGATGATGAGCTTATTGATCTAGACGAGATAGAGATTGAAGACGTCACAGCCCAACATTATCCAGAGTATGCTGACAACGAGGGAAATATTGTCCCCAATCTGGGTGACACTCTTGTTAGTATACATTTGAAACACTGGATAAGATGGAGCAAGAGTCGGAGAAGAATAAGGATCAAGCCCAAGCCTCGGACGCTGATGTCAACATCAAAAAGGCTGAATGGGCAGCATGTTTTGCAGAAATCAGAGCCCAACGCAGTGCTCCAAAGCCGAGTGCCTACACCAAGCTCTATAAAGTGATGAAGCATCACAAGGTGTGAGGCAAGATTATTGTGTGGGCCTATTTTGAAGATCTTAATGTTTATGCTATCAAGAGGGAGAAAGGTATAGAGTACTTTAGATTCCCACACGATCTAAAGACTCTACCTGGTTTGAGCTCAACCAGCTGGCCAAACTGAAGCTATTATATGCTGACCCAAGAAAGATGGCAGGCTGGTTTGAAGCTGCTTTGAAAAGAGAGTACCACACTAGGTGGGTCAACTTCAAACCTCAACAACCAACAAGGTACATCTGATGGTCTGAAGTTGATGCCATCACTGGAAAGTTAAAGATTGTGCTGAAGTGGAGTCCTCCGCGCATGATGTCAAGAATCCCTATCAGAGAAATGCCACAGACTTCAATCCACACTTCAAGTGGTGGTACTATGACTGGAGAACAGGTGAGGCAGTCATAATTCTGAACAGAGATGGAAATATGGAACCATCAGGGTATTTGACCTGATGTGGCTAACTAACTTGTCTTCTGATGATGTCTACACTTTATACAAGTGGCCATTGTTCTATGACGCGCAAGACATTGTACAAGCCCTCCTATTCCAAAATGTGATAAGACTCTGCTTTGCATTCGAAATACATGCAGGAGTTACAAGGGAGGAGAAGTACAAGAAATTTGAAGAGCTGATGAAGAATGTTAGACAATAGAGTAACTAGATCCAAGGGGGATTTGTAGATACATATGTACCTAGTTTATGAGCTTAATGTACATGTCTTTCATGTCTTACATATATATAACATAATATTATGGATGAAATACAATGTGTGGTTTATGCTTATAATGTTTAATATTTCATTGATTATTATGTGTTAACGCATATTGAACTAACTACATAGGTTTGTGGTTGTTTACATAGTTCTTAGTGAATAATGATTGAGAAACATGCTTAAACTTAATCGTGTAAAGTTTTCATGTGAATGGACCATGCTAATGGACCATACGCATGAATACTTCATGCTAAGGAACCAGTCGCACGACTAAACCAGGAGACTGGATCAGTCACATGGTTGTAACATGAGATTGACTCAGTCGTATGACTGAATCTTCAGTCGTGCGGATGGATCAACCGCATGCTTCAATCGCACGACTTAACCATGAGAATGGCTCAGTCGCACGAATGGAAAACCCTAACCTATAATACCACTTAATTCGTGGAAAAACATAACAATTCAAATTTCCTACTCACTAAATTGTACCCTAGCCATCCAGAGACCCTAGAACACCTGTTCCAAGTTCATAGATCGCAGTAAATCATCCTACTATCATTCTTAAAGTTTAGTTTCATTCTTGGATTAATTTTACTCGTGTTCTCACTGATTGGATCGCTAATAAAATAGGATTCCACACTATTTGGTTTGCTACACACGTTAATCAGTTAGTACTTCGTCCGTACATGGTCCTAACAACTGTGTATACAGAGGTTTCAAGAAATGCAAAACAACTAAACAGTTATGGGATGCATTGAAACTAACGTATGAGGGTTCCTCTAAAGCCAAGGAGGACAAGAAGGATCTCCTGAAGTAGCAGTTTGAAAACTTCACCTTCAAAGCAGGTGAAACCATGACTCAGCAATACTTTAGGTATGTTGAGATTGTGGATACCCTAGTGGATGGTGGAGTTGCTCCCGAGACAAAGACATTATTAGGAAGTTTATGTCCTCACTTCCTAGGCAATGGACACACTACTGTGTTGTTATCAAGAGGACTGAGAACCTAAAAGTCTTTCTCTGACATAGTTGTATAGGATTCTCAGTGGCTACCAGATGGAGATGAACATGCAAGGTTAATCTGGAAAGTCGAACAATCAATGGGTTTGGCCCTTCATGTGGTTGAAAGGGATAGCATAGAACCCTAACATCATCTCATATGCTACCCTGACAACTCTAAAAGGGTCCTTATGTCACCTTCCCTGAGACACCAAGGGAGAACTACACTCAAGGAAGCCCATTCCAAGAGACAAGTTCTTCTCAAGCCTTTGTGTCTTCTGATGAAAGTTGTGGCAACTATCTTTTCACCCTTGAAGACCTGGACTGTATCCATCCAGATGATCTGGAGTACATGGAAATAGTCCAGCAGATGGCTTTTCTCACTCACAGAGCCAAGAAGTTCTACAAGCGGACTAGAACGGAGTTTCCCAGCAAGGCAACCAGTGGGAAGTTTGGACTGGACAAGAGCAAAGTCAAGTGTTACAACTGTAACTTGACAGGCCACTTTGCTAGGAGTGTAAGGCATCAAGAACAAGTGGTGGTCAAACACAATCCAGACCAACCTACACTGACAAGGCTACCTAGAATGAGAAGCCAAAGCATCAAGCTGCAGTTGCTGTTGAAGAAGGAGGCTTTGAATGGAGCTTTCAGGTGGAAGATGCTTCTCCAAACCAAGCACTGATGGCAGATCATGATGAAGACAAGGTATTGGAACATCTCTGTACCCCTGAACGCATTACTAAAGTTAATAGATACAGGTCTTATAACTTGGAAATGAGATATGATCTTGAGTCCTTAAACATTTTAAAAGTTGATTTTAGAAAGTCTGAAAATGATTATAAACTAAAGATAGAGGACTTAGAGAAAACTATTCAGTTCTAAAACATGAGTACAATTTTAGGACTCAAATCAAGGATCTCATAACTAAGCTGACTGAGTGCCAGGCAGAGCTTTGGATCAGTAAAACCAGGGTAGAAAAGTGTGTTCTTGAAGAAGAGACCTTCAAGAACAAGATATCCTTGTCCCTGCACAACAAGGTGTGCTATCAAAACAAGTAGGGACTGGGTCTAATGAGATAGCTCCTCCATACATAATCTTGTCTGTAAGATCAACCAGGTGTGGAACTTATGAAGATGAGCTTCCTCTCATAGATCCTTTGAGTGAGGAGGATGAAGAAGTGATAGTGTTGGAGCTATAAAAGATAGTCTATATTATCAACACAGTGAAAGTCAACAAAAGTCAATGTCACGGTCAAAGTCAACAAAAGTCAAACCCAACACGTCTGAGACGAGGAACCGAGACGAGACGCTGAATGACTTGGAGTTTTATTGTAATAAATATATTTTGTGTGAATAAAATATATTTTGTCTTGTTTTAGTCATTTTTTGATTTATATATAATTTCCCATTAATTAGCCAAGTCTAGGGGGTAAGTGCAATTAGTGAATATTAGTCCAGACTATAAATAGGTAATTGTAATTAAATTGTCCATGGCTGAATGACCATTTGATGGGGTTTTCATATTATTCAAATCACATGCAATCATATAGATCAATTTGGGGTTTTATTGTGTTTATCATTGTTTGATCTACAAACTTCATAATATTTGATTCAAGTGTTCAACCTAGGCTAACAATTGGTATAGAGCCATTTGGATCAAATTCACTGAATCTTGAAGATTTTTTGAGAGAGAAGTCAAGGTTTTGGGTGTGTTTTGTTCAATATCAATTTTCATCAATTTTAGATCAAATTCGAGTGTATTTGATATGGAATTTGCTTAATTTATTTGTTTTTGGTTGGGGAGCTCTGTTAATCATCATATCTCAATCCATTAAGTTTTTGATGATTCAGATTGATTTCATGTTAAAAAGCTTTTCAGCTTCGTCAAGCGAAATTACAGATTCATCCAGCGAAAACTGCCTGTTTTTCAGCGAAACTACAAGTGTTTTACACTTTGTAGTTAATTTCAGCATCTCTGCAAAACTAGTTTCATTGAACGAATTTAAATAGTGATTGTGGGTGATTTACAAGAGAAAGTGCTGCCGAAAGTATCATTGAACGAAAGTTAAGCTTGTTTCGTGCGAACTTGTCGGCAAAACTAAGCTGTTTTAGGCATTTGGCTAGTGAAATGCGCGAAATTTCTAGCGAAACTACCGTCGGCTCAGCAAAACTAGAGTTTCTCAGCAAAACTAGCTCGCGAAACTACATTTTTTAGTTGCTAGATTGTCTAGCGTGACATTAAAAATTATAAAGTTTTAGCAAACCACAACAAACTCAATGAGAACCAAGAATAGATCTCAGGATGAATGAGCGAAAATACAGAAAAATTCATTCTAAACGTTTCTTGCAAAAACAAAAGCTAATTCAATCAAACTTGGATCTGAATAGCAGTTTCAATGATCAATTATTAGACGATCAATGAGAACCTAGCCTGATACCATTGACAGGATCAGTGATCACAAGTTTGATGTTTATCAGAATGTAAAGCAGCGGAATACACAACGAATTAGACAAATTGTAGCAAGCAAACAATATATGTAAGCGTTAAGATCGCATACGGTTATAGGGAGAGAATATGAATTTCTGATTTCTAGGAATGTTTATAGATGGAGAATATTTCTAATCAAATCAATCAAACATTCCATTCAATTGCTCATATCGCTCCATGATTACAATGGGTTGTCACTCCTTATATAGAGTGCAACAGTCACTGCTGTTATCACGGAAAGTGACAACTGGCAGATCCAATACAGAAATAACTAATCTTAACAAACTACTGAAATGTTCACAACTACTGAGAACATATCAGCAAGTTAAGTAAAATATAAAACTACTGAAACTACAACGACTGAAGAACAAGCTCTTCAGTCGTTTTACAAAACTACTGAAACATAAAAATAAAACTACTGATATCACAACTACTGAAGAAGTACTCTTCAGCAGTTGTGACAAACTACTGAGGCTTCAGTACTTGGTCTTCAGACTTTGACCTTCAGGCGTTCATCAGCTGATGACTTCAGTAGATATCATCAGCTGATGTCTTCAGTCTTTGTCTTCAGACTTTGTACATCAGTTGTTGATCTTCAGCACTTGTGAACTCTTCAGCTGTTGTGCTTCAGTACTTTGGTCTTTCAGCTTCAGCACTTGTGTTCTTCAGCTGTTGTACTTCAGCACTTTGGTTCTTCAGCTGTTAAGGTCTTCAGCACTTGATCTTCAGCTGTTGAAGTCTTCAGCACTTGTCAAACTACTGATGAGGCTTTCAGCAGTTGTGTGATACCGTGTGGGACTTAGAGGTTCTGATCTTGGCTCATTGGTTCTTTTGGTCCAACAAACTCCCCCTGAACCAATGCAGCCAAAACCTCTAACTTATTTAACTCCCACTTATTGATGGCAAAAATGTTGGTCTTTTTCCTTCTTGATCAGTAGAGAAGATGACCATGTACGCTCCGGCCTGGGAAGAACCTCAAATATTTGTTTGGCAGAGTATGAATGGGAACTCTGTTTTGGGGAACTGGACACAGAGTTGTTATCCCATTCATGAGATTCACTTCCCCATAATGAGTCTGTATGACTCACGGACATAGGCCTCAAGGAGAACAATTTGTTCCTCTTGAGAGAGTTCTTCAGCTCCTCCTTCGAAGAAGAACTCTGGACCATAGTACTCTGATAAGTACTTCATGGTCCTGCCATTCTTCAGCTCCACCGTAGTTACCTCCCTGTATACAAATTCATCCGGATGGTTGCCTTCAAGGAGTAACTGGAGCTCATTCTTTTGGATGTCTTCAAGCTTTTTGTATAACAACCCCTTCTTAATCATCTTGTTTTCTAGTAAGGCTTGAGGTGTCTTCTTTGCTTGGTGAGCTTTCTTGAATTCATCAATGATTTCCCAAGGTGAGACTACAACGGCCAGCATGATGGTAGATTCTATGTTTTTCGTACTTGGCCGTTGTATCTGTGTGGGATAGTTCTTTTATGGATTCTAGAACTCACCCTGGGGTCTGGCCATACTCTCACTCTCTCCCTCTGATACTGAAAGGTGTGTCTGAGAGTGTACAGCCTTTGAGCATGCCCTTTCATGGCTTGAATAGATGATGACTGAGGAAATTCCTTGTCAACCATCTTCAACAGTTGCTCATCGTGCTGTTTCTGCTGTTCTTCTTCTTCTATCTTTACTCTGACCATTTCCCTTGAGAGTCGGGTGTGATCATGGATTGACTCTGGGGCTTTGGTAGCTTCAGAACAGCAGAGAGTGGCAGACTATCATCTTCATCCTCTTCTTCTGCTTCTTCTTCCATCCTCAGCACCCTTCTCCTTCTACGGGGGCATCACTGGATGATGGTTGGGTTGGTGAAGGATTGGGTTTGAAGAGAGAGGATGTTTGGATTTTGGCTTGGAGGTTGGTTGGGAGATTTGAGGGATAGGATCTGTTTGAGTGAGTGGAAGGAAGGTTGATCTAGCATCCTTGTAGTTAATTTTGCTTTTGTAAGTTTAGCCATCTCAACCTTTTGCCAGCCCCAGCCTCATCAAGGGCTTCCACAATGATCCCCTTGTGAATTGCTCAGACAGACAGATTTGGTGGCTATAGCCAGAATGCTGTCCCTGGACCATGCGCGGATCTCCATTAATGATCTTCCAAGTATTTTGCAATAAAGCGGATCATTTTTCCAACCTCTCTTTCTCAAGAGCATCGTACCCTGCCCATCGGGTTTGTATCTCTGGTACCTCTAACCTTCTGATCTCACTATCCAGTGTAGCTGTGTCAACCCCTGCCTGAATAGTTGGTCAATTATCTTATCCATGGAGCGGCTGTGTGTGGTGTCACTTCTTTGACCAGCTCCTCCAAGGATTTTTCTTCAGCAGTATGATCATCAGCACTTCTCTTTCTTTTGTACGTGAGCAGAGGTTTCTTTTCTTGTTTCTCTCCTCTTCCTCAGATCTCTTCCTCTTTCTATCTTTCACTGCAGTACCCTCCCCCTTTTTGGTTGCATTGGAGGAAGGGGTTGGTACCGCAGAAAGAGTCTTGTGGACAGCAGCATCAACCAGTGGCTGTAATGTTGAGGAAAGCCTCTCATCAAGGGCTTTGATCACTATATCAGTGATTATGGGGGTGATGAGAGGGGGGAATTTTGTAGGATAGCACCTATTTGCTCAGGGGTTCTGTTCCTGAGAAGTAGTGCCTGAAGCAGAGGCGGGTGGTTGATTTTGGGGTGCTCAGTGTTTGGGAAACCTTCAAGGGAAGGTGCCGTCTGTGGGTGTATGAGGGTGGCAGATGGACTTGCATCCTGAGACATCTTGGCCAGCAGCTCTTTGAGTCTGCTAACCTCATCCTCTAGAATGGTGTTGTGAGCAACGACATCGAAGAAGAAGCTCAGGTCATCATCAGTTGATACTGAATCACCTGACCTCCTGCTTAGTGCAGGATTTACATGCACTGGGTGTAGACCAGTTGGTGCATGTGCCCCTTGTGCTTGGTACTGGGGACTTCCACCTCAGGACAATGTCCATCATCAGCTGTTGCCTCTAGGGAGGACTTAGCAATGTTACCAGCCTCACTCTGGTCATGTGCTGAGTCAGAGGAGGTGGCAGCCCACTAGATATTCTAATCTCCTTCTCTACACCAGGAGATAGAATTGGTAAACCCCGGTGCTGTGGGTTCTCAATACACTGTGTTCCTCCCCCTCAATTGTAGAGGCATTCCCAGTAAGAAGTGGTTTCTGGGGGAGGGGGTGAGGAGTGCAATTGAGTCAGCACTTGAGCAACTATTAAGTTGGGCTGTGAGGGGCGGTTGGTTGGGGTACAGGGGTAGAAGCAGTGTGCACCTGGGGTGGATGGTGCTCTTCAATGGCAATCTCCTCAAGTGAGGAAGATCCCAGATAAGTAGGTGCCCTTGGGGTTGCTGCAGGCTCCTGTTGAGAGGAAGCCTGAGCGGCTGTAGCTGGAGGAGTCATTGTATCCACTAGGGGTTTGGACTAGTGGATATATCCTGCGTTTGTTTGCAGGAGCATCCTCAGGGGACTCAATTCCCTGAGTAGCCTTTTGGGTTTCTTTTTGGTGGGTTTGGTGGGGACATTGGATTTGGAGGTGGTGGCTGTGGGTTCCAGCTGCGTGGGGTCTTCGCAGCTTGGCAGCCAGTTGAGTGTCCGGTCGGAGTTGTGCCGGGAGTATACTTCTGGCAAAACAGCCGTAGCAGGGACTCCCACGCCAACAAGTCCCTCAGCATTAGCTGGTCTATTATAATGGCCATGATGAACCGTGGATAGAGTATCCAACGGTTGGCAGTTAATTTTTGAGCCATATCTTTGAGCTCTGAAAATATTAATTCGGAAAAGTTCAGTGGTTGTTGCTCAAGGATAGAATACAATACCTGCTGCCATTTGGTGGACATTTGATCCCAAGACGATGTCTTAGGGGCCAAACATACATGACCATGTGAAAGATCAGGCGCTCAGCGTCATTGAAGTGTTTCTTCATGATGGTTGTGGCACTGAGATCACCTTGATATCCATGCTGAGCAAATGATAGATCTATGGTGCCCTTCGGATATCCAGCAGGAGAGGTAGCATCACTCAGGTGAAGAATTTTTCGATTGTTGCAGGAGTAATCACTACTTCTTTGTTGTTGACTACAGACCGGAGGGATCGTGTGCTGCTCTCCTCAGTAGTAACATTAACGTTCATCCAAAATTGGTTCAAGGATTCGTTATGTAAAACGGGTTCAGAAGGAATGCCTTGTTGTATGGACTGAACCATAAGATCGATAGCATATCAAACTTAGTCCAGATCGGCGATTTTGTGAGGTAGGCAACACAGTTGTGTCGTGGTTTATTTGCAAAGACGCCATGGAATTTGTTGGAGAGGAACGTTAGGTTTGAAGAAGATGAAGTATGGAGAGCTCAGTTAAGGGTATATATAGGGTACGGTGAGGAAATGACTGAAGGATGTGGTGTTAGTCATCAGTAGTTTTAAACGACCGTTGACATGGTATTATCCTTTCAGACGTTGAAACACTGAAGTCGCGTGTTAGGCATCAGTAGTTTAGAAACTACTGAAGACCGTGGTTTTGACTTCAGGTGATTGAAACAACTGAGGACATGGTGTTTGTCATCAGTAGTTATGAAACTACTGAAGACAGTGGTTTTGTCATCAGCTGTTAAACAACTGAAGACTTGGTATTGGTCATCAGTAGTTATAAAACTACTGAAGACGTGGTTTTGCTTCAGTGTTTAAAATGAAACAGCAGTGGTACAAATGACTGAAGGGAAATTTCTCTTCAGCTGTTTTCGTCAATTCTTAGCTTTTCAGCTGTTTCAAACTATCCTCAACACATTCATCAGTCTTTATGGCTGATTTCAGTTGTTTCATAGACATCAGTACTTATCTGTTTTTACTGATTTCAGTAGTTATGACTACATCAGTAGTTGTAACTACTTCAGTAGTTTAGAGCAGATGAAGTATTTGAGTACTTGTGAGAACTTTTAGCCTTCAGTAGTTATAAAAAGTACTGAGGTTAAAAGATCTCATCAGTACTTATGTGTGACAGGCACTCATGATCATCAATATGAATTACTGAGATCATCAGTAGTTGTCACCTATTCTAGCTGCAGCATACCAAGCCTTAACACCAGGTTTTGGAAAGTTGAACTATCCAAAGGCTTAGTAAAAATGTCTGCAAGCTCATCAGCACTGGGCACAAACTTAGGATCAATCAGACCTTTTTCAAAACAGTCTCTTATAAAATGGTGTCTGATCTCTATATGTTGGTCCTAGAGTGCTGGACTGGATTTTTGACAATGCAAAGAGCTGAAGCACTATCCATTAACAATGGAGTCTTAGTCTCTGTAATGCCATAATCCAAAAGTTGGTTTTGAAGCCAGAGTACCTGAGATGTACAGCTTGCAGCAGCAATGTACTCTGCTTCCGCAGTGGATGTAGCAACTGAGGTCTGTTTCTTGCTCTGCCAAGAAATCAAGCAGTTGCCTAGGAATTGACATCCACCAGAAGTTGATTTCCTGGTCAACTTACACCCTGCATAGTCACTGTCAGAAAAAGCAACTAATTTACCAGAATGGTTGGTAGAATACCATAACCTAGAGATGGAGTGCCTTGCAGATATCTAAAGATCCTCTTGACTGCAATCAGATGAGACTCTTTAGGTGCAGCCTGAAATCTAGCACAAACACATGTAGCAACATAATATCTGGTCTAGAAGCTGTAAATACATCAAGGACCCAATCATACATCTGTAAAGTGTTTCATCAACCACTTTACCTTTCTGATCTGAGTCCAGTTGTGTGGTGCTGCTCATGGGAGTAGAACAGGCTTACAGTTTTGTAAATCAAACTTTTGCAAAAGATCTTTTGTATATTTGGATTGATGAATAAAATTCCATCAGCCTTTGTTTGATTTGCAACCCCAGAAAGAACTGTAATTCTCCCATGGCACTCATTTCAAACTTCTGTTGCATCAACTTTGTAAAGGCATCACACAACTTTGGATCAGAGGATGCAAAAATAATATCATCTACATAAATTTGAACAAGTAGATTATGCTGCCCAGCTTTCTTAATAAATAAAGTCTTGTCTATGGAGCCTCTAGTGAAATTGTTTTCCAGAAGAAAGTTTGATAATGTCTCATACCAGGCTCTGGGAGCTTGTTTTAACCCATAAAGAGCTTTATCAAGCTTATACACCCAATTAGGATGTTTGTTGTCCTCAAAGCCTGGAGGTTGACATACATAAACTTCTTCTTTAACTTTTCCATACAAAAATGCACTTTTGACATCCATTTGAAAGACTTTAAGTTTTTGATAAGCAGCATAAGCTAAAAACAATCGAATTGCTTCCAGTCTGGCTACAGGGGCAAAGGTTTCATCATAATCAATACCTTCTTCTTGTGCAAACCCCTGAACAACCAGTCTGGCCTTGTTTCTTAACAATAAGCCCATTTTCATCATTTTGTTCCTAAACACCCATTTAGTGCCTATTGCACACTTACCTGGAGGTAGAGGAACCAGTTCCCACACTTGCTGTTTCTTGAACTGAAGAAGCTCAAGCTGCATGGCATCAACCCATCCATTGTCCTTTAAAGCAATGTGATAATTCTTTGGCTCTTGCTGACTGATGAAGAGAGCATAGAAGCAGAAGTTTGACAATTGCCTTCTTGTTGATACTCCAGTAGTGATATCACCAATGATTTGAGACATGGGGTGATTCTTCAGATCTTGATACACAATGAGATCTGTGCAAGTGTTTGTAGCCGGTTCAGCAGCAACAGATGGTGATGGTGAATCATTTCCTTGAAACCAATCAGTGGATGGTAATTCAAAGGAAGTTGAATTCGAAGAAATCTCATCAGCATTAGTTGTGGATGGTGCTACTGGTGCTACAGGAACATCAGGTCTAGTTGATCAGGCAGCTGATCACTAAACCTGAAGAGGTGAGTACTGCAATCATCATCATCATCAGCAGTACCACCAGATGGTGAACTGTTGACAGGAGCAACAGCAGGAGTTTGATAAGGAACATATTGCAGTATGTCCAGATCAAATAACTCCACAGGACTTTGTGGAATCTTGTCCTTTGGAGATTCATTAAACTTAACATGTAGAGTTTCTTCAACCATCTTTGTTCTACAGTTGAAGACTCTGTATGCTTTGCAAGTAGATGATACCAACAAAGTATCCTGCATCCACCTTAGGATCAAATTTGTGGAGTTGATCCTTTGTGTTGAGAATAAACAGGGACACCCAAATGCTTTGAAAAATGAAATCAGTGGAGCCAAATGATGGAGAACTTCATATGGAGTCTTCATCAACCTCTGATTTACTAACCTCTATTTTGCACATAACAAGCTGTGTTGACAGCTTCAGCCCAAAAGGTCAATGGTAAACCTGAGTCAGCCAGCATGGACCTTGCAGCTTCAATGAGGGTCCTGTTCTTTCTCTCCACTACTCCATTTTGTTCCGGAGTCCTTGGAATGCTGAACTGCCTTTTGATTCCCTTTGAGAGATAGAAGTCATCAAGTGTATGATTTCTGAACTCAGTTCCATTATCACTCCTAATACACTTGACTGGAAGGGAATACTGCTTCTCAATGTACAGCACAAAGTGGATAATCTTCTGAGCAGCCTCATCCTTTGAATGTAGAAAGAAAGTCCATACAAATGGAGTAATCATCCACAATTACCAGACAGTATTTCTTCTTTGCCATGCTCATTACTCTCACAGGACCAATAGATCCATATGCAGTAATTGCAAGCAGGCAGTGGACTTGGACACTTCAATAGGAGGAAATGAGACCTTGTGCTGTTTTCCTTTTAAACAAGCAGTGCAAGTTTCATCACAGTGGAACTCCTTTATTGGTAAGCCCTGACTAAACTATTGTGGCTAAGCTGATTCATGTTTTTGAGATTAACATGACCAAGCCTCCTGTGCCATAGTTTAGATTCTTGAAAAGAGGCTTTGGAAAATAGGCAAGGATTACCTTTGAGATCTATCTTCTTAGAGAGATCTAAGGCATACACTCTTCCTGTCCTGTTGGCTTTCAGGAGAGTGTGATCATCCAACACCTTGTCAATCACGGGCAAAACTTTGGATGACAGAATCCTACAGTTTTGACTTGTGAAAAGGGCAACATGGCCTTTATCACACATTTGACTGACACTCAAGGGTTGTACTTGAGATTTTCCACATGATTAACATCATCAAATTTGATTTCTCCATTGGAGACAAAGCCCTTACCGATGATGTACCCCTAGCATCATTGCCAAAAGAGAAAACCCCTTCTTTCCTTGAGAGTAGTCATGAAGAAGAGAGATGTTCCCAGTCATGTGCATAGATCCTCCACTGTCTACATACCAGATGCTATTTTGGCATGTTGAAGGAACCCTGCAATAATAAACAATCAGTTAGTTTTAGAGACCCAAACCTTTTTGTTTTGGGCCTGGTCTCATCAATAGATGGTAAACTAGCATGTTTATTTGTAACAACAGCCTGAGAGGAAGAAGATGGTGCAGAAGAGGAGTCCTTTGGCTTAGACCTCTTTTTCTGTGGTTTCAACATAGGAGAATCTAGTTGGTTAACTCTACCCAACAGATGTTGTACCATCATCACCAGCTGTGTCTGATTTTGTGATAAAGCTTTCAGCTCATCAGACACATTGCTAGTGGAGTTAGATAAGGTCCTATGTTGCACCTTCTTCTTTTGAGCACCCTCAGCTGTCACCTGTTTAACTCCTTCCTTTTTGGATTGCTTTAAGGACTTAAGGGTTACAGGATTTGATGTTGCTGATACAAATGTGGTCTCAAACTCAGTTTTCATTTTTACCATTTTCTCATTAATTTCTTCTTTTGTTTGAGTTTGGAACCTCTTTTGTACCAACACTCATCTGTAAGATGATTGAACAAACCACATACTTCACATGGTTTCTTCTTCATCTTAGGTTGATCATTAACTAAAGATGATGAAGCAACTGAAGACTTGTTCTTCAATGCTTTGGAAGCATTGGTTGCTTTCTTAACAGCATCTTTAGTAGTCTTCAAACTCTTTCTACTACTGCCAGTTTTCTTCTCTTCAGTACTGACAGCAGTTGAAGTTTGAACTTCAGGAGTTGAATCCTGCTCTCCAGTCCTTTCAGGACCTTCAGGATTGACTCCTGAGTTGATCAACTTATTGATCATGTGAATGTCAGCATTTGAACCATCAACATCAGCTGATAGGTTCAAAGAGGACTTGATACTGACTGCTACTTCTGATTGTGCTGTATCAGAAGGTAGATCACATGACTTGATGGATTGGTTATCACTCTCACCATCAGATTCTACCTCTGCTCTTGGGGTAAAATCTGTAGGTGGAGCAGTGTGATTGTAACCAATTCCAAACTTCACATTTGAAGCAGATTGCTTACTAAGAAGCATTTCAAAACCTTTGCATGATTGTACCCATCTATCACACTCGACCTGGGTAACTGCAAGGGTTTCTTTGAGATCTTTGTACTTCTCTAGAAGTACATCTTCTCTAGCCTTATCATCAATTATTTTGCAATTCAGTTTATAAATCTCATCATTTTTATCTTTGAGCACAAACTCAAACTCAGCTTTGTTTTTGGAAATTACTGTTCTAACTCAATGTTCTTATTAATTAAAGCTACATTTGCTTCTCTAATGGAAGCAAATGCTGCTATGCATTGTTCAGAACATAATTTGGCTTTTGCCTCAGAGGATACCTGTGATACCTGTGGTGTAGAGGCATTGGAGGATGAAGTATCAGCAGACTCCAAAGCCATAAGAGCTAGATTCCCAAAGGGACTGTCACCACCATGTTGACCAGCACCTGAGAACAGTTGATCATGACCAGACAAGTCATCTGGTAAACTGCTCCAGTCAACAACTCCTGGGGTGAAGAAGCTGTGTTGTTGAGATGAAGGTTGTTGATGAGATTGGGAGGCTGAGGTTCTGGTAATGCATGAGGTTGTGGTGTCATAGGAACTTGAACTTGACTTGACTGTGGCATGTAGTAACAAGGGTACTGATAAGGCATTTGACCCTGAGAAACAAAATATGCCGGAGATTGTTGTTGAGGATGATGACTAGATGTGACAGGATGTTGCCCTCTGTTTTGTTGACTGTTGCCAGGAAAAGTCACAAAGGGTGCAGTAGAGTTGATCTAGTTGATCTACACTCTCTAGCAAAGTGTCCAAGCCGTTGGCATTTGTGACACCTCAACTTGCTCTTGTCAAAACCAACTTTGGTTTTGCCAGAGAGTCCTGGGAATTTTCTTCCAGTTCTTTTGTAGAACTTCTGAGATCTGATATTTATCAAGGCCATTTGGCTCAAAATATCCATCTCTTCTAAGTCATCATCAGCAATCCCCTTGAGATCATCCATAATGAAACATAAGTTGTCATTATTACATCCAGTGAACTGACCATCAACACTTACAAATGCAGAATTAGAAGTGCTCGAAGAGAAATTAATATGCTCATCATACTGGCATTCAGATGAAGCATATTCTGACTCATGACCCACCAAGGCAGTGTTGCCTTGAATAAAGTCTTCAGTGAGCTTTCCAGATGAAGACAGCTTTCTCTTCTGTTCTATCTCTCTCTCAAAAGTGAGCAATTTCCCATGGAGTTGGGTGAGAGATAGTTTGTCCAAACTTGCACTGGAGCGTAGGACAATAGTATATGTGTCCCATCTCTCAGGCAGTGATCTGAGAAATCTGTTATTCATCTGAATATTGGGTATTCAAGTTTGACCATTTTTAGTTCAGAGATCAAACAAGAAAACCGCTCATTTGTTGAGTCAGTGTCTCACCCTTTTTATGAGAGAATGTCTCATATTGTTGGGCAAGAATTTCTCTATTATTTGCCAAGACCTCATCAGTTCCTCCAAATTGTTCTTTCAAAGCAATCCAGAGGTCATGGGCAGTTTCATGATGCATTAGCCCAGAGTAGATTTCATTGGGCAAAGCCATGGCCAGAATTCCATGGGCTTTTGCATCAATCTCAAGCAACTTTTTATCCTCATCTGAGTATTGCTCCCTCCTCTTCGGAACCATTTGATTGGTTTCCGGGTTATTCACCATAGGCTTGTGTGGACCATGTACCACTGATGTCCAACACCCTGCGTGTTAACAGACAGGTGATGGAGCATACGTCTTTGCCATATGTTATACTCATTCCTAACCAGCATAGGAGGCTTGGTTGAGGAACCAGTATTGTGAGGATCATTGGAGGGAGTGGTCATTTTTAGTTCAAAAACAGTTTAGTTCAAGTTTTAAAAAGTTTTAGACAAACCACAACAAACTCAATGAGAACCAAGAATAAGATCTCAGGATGAATGAGCAGAAATACAGAAAACTCAATTTCTATAACCGTTTCTTGCAAAAACAAAAGCTAATTCAATCAAACTTGGATCTTGAATAGCAGTTTCAATGATCAATTATTAGATCGATCAATGATTAACCTAGCTCTGATACCATTTGACAGGATCAGTGATCACAAGTTTGATGTTTATCAGAATGTAAAGCAGCGGAATACACAAACGAATTAGACAAATTGTAGCAAGCAAACAATATATGTAAGCGTTAAGATCGCATACGGTTATAGGGAGAGAATATGAATTTCTGATTTCTAGGAATGTTTATAGATGGAGAATATTTCTAATCAAATCAATCAAACATTCCATTCAATTGCTCATATCGCTCCATAATTACAATGGGTTGTCACTCCTTATATAGAGTGCAACAGTCACTGCTGTTATCACGGAAAGTGACAACTGGCAGATCCAATACAGAAATAACTAAATCTTAACAAACTACTGAAATGTTCACAACTACTGAGAACATATCAGCAAGTTAAGTACAAAATATAAAACTACTGAAACTACAACGACTGAAGAACAAGCTCTTCAGTTGTTTTACAAAACTACTGAAACATAAAACATAAAACTACTGATATCACAACTACTGAAGAAGTACTCTTCAGCAGTTGTGACAAACTACTGAGGCTTCAGTACTTGGTCTTCAGACTTTGACCTTCAGGCGTTTCATCAGCTGATGACTTCAGTAGATATCATCAGCTGATGTCTTCAGTCTTTGTCTTCAGACTTTGTACATCAGTTGTTGATCTTCAGCACTTGTGAACTTCAGTGTTGTTTCAGTAGCTTCTTTGGTCTTTCAGCTTCAGCACTTGTGTTCTTCAGCTGTTGTACTTCAGCACTTTGGTTCTTCAGCTGTTAAGGTCTTCAGCACTTGATCTTCAGCTGTTGAAGTCTTCAGCATTTGTCAAACTACTGATGAGGCTTTCAGCAGTTGTTGTGATACCGTGTGGGACTTAGAGGTTTTCTGATCTTGGCTCATTGGTTCTTTTGGTCCAACATTAAATTTTATTTGTTTTTGGTTGGGGAAGCTCTGTTAATCATCATATCTCAAATCCATTAAGTTTTTGATGATTTCAGATTGATTTCATGTTGAAAAAGCTTTTCAGCTTCGTCAAGCGAAATTACAGATTCATCCAGCGAAACTGCCTGTTCTTTCAGCGAAACTACAAGTGTTTTACACTTTGTAGTTAATTTCAGCATCTCTGCAAAACTAGTTTCATTGAACGAAAGTTTAATAGTGATTGTGGGTGATTTACAAGCGAAAGTGCTGCCGAAAGTATCATTGAACGAAAGTTCAAGCTTGTTTCGTGCGAACTTGTCGGCAAAACTAAGCTGTTTTAGGCATTTGGCTAGTGAAACTGCTGCCGAAATTTCTAGCGAAACTACCGTCGGCTCAGCAAAACTAGAGTTCTCAGCAAAACTAGCTCTGCGAAACTATCATTTCTTTAGTTGCTAAGATTGTCTAGCGTGACATTTAAAAATTAATATTTTCCCAGGGGAGAATTATTTTACAATTTTTGGAAAAAACCATTTTTGGGGGTTTAATTGCAATAATCTAAAAAATGGCTTTTGCAAAATTGTTTAAATCCTTCGAATCTGATAATCTCATAATTGCACAATGTTGGTTTGATAATTTTGCAACTTTAATGAATGAAAGGATGTTTGATTTTCTTAATCGTTTTCTATTGGTGGCAAACAATCTGAAGAAGTTTGATGCCCAATTGGGAAATCATGAACACGTTCTAAGATTGATTGATTATCTCCCATCAGAATGGAGCTCACATGGCAAGTCAATTAAACGAGATAGAGGTTTTCCAGATTACAAACTAATGGAGGTGATCAACAAACTGAAAGAAATGGAGTTGGATATCAAACGTCGTGAGTTCTATGACGCGACATATCTAACTCCAAAGATCACTTCAAACTCCATAGAGAAACCAGAAGAGATATTAGATTCTAGCACCATTTCTGACGGTTTACCTAAACCTGGAATTGAAAAGGTACAAGAGGAGCTTAAGCAGACATCAATAGGTAAAGGTGGAGCTGAGTTGAATGATGTAGTTTGTAATGCTGATAGGGAAGAGGAATGGAAGCGAAATACCAAAGATTGCAACTGTGAGAAGGCTCTTACTGCCGAAAGAGTTATCCTGGATCTTCCATACGAGACAGTTCAGGATATGTGTTCTTTTGCTTGCAAAATTTGTTTATTTGGTGTGTATAAAGCTAATAGATTACTTTTAGATAACCAAAAGGAATTAACCACCATAAACGCACAACTTATAAAGAACGAAGCCAAGTACTTTATAAAATTAAATGAAGCTTTAAAAGAAAATGATCATTTAAAACGAACTCTTCTTGAAAGAAATGTTGAAATTAATCTTTTAAACGAAAGAGTCACCTTGGCTGAATTTGAAACAAGCAAGCTTATAACAAAGCTTGATAGATGGACCATATCGGAAATGAACAAGAAGAGCTACTGTGTAAACAAAGGGGAGCTAGGATTAAAACGTGAGTGGGTTGTGGTGAAAGTCCATATATCAATCCTCCTCCAAGCACTTATTGTTACTATCCTATGCCTTAACCTTGTCCATCTAATGATTTGATTGAAGCTGCTAAAACTAATAGTTTAAATGCAGGTTTAAGCAATTTTAATCTTAAAGAGGTTAGAGATGTGTAGGATTCTGCTGTAGGTTTGGGATTCCTCAGGTAGGAGCCTGATAAGAAGATTAATGACGATTCCACTTCTGATGCTCCATCACCAATATCAGTTACTTCTCTAACCTTCTTCAAGAAATTTAAAACAGGTAACATTCCTTCATTTGTTCATGTTAGGTTTGTCAAAGAAGGAATAGTTGTTGAATCGTCAGGTAATCAAAATCCTGTAACCGAAGCAAACACAATAGGAGGTGTCAATCAAGATCCTTTGAAAGTAGATATGTGTATACGAGTCTGGATAAGCTCAGATGATGAATCAAACACATAGGAGTGTGTTGGTTGCTCACAGATCACGATATCTCCTGACATTGTCAAGTATCAAAAGCTTCCTAAATCTTAGTCAAGTCCAATATGGATATCTTCTCCAATTGCAATGCAACCCAATCAATCAGTGAAGATCTCATTCCCTGTTCAGCATAGCAAATGCCAAAACAAGAAAGAATTTGCTACAAGCTCAAAGCAATCCTTCTCAGCACCTGCACAATCAGGTCTACAAAGAATCAAAAGCCATTCAAGGCTTGTTTTGAGTGTGGAAAAGAAGGTCATCTGGTAAAGAAATGCCCTCAAAGACTTGTTTTGAATGGTAAAGGCAAAACGAATTGCTTCACCAAATGTAAGTCTACAAACAATGTTCCAGACGGTAAAGGCAACACGGGTTGCTTCTCTAGATCAAGAGGTAAAAAGAACACATCTTTGAATGACTGGATAAAAAACCCTCCATCTAAACGTTTTCATGTGAAGCTGGTTTCACATGATTTAAAGATGAAAATGACCAAAGGTTTAAAACCAAATTCTTTTCCTTCCGGTCTTAAACAGAAAATGATTCCCAAATTTAATTCATTCAAATCCAAATTAATTGAACCGAAACAAATTTGGCAAATTAAAAAGAAGGATACAGATATTCCCGATTGTTTAAATGGTTGTGTGCAGAAGCAGGTTTCTTATATTGATGAAAAAGGTGTAGATACATATGTACCTAGTTTATGAGCTTAATGTAAAAAGTCTTTCATGTCTTACATATATGTAACTGGATGGTTTGAATGAAATACAATGTGTGGTTTATGCTTATAATGTTTAATATTTCATTAATTATTATATGTTAGTGCTTATTGAACTAACTATATAGGTTTGTGGTCGTTTACATATTTCTTAGTCAATAATGATTGAGGAACGTGCTTAAACTTAATCTTGTGAAATTCTCATGCGAATGGCCCATGCTAATGGACCATACGCATGAACAACTTCATGCTAATGAACCAGTCACATGATTGAACTAGGAGACTGGATTAGTCGCACGACTGAACACTCAGTCGTACAAATGGATCAACCGCATGACTCAGTCGCACGACTGAACCATGCTAATGGTTTAATCACACGAATGAGTAACCCTAACCTATAAATACCACTTAATTCATTGAAAAATGGAACACTTTGAATAATTCGACTCATACACGTACCCTAGCCGTCTAGAACGTCCAAAAAAGCCAGTCCAAGTTCATAGATCGTTCTTGATCGATTCCTATTCATTCTTAACATTTAGATTAATCTTATATCAATCAGGTTAATGTTCTCACTGATTGGATCGCCAATCAAATAGGATTCCGCACTATTTGATTCGGTATACACGTGAATCAACTAGTACTCCGTCCAGTACACGGTTCTCTAACAAGTGGTATCAGAGCCAAGGTTCTTGATTTATGTGTGATTCAATCAATTTTGATATAAAAATTATGTTTTTCATGCAAAAATGTAATCTTTTTGTGTCAAACGTTGTTTTGGACGTCTCCAGATTGTAAAGTTAACGTTTTTCCGGCATACAACAATTAGGGTTCTTGAAAAATTTGTGTTTTCGCGTCAAAATACCTTAAACCTTTGAATTTTCAAGATTCACCAGCCTCAGTCGCACGATTGACTCATTCGCACGACTGAATTTATATGCATCCCTCATACGCACGATTGGACACATTCGGACATCCATTCATTCAACTGGACTTTCTATTCGCACTGTTCATCCGCACCTGTCCATTTGCACGATTGATTCATCCGCATTGGTTCATCCGCATGTTTGAGCCATTCGCATTGTTCAATCGCATTAGCTATCGAATCGCACACCTTCACTCGCACAAGTTAAACAGTTTGTTCCAAAGTTCAAAGTTATTAGAAATGGAGGATCAATATTCAGCGTTCATCGCCGGAAGGGCCTCCAGGATTCAAAATATGTTTCTTCTAGAAAATGAAGTGGGAAATCATAACAAGCCCCCTAAGCTTATAATGTTAGATGATTACCCACAATGGAAGCAAAGATTTGGGATTTACTTAAACGGAGTAGATCCTAATCTATGGGAGCCGATAGAGACAGGATATAGTATGCCTATAGGTGCAGATGGAGTCAAACTCACCTTAAGCGGTATGATTGACGGACAAAAGGTAACGTACAATGCAGAAAAGAAAGTATATGCGTTGCTGACTCAGTCATTTCCTAAGGACATCTTCCATCAATTTTCTAAGAACAAGCAAGCGAAGAAGCTGTGGGATGCATTGGAAAAGAGGTATGAGGGAAATGCATCTTTAAAACCTTTGAAGGCTAAAGCGTTGAAGAAGGAGTTTGACAACTTCTCGTCAATGGGAAAGGAGAGCTTGGACGATGTCATTGATCGTTTCTACCACCTGATGAGTGAGCTGCACACTCATGGAGTCACTACGTTTATGGAAGACAAAGTTTCAAACTTTGCAAATGGGTTGCCCAAGAAGTGGAGTTCGTTTGTTTCCAACCTCAAACAGAATGATATGCTAGCGAAGTTAGATATCAACGACTTCATTCTGAAACTGCGAGAGGAAGATTTGAGGATGAAGTATAGGGCCCAAAAGTCTTTATATGATCGGAATCCAACACTGTACAACTTAACTCCACAAGCCAAAACATTTGAGCACCACTTCAAATAGCATTTGTTTCGAGGTCAGCTGGTCCATCACAAGCTACTACTTCAGGATTTGACACGTCAGGGTTGTCTAGTACCCAATACATAGCACCTGAAGCAAATGCTACAAAACTAAAGTCAGAGAATCTCGGGAATGTAACAGTAAAGGTAGCAAAGGAGCACATGGATCTCTTAGCAGCTGTTGTCCACTCCTATGACGGGCTAGTTGCTGGGAAAACAGGGAACTGCCATCTGGCAAATGAGGACTACGAGCAGGTAGACGAGACAGAGTTTGAAAGAATGGACAACATGTGGGCCTTAGCAAGTGCTGTTCGGAGAGCAAAGAAGTTTTTCAAGAAGACCAGACAGAATCTGATTGCCACTAAGGACACAACTTTTGGTTTTGACAAGACAAAAGTTACCTGCTTCAACTGTGGGGAAAAGGGGCACTTCAAACGTGAATGTGTAAAGCCCAAGAAGATGGGAAATGAGAATCCATTCTCATCTTTCACTCGTCAGGATAAGCCCACAAGCAATCCTACTTCGTCGAGCAAGGATCCTAAAGCCTTAACAACTCATGATGACGAAGGACAAGATTGGAGCTTTCGGTTTGTGTCTCCGGGAGAATCCAACATCGCTAGTGTTGAGGATCTAGATGACGAATCAGCAAGCAAAGGTGATATTGCAGTGGAACTCGCGATGTCAAATGTTGATGAAACTGCAACTGTAGTTGATCACCTACCTGAAGAAGGGACAAGCCTAACAAATCCAGAATCACCAAAACTAGAGAAGTCAGACACTGCTTTGATGGTTGATTCAACCTCACCCTCTTAGGTAAGTACCATTACTCAAATGTTCAATAATCATGCTTGTTCAGATAGTAATAAATTTAGGGAAAGCATTGATATGCAATTTGTTAGGTTATCAGATCATAAGGATAACTTAGTAAAGGACTTACAATTGTGCACTGAAGCCAATAGAGTCCTAAAACAAAATGAGCACATCTATAAAGAAAAGATAGAACTCGTGAATAAACAACTTAGGGAAACTCAAGTTGTAACCTTTAACCAAGCTAATGACATTAAGTTCTATCTAAACTCCCTAGAAGACATTAAGAAACAAAAGACAGTTTTGGAAGTAGAAGTAAATTCATTAAAACAAATACTGCATAGTTGGACAAGTTCTTCTCACATTGTCCAACACTTAGTGAGAGAGCGCAACAATGGGGAGGGTTTGGGATATAAAGTGGTACCCCCACCACATGAGACCTTGATGAATGCCAAAAGTAAAATAAATAATAACCCAATCAAGGATCATGGGGTGTCCACGCCTCTTGTAAATGATCCAAATTCAATATGTAAACCAAATGAATCTGTCACTAAACAAAAGGATGCCACTTCAAAATCAAAAAGTAAAATGCCTTGTGTTAATCTGGACAAACAATTTGAAAAGGTTAAAATAAAGTCTGGTTCAACAAAGTCTATTTCTGAACCAAGAAATACCAAACAAATTAACCATTCAGGTGCAGCATGTCTAAGTCCAAATACACAAAAGGGAAAAGATGTTAATAATGTTCAAACAATTAATTTTTCTAAACAAGATAAAACATGTAAACAAGATGTGTCAAAATTCAAACAGAATAAAGTCACTCGTGTGTCACATACTTCTCCATAGAAACAGGTAAATCATCAAGTTGAAAGCAAATCATGCTACAACTGTGGAAAGTATGGGCACATAGCATCTTATTGTCCTTCTTATCAAACACCAAAGAAAAAGATTGAACTTTACGACACTAAAGCAAGCTCTTCCAAAAGAAGCTCCATGAGTCCACCAAAAAGAGTCAGTGAACATAAAGTTCAACCTATCAGCCAGTTGTCTGTTTATCACAAACTGGCCTTACACAAAGGTGGCTTATGGAAAGAAAAGTCTATGCCTGGTAATGTGAACAATAAGACAAATGATCTTCCCTCATCCTCTAATAGACAATGGGTAGAATTTATGATGTGTGATGCCTCTAGGACACCTAAGCCGGTTAAGGCTTGGGTCCCTCACCTTAACAAATGTTTTCAATTGAATGTGCAGGGTGTTCGCTATAGTGCTAAAACAAACACTTGGATAGTAGATAGCAGAGCATCAAGGCACATGACTAGAAAAAGGGCACTCCTATCAAACATCAAACAAACCAAAGGAGGTCATGTTTCTTTTGCTGAAACAAAGGAGGGTACATCACAGCTCAAGGGGAAGTAGGGAACCAGAAAGTTAAGTTTGACAAGGTAAACTATGCTCAACAACTTCAGAATAATTTGCTTTCTGTTTCCCAAATATGTGACAAGGAATTTAAGGTAGTTTTCGACAATAAGAAGTGCTATGTCCTGAAAAAAGACTATGTGATTACGGAGGACCGAGTCTTAATGTCTGCCTCAACATGTAATGACCTTTACGTCTTGGATCTATCGAAGGCCTCCACCATGGATCATCAAGTTCAGTGCTTCTTGTCAAAAGCTACTGAGAAGGATTCTATCTCCTAGCATAGGAGAATGGGGCACATCAATCCATGGAAAATGAACCACTTGATCCAAAATGATCTACTGTGAGGAGTCAATGTCAAGAACTTCCAACTCCCGGATTTTTGTGTCGCCTGCAAGAAAGGTAAATAGACAAAGAAGTCTCATAAGGCAAAGAAAGTTAATTCTATAGAACTGCCTCTTGAGCTTCTTCACATGGATCTGTTTGGTCCAGTCAGTACAAGAAGCATCACAGGTGACTTGTACTGCTATGTAGTTACAGATGACTACTCAAGATTCTCTTGGGTGATGTTTCTGAAATCAAAATCAGAAACATTTGAGTCATTCAAAGAATTGGTAACTACACTGGAGTCTCTCTACAAACTGAAGGTAAGACAAGTATGCTCAGACAACGGAACCGAGTTCAAGAACCAATGGATGGAGGCTTTTTGCAAAGAAAAGGGAATTGTGCACCAGTTCACTTCCGCCTACACTCCTCAGATGAACGGGGTTGCTGAGAGAAAGAATCGCAGCTTAATAGAGACAGCACGCACAATGTTAGCAGACTCGAAACTGCCTATCCAATTTTGGAATGAGGCAGTGGGCAATGCGTGTTACACGTTAAATCGAGTTCTGGTGGTAAAAAGTCATGGCAAGACGTGTTATGAGTTACTTCAACGACGTAAACCAAATTTGGAGTATCTTGAACCATTTGGAGCACCATGCACGTTGCTGAAGAAAACTCAGGAAGGAATGTTTAGCGAGAAGGTTGAAGAAGGCATCTTTCTAGGATACAACATACCGAATAAAAGAGTTTACAATAACTCCACGGGTCAAGTAGAAGTGTGGTGTAACGTCGATGTTTAGAGATACACCACCCCTCCTGCTGGAAAAGGACCCACCTTTTTTTTACTATGATGGATTCTTCAAGTCATTCCACATCCGTCTCTCTACTTCTAATGATGAGTTAGCAGCCAAAATAATGTATGATGTCTTAAACACACCTTCACAGGACTCTACATCTTCTGGCTCACAAGGTGAATCACCTACCCACTTAGGGGGAGCACTCGAGGTAAGTGACTCTTCCTCTGATGATGAAGTCGTGGAAAATGATCAGGACACTCAGGAGCAACAGGTACCTACTACTGCAAGTCCCCAAGCATTTGACATTGATGCCTCTGAGTCTTCGGAACCTCACAATCCTATTACCTCAGATACGGAACCAAACATTCATAATGTAGATTCTGAGGTAGTTGTTCCTACCACTCCTGGATCACGCCTAAATGTCTATCATCCTCTGGACAATGTCAGTGGGGATGTCAGATCAGGAGTTCAGACAAGAAATCAGCTGTATTCAGCTGATTATACCTCGGTAATGGAAAAAGGGTATCTCCACGATGGTCCTTACCGCTGTTTTGTGTCTTAGTTTGAGCCAAAATACGTCAGTGAAGCCCTAAATGATGAGGCATGGATGAGTTCCATGCAAGAAGAACTTCTTCAGTTCAAGAAGTTAGGTGTATGGAAACTCGTAGATAGACCTAAAGGTGCTAAAGTCATTGGCACCAAGTGGGTCTTCAAATGTAAGAAAGATGACCAAGGTGTCATCATCAGGAACAAGGCTCGCCTTGTAGTTTAAGGATTCCGACCAGTAGCAGGAATTGATTACAACGAAGTATTTGAACCTGTGGCGAGAATGGAAGCCATCCATGTCTTCCTAGCCTATGCCTCTTACATGAAGATTAAAGTCTATCAATTGGATGTCAAGAGTGCATTTCTTCATGGTGAAATCCGGGACACAGTGTATGTTAGTCAACCAAAGGGTTTGAGGATCCATATCATCGGGACAGTGTTTACAAGCTGGATAAGGCTATCTACGGGCTTCACCAAGCCCCGAGAGCATACTATGAAAAACTCTCAACTCACCTGGTGAAACATGGATTTCGCAGAGGTGTAATTGACTATACACTGTTCATCAAAGAAAAGGATGGTGATCTACTGCTTGTTCAGATTTATGGTGTGACATAATCTTCGGTTCCATGAACAAAGATTTTTGTAAAGAATTTGAAGCAGTAATGAAGGCAGAATTTGAAATGAGTGCCATGGGAGAGATGAAGTTCTTTCTCGGGTTACAAGTTGATCAAACACCAAAGGGGATATTTCTACATCAGACCAAGTATGTAGGGGATATTCTCAGTCGGTTTGACACGGAGAATGCTTCCGAAGTTGGGACTCCACTTGCTATAAATCATGATGTAGCACCCGACGAGAATGGTGATCTGGTTGATGCCACCATGTATCGAGGAATGATTGAATCCCTCATGTACCTCACTGCCTCAAGACCTAATATTATATATGCAACATGTCTTTGTTCAAGATATCAGGCAAAACAAAAAGTTAAATATCTTATTGGGGTCAAAAGGATATTTCGTTATCTGAAGGGTACACCAACACTTGGGTTGTGGTATCCTCATGATGATGACTTCGAGCTTACCGCGTACAGTGACTTAGATTATGGTGGCTGCAAGATGAACTACAAATCCACCTCACTAGGTTGTCAATTCTTTGGGAGAAGATTAGTCACATGGCAGTGTAAGAAGCAGACATCAGTTGCGTTGTCAACTTGTGAAGCTGAATATGTTGTTACGGCAAGCTGCTGTTCTCAAATCATCTGGATTCAATAGCAGAAGCGGGACTACGATTTGAAATTTTCTAACACCCCTATATTTGTTGATATCTCTGCTACAATAGCCGTTACTAAAAATCCTGTCCAACATCCTAAGACCAAACACATCGGCATTAAATATCACTTTATACGTGATTGTTTTGAAAAGAATCTAATCAATGTTGTTAAAATGAATACGGATTTTCAACGCGTTGACCTCTATACAAAAGCGTTTGATAAACCACGTTTTCTATATTTGTTAGAGGTCAATGACATTAAAAAGAAAAGTGATGTAATTCCAGATGATGAACAGGTCTAGTCCGATGCGTGAAGTCCTTTTTCTTTTATTTTCTTTTATTCTAGCTTATTTTATTTAATATATTTTATTGATTTCAATTCTTCGCCTTTTAAAATCCTAAAAACGCAAATCGTCTACGGTTTTAGAATTTTAGGGGGAGAATAGGTTAAGTTAGTATTAAAAAAATAAAAAAAATAAAAAACAACGAGGGAGGAGGACAGGCAAGCTGATAGAAATGAGATCGTATTCGAGAGATCGATTCAATGACTATGGAAAATGATAGTACACAGGTCCAAAGCATTTGTGACTTTAAAAGATTTAAATTGAATTAGATACGAAATTCAAAGTATAAGTCTGAGAAGTCTAGTAAAAAATAAAAGGAAAAATGATTGTAAAACTAGCTACTACTAAGGTAACACGGAGAAAGTAAACCTAGAGGTTGCTAGACCATTAGATGATGTGTCGGTAGATTCAACACAATAGATAAGTAGACCTTGTTGGTGATCTCAAGATCAAACTAAGTTGTTCAACATGTTGTTGGTCATCATCTTATCCCTGGTTAACACAATCAACAGAGTTTCAATAAGGAGTGACGAGCAAAATAAACGCCACAAATGTGTGCGGAGGACCAAAATATGAGCAAAGCACATGATGAAAAATGAAAAAAGCAATCAAACTGATACCACATGTTGTGGGTGCGATCTGTGCAACAAAATAAATTGCTCAAACAAGAAGATAGGTTATGTGCCTCTCTGCTGTGTGGTGGCACTGACCTGAGGATAAGCATAACCTATATATTCTAGAAATCATTTTTGTTTGCCGCCTCTCTGCTGTCCAGTGGCACTGACATAAGGCTTGGCTTCTCTTTGAAAGCTCTAAGAATAGTGTCTTCTTGTCAAAAATACCCGTAGACCGCTAAAAAATCTCCTGAGGAATGTTGATTACCATATAAGCGTGGGATCCATAAAAGCTTGTTGAAATAATTAAACCTTACAATCACCAATCTGTGTCAAAAGTCTGGGTATGGATTTAAGAGGACAAGTATACTGACAATCATCATGGCTGCAATTCTTGAAAGTCCAAATCAATGTGTGCATCTAATAGTACTAGTATGATATCCTTAATCTGCAAATGACTCTTAACAAACACAAGAATCCAACATCGAATGATTTTGGTAACATGTCCTGAATGATTTGATTACCTGTATGATTCCATAATGAATCGTTTCCTCCAATGGTCAAAATAACTTGAAGCTGCCTGTTCAAGAAGTAAATCTGTTAGATTTCTATCTTAGGATTTCCACCTCACACAAAATCACAAAAACATCTTTAGTTTAGTCTTTTAATGTTAGTTTCTTTTGTTTTGGTTTAAACATTTAGTCAATTTAGAGTTATATGTCGGTCTATATCGTGGATATCAGTATGGGATTGACGTCTGAGGTGACCAAACGTGTTTTCAAATGTTAAATGGGTCACGTCTGAGGTGACAAAATGTGTTTTGCTTAAAAGGATCATGACTGAGGTGATCAAAAGCTTTCAAAGTTAAAATGATCATGTCTGAGATGATCAAATACTCGTAATGTTCAATCAACAGTTAAATGGGGTTAATGTCAAAAGGTCATAAAGTCAAAACCATAAGTATGATCCATTCGCATGACTAGACCATGAGTATGGACTAGTCGTATGATTGGACCATACTTATGCACTAGACAACCGAATGGAGCATGAGTATGAACCATTCACATGAATGGTTTACAAGATTGAGCCAGTCGCCCAAATGGACTTGTCCGAATGAATCAGTCGGCCGACTGAAACCCAGTCGGCCGACTGAAACCCAGTCGGCCGACTGAAACCCAGTCGGCCGACTGAAAGTGATCGACTGAACCAATAGCCCGACTGGGTTCTAGTTGCCCGAATGAAAGAAGCAAATGGATCTAGTCGCCTGATTGAAACCAGAGTCAGTATAAATAAGGCCATAGTCTATCGCACATACTTACCACCCCTCAATCGCCCTAAAATCGCACATTGAGCCGTTACTCTGCCAAAATTTCTTCAGACCTTATTTGACTTCAAATTTCATATTCTGACGATTTCTGGTGTTTACACAGGTACAATGCGATGCTACCTAACCAAATTTCAGTTGATTTGATTCCAAAATTATGATATTCGGCCCTAACAAGAACCGAGAGTTAAATTGGACAAATAACCTAATAAAACTAAGTAAAATGTTGAAATCAAGGTTATTAGGTGCTAAGTAGGGTTATTGCGAGTCTATTGAACCAAAACAAGATGTCTAATTTTAAGATTTGGTCAAAATTTGAATCTCAATCGAACAGACAGTCGGTCATGCGACTGGACACCCGGATGAACTACAATCGCACGAATGAGTTGGACGAATGACTCAGTCGGTCGAATGAACAATGCGAATGAGCTCAGTCGGCCGACTGAACCAATCGTAGGCTCAGTCACGCTATTGAACTCAATCGCATGATAAGTCACCCGAATGTATTCAGTCGCATGATAGGTCAAAAGACTGAACCCAGTCGTATGGTTCAATCACACAGACTGACCTCAAACAGTTTAGATTGAATTACTTTCTATTGTGTGATGATCTTACTTGTATGCTTCCTGAAGAGATCATAGATCCCTAGAGCCATATCTACACGGTGCAATCCCTAGGTCTATATAGCAGGCCTTCTGGGAGGGTGTGTCAGTTGATCGATCTTGTGAGCCCTACTGCATCCGGAGTACTATTTTTGGGCAGGATATGGAGGTGACTGCTGAAGATCTTAAACGAGTACTGGATATAGGTGATGATATTGATCACCTAACCAGGCTTCACCCTCTGACTGTGAGGGGATGCATCCTCAGGATGAAGTACTCTGGGGACATAAATGCAGGTGTGCTAAACAAAAGCAACCTGTGTCCCCAGTACAAGTACTTAGCACACGTGATACTTAAGTGCATAGCTTCGAGGAGGGGTGGCTTTGATGATCTATCAAACCAGATTCAGAATGCCTACATGGCACTGGTGCCGAACCATCCCTTCAACTTCTCTAGCATGATATTCTCACACCTGATCGAGAATCTTGACGCAAAGGGCAAAGAGGGTTTTGCATGTACCCGAGGTTTCTTCAGATGATTATCGACGAGAAGCTGCCCTCTTTGCCTAAGGAGAGCCAGGATGCGGTATCACTTGAGGTGATGGATGACATAACACTGGGCCGCATGAAGGTCTATAGGGGAAAGCAGGTCAAACCCCCTGTAAAGAGACTGTTCGGGCATCAGGCCCAGGAGGAGTACATGGTGCCTGCAAGGCGTAAGTGGCCCCACGAGGAGAGTGATTCAGATGTTGAGCAGATTGCTCTTCCATCTGATGAGTCCGATGATGATGACAGAGACACTGGTGGAGATTCTGGCCCCGTTGTTTCTAGGGCCAGCACTACACATACTACACTTGCACCACCCATTCATACAAATGCCACCACCGCCAGTTTCCATCAAGATTTCTATCCTCCTGATGAGGAGGAAGAGATTGATAAGGAGCCCTGACCAGGACAGTGGGCAGCAGGGTGGTTGCCACCGACCAAGGAATTCAGGAGATTGGAGGACACCCTAGCAAGTCTGGGGAGACAGCAGCCGACTCCAGCTACTCACTAGGTCAGCCCAGCAACATCCCACGGGGAGCATCCTCCTCCAGAGGCAAGAGGAGGCAAAGGATGGCTCAGCCCTATAGGATGAAGATGAAGAAGAGGAGGATGACCTTCATCACCACCATCACCACAGCCACCACCTCTACCACACCACCCACTACATCTACCTCTCCCCCCATCACCACTGCCACCCTTCCACCTGTCACCACTACTGCCACCACACACACCATGACTACCTCAGCCACTCCACCACTTCCCCAAATCACCTCCACCACCACTTCAGCTTACCCATCACCACCCACACACATGCCACCTCCCATATACACCACTGCCACCACCACTACCTCTAGCCACCAGGCAGGACCATCATATCACCCATCCTTTCCATCAGGATCTTCTCTACTCCCAGTGGGGTAGAGAAACAGCTTTCAGCACTAAACCATATGGTGCTGAAGATGTTAGCAGCTGATGACGAGAAGACTGCTCAGCTGTGACAGTTAGTGGAGCTTACTACTGCACAATCACAGAAGATATCTTAGCACGCACAACAAATTAAGGAGCAGGCTCAGCAAATGGCTGCTCAGAGTCAAGAGATTTTCCAACTCAAAGAGCAAAATGTGCTATCGACCAAGAAGATTGAGGAGTTGGAGGATGCTAAGAGGACCATCCTGCTCAAACTTAAGGGCACAAAGAATGAGCTTCTGAAGATCAAAGAGGGAGACGGTGATGATGGTGATGACAATGATGATGATGATAGTGATGGTGATGATGATGATGGTGATGATGATGATGGTGATGATGATGATAGTGATGATGATGATGATAATGGTGATGATGAAGGTGATGATGAGGAGACACTGAAGGAGGAGAGTCATCTGCTTCGGTGCATAGGAAGCTAATGAGAGGCGGACCAAAAAGACTCAAGATCCAGGTGCCTCGACATTAGCCCCGACAATAAAAGAACACATGATCCAAGACAAAAGTAATGCATAGAGTTTTGTGTAATTTAAATCATGTGTAATTTGAATATTGTATTAATTTATGTGCTTGAATGTTTATGTATATATATTTAATGTTTAATGTCTTGATTATTTATTGATGCATAATGTGTTTAATGTTTTAAATCAAGCAGATCATTCATCTCAACAAGATGAGTACGACGTTGCTCCCCTTCATCATATCAAGTCTTAACTCACAACGATACTTGATCTACAAGGGATTGGTATGAGTTTTGTGAGTTACACTCCTGAGGAATGAGAAATAATTCATGACCTTACTGATGAGAAACTGGCTGAGAGGTTCCGACTGAATCTAGATGAGATTGTGAAGGATGCTCCTACTATGGACATGGATAGTGACGATGAGCTTAACGATGTGGATGAGATTGAGATTAAAGACATCACCGCACAACATTACCCAGGGTATACTGACAACGAGGGAAATGTAGTCCCCAATCTGGGTGACACCCTTGTTAGTGATACTTTTGAAACATGGATAAGATGGAGCAGGAGTCAGAGAAGAAGAAAGATCAAGTCCAAGCCTCAGACACAGATGTCAACATCAAAAAGGCTGAATGGGCGGCATGTTTTGCTGAGATCCAAGCCATGCGCACTGCACAAAAACCAAATGTCTACACCAAGTTGTACAAAGTCAAGAAACACTTAAAGGTGCCAGCCAAGATCATCGCATGGGCTTATTTTGAGGATCTAAATGTGTATGCCGTGAAGAGAGAAAAGGGCATAGAGTACTTCAGATTCTCACACGATCTGAAGACTCTACCCAGTCTTGAGCTTAACCAGCTAGCCAAGTTGAAGTTGTTATATGCAGACCCTCGAAAGATGTCAGGCTTGTTTGAAGCTGCTTTGAAGAGAGAGTACCACACCAGGTGGGTCAACTTCAAACCTCAACAAACAATGAGGTATATCAAAAGATCTGAAGTTGATACCATTACTAGGAAGCCAAAGATTGTGCTGAAGTGGAGTCTTCCGCGCACAATGTCGAGAATCCCTCTAAGGGAAATGCCTCACGACTTTACTCCACACTTTAAGTGGTGGTACTATGACTGGCGAACGAGCGAGGCGGTCATAGTTCTGAACAAAAATGGAAATATGGAAACTATCAGGGTATTTGACCCGATGTGGCTAACTAACTTGTCTTCTAACGATGTCTACACTTTATACAAGTTGCCACTATTCTATGATGCACAAGACATTGTACAAGCCCTCCAGTTCCAAAACGTTATACGACTCTACTTTGCATTCGAAATACATGCAGGAGTTACAAGGGAGGAGAAGTACAAGAAATATGAAGACCTGATGAAGAAATTTAGATAATAGATTAAACTAGGTCCAAGGGGGAGTTTCTAGATACATATGTACCTAGTTTATAAGCTTAATGTAAAAAGTCTTTCATGTCCTACATATATGTATCTGGATGGTTTGAATGAAATACAATGTGTGCTTTATGCTTATAATGTTTAATATTTCATTAATTATTGTATGTTAACGCTTGTTGAACTAACTATATAGGTTTGTGGTTGTTTAGATAGTTCTTAGTCAATAATGAATGAGGAACGTGCTTAAACTTAATCATGTGAAGTTCTCATGTGAATGGCCCATGCTAATGGACCATACGCATGAACAACTTCATGCTAATAAACTAGTCGCACGACTGAACAATGAGACTAGATCAGTCGTACAATTGTGACATGAGATTGACTCAGTCGCACGACTGAACCATGCTAATGGTTCAGTCACATGAATGAGTAACCCTAACCTATAAATACCACTTAATTCGTAAAAAATGGAACACTTTGAAGAATTCGACTCATACACGTACCCTAGCCGTCCAGAACGTCCAAGAAAGCCAGCCCAAGTTCATTGATCGTTCTTGATCGATTCCTATTCGTTCTTAACGTTTAGATTAATCTTATATCGATCTGGTTAACATTCTCACTGATTGGATTGCCAATCAAATAGGATTCCACACTATTTGATTCGGTATACACGTGAATCAGTTAGTACTCCGTCCAGTACACAGTCCTCTAACAAGAGGAACTTCCAGGACTGCGATTGCCTAGGTTCCCCTTTCAAACTAATCTATTTATGAGTGCTGGAACAATTTAGGAGGACTATTAGTAATCCGGTTTACTGATAGGGATTGTTCATATTCAAATTTGAGACGGAACAAACAGGTTAAGGTCATAATATTTTGTCCACAATATGGATTTTTATCTACACAATCACCATTCTCACTTCACAATCACTGCATATTTCTTGAGAATTCATTTCTTATATTCATATCAGTGTAGTTTGGAAGACCTTCTTTGATAATTTTTTATTTTTTACAGTTTTATAAAAAAATAAAATAAATAAAATTAAATAAAAAAATTAAATTAAATAAAATAAAATAAATAAAAAAGAAGTTTGCAAAAATAAAAATTTAGGGGGAGAGTATAAGTAAATAAAAATGAAAAGAGAACTGGAAACTTGATTCGAGATGATTGAGAAATGATTGTATATCTTCTTGAAATGCTTGTTTTTGCATTACTTGCATTTTTAAAATGAGAAATGATAGTAACTGATGTTATTATCTGATTTACATCTTATGTTTAATTGCAAGTAATAGAAAAAATAGATTCTTTAATGATATACTTGGTAGACTCAGTTTGAAAAATAAAGTAGACAACAGCATTATGATTTAAATTAAAATATATGCTTAAGGACGTCAAGATTTACGCAATCATTTTGGCATGCACGAAAACTGAGTCCCGACAAAAATTGGATTGAGAATTGATCTTTCACCCACCGTGATACAAATCATATAACATATCTTTAAGCCATGTTTGATATATTTATATGTCTAGTGTTTGTGCTAATCTCCTCTGCTGTACGGAAGTACTGACCTGGAGTGATGATCTCCTCTGCTGTACGATAGTACTGACCTGGAGCTCTTATCAGCACATGATTAAATGGTCATCTCCTTTTTTATACGTGAGTATAGACCTGGAGTTCTCACCATTTCTGTCTAAGTAGTGTCAAATCATCTAAACGATGAATTCATCACAGAATGAAATGTTCTGTTGATAATCAGTTGTACACTAATACACAAGCCTTGCTCTATAAAGATCATAACAAAATTCAAGAAATCCTAAGGTTGGGTGAGGGTTTTTGCCAAATGATTATGGGGTCCTAGCATTCTAAAGCATCTAATCGAACCTTAATGAATCATCTTCTGCTTGTTGAAAAAGATAGGGCTTGGGTTTAAGTGGAAAAACATATCAACAATCGTTATTGATCTATTTAAGAATTTCAAAATCATTCAAAGACTGTGATTAGATTTAGTTATTAGTGTGATCTCAATGCTTGTCGATATTTAAATTCATCTTTGTGCTAAAGTATATCTTGAGGATATGATCTCATGATCGATTCAATTCTCGGTTTAAAAAAAGGATGTTATTATATATATATAACAAAAATAGAAAAATATAATAAAATTTCATTTCAATTTCTTTTAGGTCTTCCATATTATGTTGTTTTATTTTTATCATTTTTCATGCATTCAGAAATTGCATACAAACAAACACAGGTTCGCTTATTTTTCACACACAGATAAACACAAGTTTATTTTGTTAAAATGAAATGATCCAATTAGAAATGTCAAGATTGTGTTTGAGAATGTGTTTTAGATTTTTGCTGTAAGTGATGGTCGATCATCAGTTGAGCAGTGTACCTGATCAGAGAACCTGTTCCTCAAGTTTGAAGAAGATACCAAGCTAGGAATCCTCCTCCTACATCTTCTAAATCACTCAAGATTAGAGATTTAGGAAAGCTGTTCCAATATCCTTGCAAAGCTTACACTCGAAAAGGGGGAGCATATAAATAGGGGGAGCTTATGAGATGAATAATCTTTCTAATCAGATTCAGAAAGTTTCATTTCGAAGATCTTTCTATTGTAACTCCAGGATGAACACACTTGAATGAAATCATGAAGAGTATAGATCAAAATATGATAATCATAATAAAACCCCTTTGATCTTCAATTAGATTGCAAAATATGTTTAAAAGTAATCCCTTAATCTATTGGTCTTCAACCTTCAGCCTAATTCTAATTACAATTAGGCTATTTATAGTGATTATAATATTCACTAATTACATTTAACCCCCTAAACTTAGGCTAATTAATAGAAAATGCATAAAATGCATAAAAATGACTCAAACAAAGATAAAATATATTTTGTTCACACAAAATATATTTGTTACAATAAAACTCCTAGTCATTTAAATCTTCAACGTCTCGTCTCGGTTCCTCGTCTCGAACGTTTCGGGTTTGACTTTTGTTGATTTTGACTGTGACGTTGACTTTTGTTGACTTTCACTTTGTTGATAATATAGACTATCTTTTAAAGCTCCAACAGATAGTGAAGAACTCCTTTGAGAAGAATAAAGAGAAGGATTCTAAGAAGGGCCACTATCCTTCTGAGGAGAAGAAGAAGACTATGATGACCAAGTCTATGAGGAAGAACTTGATCAGAAAGAGCAAAAGAAAAGCAAGGAAGGCTCAGGAGATCAATGCTACTTTTGACTCCAAGCAGAAACAAGTTTTTATCTCTGCAGGGTTTGAAGTAGTAAAGACTGAAGGCATCAACCTAAACACCTCTGCTAAAAGTTCATGTTCATGTTCAAATCATCTTAGCACCAAGAAAAAGACTGATTTATTATGTACCACTGCTACACAACTTGGACCATCCAACTCCAAGAACAATCCTCAGCCCAAAAGGACTGTCTCAGCATCTGCAAGGATGAAGGTGGAGAAGGGATATGATCAAAGTCAGTCTTGTTCTCAGCAGAAGACTCTTATGAAGAAGAGAATTAAGTGTGTCCTGTGTGAATGTACAACTCATCTTGCTAAGGATTGTCCATACAATCCTAAAGGTACCCTTCACATGACCAGGACAAGGACTTCCAAGAGTTCCAAGAAGATTCAATCTTCGGAAGGAAAATCAGTTTCCTTCGAAAGCTCCAAAACTAAGAGGAAGGCAAGTCGAAAATTGTCTTCGAAAGAAAAGTTGGTCTTGGAAGGAAGGAATACTTCCGAAGCACTGAAGTCTGCTACAGTGTCTGCAGAATCTTCCGAAGTCCAGTCATCAAAACTTCCAAAGTCTCAAAAGCTTCTGAAGTGTTGAAGTTCAAGTCTAAACTTCCAACGGTGGTGTGGAAGTCAAAGAAAGACCAAGTGACTGGATGTTCTACATCAACAACAGCTCAAGATCCTCAAAGCACTACTATAGGATTATTATTGTTGCATTACCTTCTGTTTCTCTTAGTGAGCCCAAGACAATTAAGGGTTGGGTTTCTAATGTAACTAATCATATTCCTTGTGCAGGGACAGCTCAAGACAAACAAGAATGTCTGGATCATTGACAGTGGTTGTTCCAGGCACATGATAGGCAGTAGATCACTCCAAAACTTTGAAAGGATTGATGGAGGGCCAGTTGCTTTTGGAGGAGATGAAGGTGGTTACATTTCTGGAAGGGGCAAGGTCATAAATGGTAAGCTCAACATTGAAAAGGTAAAGTTTGTCAAGGAGCTAGGGTACAATCTTCTGAGTGTATCCCAATTTTATGATCAGAGTCATAAAAAGCTTTTTACTGAGCATGAGTGCATTGTTCTCAAGCCCGGGGTGGTCATTCCTCATGAGCATATTCTGCTTAGAGCCCCCAGGAAAGGGAACATGTACAAGATGGACTTGCAAGAAACATCTCCTTCTGGAGAAGTTTCATGCTTTCTGTCTAAAGCCAATAGTGATGAGTCTTTCCTATGGCATAAAAGAATATGCCATGTAAACTTTAAGAACATGAATATACTTATTAACAATGATTTGGTAACTGGGATGCCAAAGAAAGAGTTTACAAGTGATGACCATTATGTTGCATGCCTAAAAGGGAAGCAACATAAGGTATCGCATAAGCCTAAGGAAAGAAACTCCATCACTACACCCCTACACTTATTACATATGGATATCTTTGTCCCCACCAATGTAATAAGCCTAGGAAGGACTCTTATTGTTTAGTGATCACAGATGACTTTACAAGATTCACTTGGGTCTTCTTCCTTAGAACAAAGGATGAGACTCTTGGTGGAAGGGTTGTCTCATGGCATTGTAAGAAACAATCATGTGTCTCTACATCAACTATTGAAGCTGAATACATTGCTGCTGCAAGCTGCTGTGCTCAAGTGCTTTGGATTCAGAATAAGATGTTGGACTATGGGTTACACTTCAAGGAGACTCCCATTCACATAGACAACAATAGTGCTATCTCTATCATAGAGAATCCGTGCAACACTCAAGGACAAAACACATCAACATCAGGTATCATTTAATAAGAGATAACTATGAAAAAGGATTAATTAAACTAGTCAAAGTTCACACAGATGAACAATATATTGATCTGTTTACAATGGCTTTTGAGGAATAAAGATTTAAATATCTAATATCAGTTATTGGGATGATCAACTTTGAGTAGGTTTTTCTTAGAACTAATTTTTATTATTTCTTAAAATATGTGTGTCCTAAGTTGTCTAGTTCATCACTTTCATAAGCTCTTGTTTTCTTTGGATAAAACTTTTTGAAGACTTTCCTTAAAATTCTGAAAATTTTGACCCTTTGGAAGTTATGTTTTTAACTTCGGAAGAAACATATGCCTTTAAAACAACTAAAATCTTCTTTGGCACTTATATGTTTTCAAGGACAATCTTCTTCCGAAGCAAATTAACTCTCGGAAGTTTTTTCCTTTTGAACAAAACTTTCAAGTCTTGATTTTCTTCCGCAGTCAAAATTCTCAGAATCCTTAGGAAAATCTTCCGAGGTCATTTTAGCTTCGGAAGCTTTTTGACTTCTAAGAAAACTACTTTTTAAGCAAAAGTAAACTACTTTTTCAGAGGTGGGACCGACATTCAGATTTCAAAGTTTATCCTCTTTCATTAAACTTTATATGAAATCCTTTTTCACATATAAACCCAACGGTTTCCCCCTCTTTCTATCATCTGCTTCTTTCCTCCAAACCTAAAATCCCAAATTTCTCTCTGAAATCACTTTCTTTCATCATTCTTCATCCTTAAGCTCTCTCCAAATGGCCAACCCTCATCACAGAAATGACTCGAACTTTACCATACAATTACACAGGCAACATAACTAGGTTGCTCTGTTAAGCTCTAAGAAACATCCTCATTTCTCAAAGGTTTGTCATTTCTTAACTCCATCTAGCTACTTCACCTCCCTAACCATTGATCCTCCTCTTTATGAGGATCAACTGCTAGAATTCTGGAAGACCTACCAAGAGGTCGTAATAGATGGGGAGAAGGCACTATCTGCCATAGTGTAGGGAGAACAATCTTCATCACTCCAGCCATCATCAACATGCATCTTCAGCTGGATGATAAAGAAGGTGAGGTGTTCTTTCCAAAGGAAGCTGTAAATCATTCCTTTGCGTAGATGGGATATGAAGGAGATTTTTCTATCAAGACCTTCAGGAAAGGGAAGGTCTCATCCAAATGGAAATTTCTGCTCCATGTGGTTATCGACAGCTTATCAAACGAGCATGGTGGATGGGACCAGATTCCTGAAGATCTCTCCTTCGTTGTCCATGGAATGGTTCAGGGAGTCAAGTTCAGGTACTCTCAATTTGTATATACAAATTTGCTTGCTAATTTGGACTCCTTAGAATATTATCGGTTTCCTAGATATGTTCAACATATTCTTAACTATGAACTGGGCTCACAATTAAGTGGAACATGTAATATTCTTAAACTGGGACAGATGAAGCCAACATCTTTAAAATTTTAAGAAAGCCCACTGTTGGCTTCTCTGGGGTAGAAACAACCCTTGTCCCAAAAATGTTAGAGCTCATTGCTCAAGGTGACAACCTAGTAGCACCAGCTAGTGTTGAACCCACACCTTCTACTTCCCAACCATTTCAACAGCTATAAATCACCTTCACCTACCAAAGAAAATACAAACGAACCCCTACTTAGGCTATTCAATCTGTGCAGGCCCCCATATACTAACCCACACAGGAAGAAGTGGACACTTGAGCTCCCACTTCTCCTTAGGAGTAGACCACTTCCATTACTTCAATAATCAGTGCTGAGGTTCCTCATGCCCAGCCTGATGAGCTCATAAGCCCAAATGCCTTAAGCCATCACTCTAAGTCTCAACACTCAAGTGATCAACCTTCAGGGGACAGTTACATCCCCAGCCTTTGGACTTAAACCAACCAATTCCTAACCTTGACTTCTATACTGATAAAGATTTAGGTTTCAGTGACTACCATGATTCTCTCTTCTTTTCCCATACTAAAAGAGAGATGAGTGCTTCTGAGGATCTTATTTCCAGCCTACATCAGTCACCTACTACTGAGGTAGACACTCCTGAACCTGTTCAAGATATCCATATGGAAGAGGCTCTCACTTTTCCAAGTGATTCTATCATTAAGACCTCAACCATGGCAACTCTGCCCATTGACATCTCTACTGAGGCTATCAATAACTAGAGGAAATCCAGCAGCCAAGAACCTAAAGCTGGTGGTAGGAGCAAGGGCTTTGGTCCAGTTCTCTCATCCCCCAATGATTCTTCTGATGAAGATGAGGGGAATTTAAGACTAAAGGTGAAAAAATTATCTAAAACATGCACCTATTTAGTCTCCAAGGTTAGAAATCTTGAATCTCAAGTGACTACCTTGCATAATAGGGTCAATGATCAACAACTTCAGATTTCATATCTTAAGGAAAAACTAGCTAGGAGACCTTTAAGAAGAGCTCAACCAGGAACACAAGAACCTGTGGATGTGATTGACCTAACTCCTATCTCACCTATGCAAGTGGGTAATGCTACCAAAAAGGGGGAGAAAGTCATTACAATCACAAAACCTGGGAGTTCTTAAAGGAGTGTGGACATTGATGACCCACCATCCTCACTTGCAACTATGCATACTCAGCAACTTCCTCAAGTTCACATTAATGTGGACTCAATAGACAGTTTCATTCAGAGTCTGTTTGAGGAAAGAATACCAAGGGCAATGTCATGTCCACCAACTTCCAATCACATCATAGGGAGGAGGTATCATAGCAATATGAAGGCCCTAATCATCACTAGAGTTCAAGGGCAACAAGAGGTCACAACTTTCAGACCTTGAACTTCTATGAAGCTCTGGATTTAGTAAACAGGCACTTGTCAATCCAAGCCAATCAAGACAAGCTGATAGGATGGCTCAAAGGATCCAAGACCAGATCACTACAGAGTTCAACTTCAGAAGAAGACTAAGGCAATCCGGCAATGTCATCGGTTAACTAGATGTTGAGGCAGACCCTAAGATTGGTTTCATAGGGGAAACCTTGACTGAAGGCCTAGTGACAGAACCTAAGAGCCCTGTCTCATCACCATCAACTGCTGCAGAGATCAGTACCCTTTTTGAGACACTTGTTGGTCAAGGTGCTTCTCAACCTCTCTCTAGCCAGAGCTTGGAAGCAATACCAAGAAATGAAGGCCAAAGCTCTCTCCACCCTGAGTCACAAAGGTCTGTGAGTGATAAAAGGAAAAGAAAGATGACTTTTGAGGAGGTTGAGGAGAAGAAGAGAGAGGAAAAGGAAGCTAAGGGGAGAAAGTTCCTCTTCTAAGTCTGCAAGGCTTATGGAAACTACAATCAGGGCTGCCCCCAGACCAAACACTTAGGATGATGAGTTGAGGGCAGTCAGGATCATTTACTTGCAAATCAGGAACTATGACATTAACAATGTCATCTCTCTCTCTCCTTAGATGAATTGAATGAACTGGTTGACATAGAAAGGTCAAAGAAGAAGAAAGAGGTAGAAGATGCAGAGCTACTGGTACAAATCAAAGAAGACAAAAGAAAGAAAAGATTGTACAAGCATGTGCCTACTCTCTCCCTAGTTCAAGAAAGTCCTGCACATGAGGATGTGGTTCAACAAGAACCTCAGGTAGATAAAGAAGAACACAAGATCAAAATGATCATTTACCTAAGTGCCACAGGCCTCTATCAGGCAGGAGCACTTCTTCCCTTAACCTATGACTCTGTTGAGTTTGAGTATTTAAAACAACGTGAACTGGAGGTAGTCAAGGAAAGAAAGACAACTAAAAAGAAGCTAAAGGAAGAAGCTGCTAAGTCAAAAGCCATCATCCAGAGGAGCATGAAGAAATTTGTAGATAGGCAGAGGATGATGAGCTTCTTGAAGCTGTATGGATTCTCCAGAATGAGACTTGGCCCTATGTCTTTATCCACTATGGATGAGAATATAAGGGTAATCAAGCAGAAGACAAAGAGTGGAGAGGTGATTGACTTACATTCCCCTCCAACTCAAGCTCCACCTGAAGTGGAGGTTAAAGTTGAACAACCAGAGACAAAATAACCTGGACCTCCTGCTAAATCACAACAAGCTTCGTCTTCTTATCCATAGCAGGGTCAGACTCCCTCTCATTCTAAACCTGTGAAAGTGGAAGACCCAACTGAGAAAGACAATGAAGATCAATCAGGTTCTGCAGGCAAGTCTTCTCAGTTGAAAGGAACAAAGAGAATGAAAAGGATGGCTTTAAAGCCAAAGCCAAAGAAGAAGAAAGATACATCCTTTTCTGAACCTCAGGATGAGTCAGAACATCCCAAGGATGTGCAGCCAGAGGATGCTACATCATCTCCCAATCAAGCAGCTCCTCTAGCAGCAACAAGACCCATCTGGTCCTGGACATATACCACAAATCTGGAAAGATGGCATGTCATTAGAGATCAAGGCATTGAGGATGTCTACACATGGCAAGACATGTTCAATCTGCCTCTACATGATCTCTTGACATGAGAAGACATTTTGAGAGTCTGAGTGATCCTGATCATCTCATAAAGAAAGGAATGGTCATCATCATAACGAGGACTGTTGATATTTGAAGTCTTCAAAGAGTTTTTGTTGCATCAGCCTAGGGGGAGTTTGTAAGGAATACATGTTAAGGCTGATGCAACCCAAACACTTCAAGTCTCCTGCATGTTGCACAAGTACATTGAAGAAGAATGCTTCAAAAGTTTCACACAAGAAACATAAATATTCTAAGTGTGAAATCTTCCAAAGCCAAGACCAATATCTTTCGAAGCCAAAGATGAAGTCTTCCGAAGCTTCAGAGACAAAGTCTTCCGAAGCTCAACTCTTGAAGACAGATTTCTTCTGAAGACTTTTATTACACGTGCTTTATCTGATGTACTTTACAAAAAGCTGGACCCCATTCCGCTGCAATTCTGTAAGTCACCAACTTGCATGAGTTGGTGAAAAGGTCCATGCTTTTAGTAACTGTACATTGAGGTCTTGAGCCTAAAACTTTCTACTTCATGTACCTTATCCTTTTTGTAATATATTAGGATGTGAGTTATGGCATGTCATAGTCACAAGTCAAAAGGCAATTTGCCTTTTGACTCTACAATTGATTTTGTGTTGTGTCTAGTCAATTGTATCCAGCTGGCCTTCAAAGTATGGTCGGCTATAGGATGTAGTATATGTATCTCAAGTACTTGTAACTTTCCTTTATGCTTTGTAACACTTGTAAAAGAACTTGAGAAGGCAATATACTGCAATCTTGAAAACCATCTCCTTGTGTATTTTGCTATCATGTTTTGTCTCTTATTTACTTGTGTTCTTTGTATCATCTCTTGTGGTTAATCCAGTCTCACTGTTTGATCAGTCTAGTTAATCTCCTATTTGTGTTGGTGTGTTGTAATTGACCCCCATTCACCGGTCCTGCATATAGGTTAACCCATATGTGTGTTGATTTGTGTATGAGTGTAGGTAAAACCATTATAATTGGGAAATTACTAAAATTGACCATTTTAGAACATTTCGTTCTTCCGTAGATATGTTTCTTACATGTAAAATACATCCAAAGATCATCTACGGATGAACAACCAGCTCTGAAGTTAAAGTGAAGATCCCTTTAGAAGAACAAGACAGCTTAGGAAGAACATAGTATATTTTGAAGAACAAGAAAGCTTCGAAAGAACAAAGTATCTTCGTAAGAACAAGAAAGCTTCGGAAGAACAAAGTACCTTTGGAAGAACAAAAATCTATGGAAGTCTATATAGCTACGGAGTCCAAATACTTGTATTTAAATAATACAAGTGTTACAAATCAACACTTCAACAAGACACTAGTGCAAATCCCAAGAGTTCCGGTGTTTCCTTAACTAAAACACACGTGCCTATAAATATGGATCCTAGGTTTCACATAAAATATACACAAGAGACAGCGACAAACATTAGACGATCAACACAAAAACAACACATCAATTCACAAAAAACATAAACCCTAGCAACCGTCACATCAACATCAACACGACCAAAGCATTTATTGTTTATGTCATTCATTGATTACTCATTTGTAATAATTAAACAATGTTAATACATTTTAATCAAATTGTATTTGATTATTAATTGTGTTCGCATTATTGTGTTCGTCGTAATCATTATTCATTAATCAAATAATTAAACAAGGTTAATCTTGATTCTGCAAGCAATAACTTGATTTCCTTTAACACTGAGAATTCTTGATTACGATCCTTGGATTCACACTAAACACCCTCAATAGATAATAAGACATATATTTTATAATAGGATAGCATACACAAGTAAAACATACAATAAGATTATCATGATAAGGTGTGTACCCAAATAAATAAGCTCCAAACTAACATACACTAAGACAATATACACTAAAACTAGGTAAGTCATGGTATATATGCAAAATAAATATATAGCCTACTAATAGGAATAAAAGTATGCATACAGGGTAATTAACATGTAGAGTAAAAGCACAACAATATAGAAACAAATCTACGTCAAGGAATAGATGGCAAACAAAAGAATACTTAAAAGTAACGCAATAAAACACTCCTAAAAGACCCTAACCATAATCCTACCCTAAGACTTAACATGTTAAGGAAAATGAATGAATACCTATGTATAAGTATGGACCAACACATCTAAATGGATAGGCCCCACTAGAAGTCCTTAACGTTAGTCCTATGCCTCCACGTACTCTTGTCCTCGATCATGTACTCAAAGAAGTGCAACTCTATCATATCCCGCCTAATCATTTCATCCTAAGTCATCTTGAATCTTCCTTTAGTCCTCCTACCATCTAAGGTGAGGTTCTCTGTAGCTCTAACTACTACTGTCAACTGTCTTCTCTTCACATGGCCAAACCATCTCAATCTCCCTTCTTGAATTTTGTCTAAGATACATGCCACCCCTAGTCTCTCTTGAAACACATTGTTACTTATCCTATCCATCCTTGTATGTCCACACATCCATCATAGCATTTGCATCTCTGACACCTCTATTTGTCTCTCGGGCAACTTATATATGGCCCAACAATTGGTTTCATTTAAAATAGCTGGTCAAATGGAAACTTTATAGAATTTTCCCTTTAATCTCGTTAGAACCTCTTGTCGCATAATATCCCTGGTGCTGCTCTCCACTTGCACACCATGCCTGCACATGGTGAGCTACATCACTCTGTGTCTCCCCATCCTCCTAAACAAATGAGCCTAGATATTTAAACCTACTAGTTTGTGGTACCACTAGACCTTGAATAATAATTGGGTGTCCTGTTCATTTGCACCACTGAAGTTACAATGCATATATCCGTCTTAGAGTGACTTATCTTTAGCCTTTGCACTCTAATACCGCTCTCCATTCTTCTATCCTATCATTAAGCATTAGTTTGTTCTCTTCTATTAGCATAATATCATCAGCAAACAACATGTACCATGGAATTTCCTCCTTCACTAACTTGGATAACTCATCCAAAACTACCGTGAAAAGAAATGGACTCAATGCTAATCCTTGGTGAAGACCAACCTCTACGGGAAAGAATCTGTGTCCCCTAGTTGGGATCGCACACACATTCCCCCATATACATATCCTTGACTATCTGAATATACATCTCTGGAACACTTCTGCCTTAGTGACTTTCCCAAATGATGTGTCATGACACACTATCATAGGATTTTTCCATGTCAATGAACACCACATAAAGATCTTTATTCTTTTCAATACTTCTCTATTACTTTCCTTATAATGTGTATAGATTTCGTTGTAGAACGCCTTGGCATAAATCCAAATTAGGTTATCGTTACCAAGATTATCGTCTAATTCTCGTGTTAGTGACTCTCTTCCACATCTTCATAGTATGACTTAAGAGCTTTATTCCCCTATAGTTGTCGCAACATTGAACATGCCTTTTGTTCTTATATCGGGGGACTATAACACTACTCATCCATTGATTTGGCATCTTCCCAGCCCTAAAGATAATGTTAAATAACTCTATTAACCATTGATTTCCTTCCTCCCTGTAACACCCGGTTATTCTATTGAAGTAAATAAAAGTAAGAAATGCAATTTAGCCCAAGATGAGGGGTTAAAAGTGTCAAAAGGACAAAAGTACAAAAGTTGGTGTAAAGGTGGGCATGGCTGCCCACCCTCACTTCACATCACCTTTTTTCATTTGGATGAGAAAGAGAGAGAGTAGAAAACTACAGGTTTGAAGAAGAAGAAGAAGTGGAGGCTGAATTCAAGGTAAGAATTCGAAGTTTTTAAGTGTTTGTGTTGGGTTTTGTCTCGGGTATATGCTTATGTGCTTGTGTGTGTTTGTGCGTATGTGTTTTGTGGTTTTTTAGGTGTTTGAACTCATTTGCATACGGGTTAGAAGGAAGATACACCCAAAGTTGCACCAGGTGAGTTTCTAGACCCTGGTTTTACTTGTTTTAAACTCTCTTTGGGGCTGAAAATGTATTTAAAGGATTTTACAATGTTTATGTATGTATACCCGTATGTATTATGCATGGTTGATGATGTTTCTTAGATTCTTATAGGTTGTGCATGTTTAGGATAGTCTTGGTAAGCTTAGAATGAATAGGCTTGATGTTTGGGTTCGAAATTATCCTGGAAACATGCTAAACAGAAGGTTCATGCGCCTAAATAAGGCTCATGCGCCTAACATGCCTTAGAAATGCTTAGGTGTAACTCATGCGCCTGAACAGTGCCCACATGCGCCTAGAATATTAGTCGGACGACTAAGTGTAGGGCCATGTGCCCTAATATTGTCCATGTGTCCAAATAGCCTATGCACCTAAGTATCCATACGCCCGAATAGCCCATGCGTCTAAGTGTCCATGCGTCCGAATGGACCAAACGCCTGAATAGTATCCATGCGTCTGAAATAGCTCATGTGCCTAAGTGTTGAAACGGTTAAGTATTGGCTAATGCGCCTGCATAGTGATGAAACGCCCAAACAGGGCTCATGCGCCCAAATAGTGTTGGTGCGCCTAACACTTAGAATTTTTTACAGAATTTTTGGGAGTCAGTGCCTTTAGGGTTTTGACCGAGGTTTGACTAGGGCTTATTAATGCTAGGTTTCATGCATTATTATGATTGCCTTATGATTGTTCTCTACTATTAACATTATTATTATTACTATTAGTATGTGACTTTACGTGTTGTGTTTATTATCGTAACGTAAAGTATTACCAATAATAAAGCGAAAGAGCAATGAAGAAGAGAAGTGGAACTTAAATTAAAATGTTAACAAGTCTTGCAAGCATATAGGAGGTGCACGATCATGTTGTCGTTAGCTCAACTGTGATGCGGGTTAGCTACCTTATTTTGCATACAAGGCCAGTCAATTGAGATTGGCGAACCTTTGCGGCCTACTCTAGGTGTCTGGGCCAGCCTTGTATACAGTATTTAGAGCACCTTGTGGGAACAGAGGGCCCAACACCATTTCCCCCGCGCACATAGTTTAAGGTATTGCTCATTGGTCCGCATAGATAGTGAAAGATAAAGATAAAAGAATACAGAGTAAACAAGGCATACAGTAAAGAGAAAAGCATTATCTGATTGTATAGTTAATACGTGCTCACGTATAAAGAGATGAAGTTTTCATAAAAAGAGTATTTTCATATGTATACCTACAGGAAAGTATTTTATTACTTTTAAAACTAGAACTCACTCAGCAATGCTGACTTTTATACATTTTCAGTTGGCATGTAAATATTGTTGAGGATGGCACGAGGGTGAAGCTACTCGACAGGAAAAGACTGACATCCATTCATATCTATTATTGTTGTTGTTTTGTAATGCAATTAAACAATTCATTTGTATTCGGTTAAACAATAGTTTATTGCCCAACAACAGTGTTTTAATGAAATGAATGGTTTTTGTTAAAATGATTACGCTGCTTAAGCTTGTAAATTTATAATGTTTAATGTATTTAATGTTGTGAATGACCAATTGTGAGGTATCCGGGATATGTCTTTTTTAATGTTAACCAGTATTATGTGCACATGCTATGTGATTTATATGCTCTTAGTAGATTTAGATACTGATTAAGTCAGGATAGGATATGCTTGGGTCATGAAGAGTAAAGTAAGTGGCTAATCACAACTAGCCACTATAATTAGGGACTTACTATAATTGACATGAACTGAGTTATTACCTTGAATGACTGCGTTAGTGTTTGAATCTTATAATGTGTCAGAGGCCGTCCACGTCTGACTAGGAGTAGTGCTAAGGCTCCTGAGACGACCCATGAGAACCCTGAGGTTCATGGCCGGAACGAAGAGAATGAGAACGCTAGCTTGAATGCCTCAGCTATGGAGGTGATTGCTGATGAAGTACACCGGGTCATGTAGACAGTCTTACCATCTGTGGTAACTGAAGTCATCAGGGTTGTGAGAAGCAAGGAAAGGAAGGAGAAGGAGAATAGAAAGGGATCAATAGGCAAGGGAAGCAGAAGGGAGGAGGAACAACCAGAGCCTGAGACTGTGTTGTCCGATGAGGAGGAGGATGTGCAGTTATGTGGCGTTCCAAAGGTGTGAGCCCCGGACTTTAATGGTAATGGCAATGCTGCTACCACTCACCGCTGGGTGAGAGAAATGGAAGCAGTCTTGGAGATCAGTGAGTGTCGTGAGGACCGAAAAGGTGAAGTTCGCGACTCACTCTTTCTTTGATTCAACGCTATGTTGGTGGGACAATATTGTCCAAGCTGAGGGTACTAGAGCAATCGGAAGGATGAGGTGGAGTGAACTGAAAAAGTTGGTGGTCGAGGAATTCTGTGCTCACAGGGAACTCAATAAAATCGAGAGGGAGTTCTTGCAACTTCAAGCGGGAACCATGACCCACTAGCAGTACACCACTAAATTCAACGAGATGGCGAGGTTGGTGCCGATCAGGTGACGCCGGTGTCAAGGAAGATCAAGAGGTACATCCAGGGACTATCGGCTGACATTCGCAGACACCTTATTGTTGCTCAGCCGGGTATCTTTCGATCGGTGGTGGATTTGGAGGGTAGATTATATGATGAGCGAGAGGTAACTGTGGCGGAGGTGAAGAAGACGAGTGGGGATGGTAAGAACTGGAATGGGAAGAGGTTTGGACGTGGTGGTTTCACTCCAAACAAAAAGAAGAGGAAGGAGGACGACTGTGGGGTGTCGTCAAGATCAGAGCTGAAAAAGTGTGGCAGATGTGGAAGGGAGCATACCGGTGAGTGCAGGATGGTAATGAATGTATGCTTCAGATGTGGCAAGTCTGGCCATATTGCTAGAGACTATAGGGTGCTGAAGTGCTATAACTGTGGCGAGGAGGGCCACGCGACCAAAGACTATATGAAGCTGAGGGCGGAGAATTCCGGAGCAAAGAAGAAGCCAGAGAAAGGAGGGCAGAGCGCAAGTGCTAGAGCTTACACCATGACCCGGGAGGAAGCTAGAACTGATCCCGATGTCATGTCAGGTATGTTTCTATGAACCAAACTTGTGGCTCTGTATTGTTTGATTCCGGTGCTAGTAGGGGTTTTATTTCCACTACTTTCTGTGCTAAGTTGCCTATTAGTAGTAGAAATGTCACTGAACCATTCGATGTAGAAACCCCTATTGGCATGTCCACTAGAATTACTAATATGATAGAGGATTGTGCTATAGAACTAGAAGGTCATAGGTTTGCTACTAGGTTACACGTGATGCCCCTCGGTGGATTTGATGCAGTACTAGGGATGGACTGGTTAGCAACCAATGAAGCAAACATCGTATGTCGCAAGAAGATGATTCGATTAGTTGCACCCGATGGGAGTTTGGTTACGATTTATGGAGATCGCGTTACTACGAACTCGAAGGTGATTTCGATAGTGGTGGCGGGGGAAGTGCATGAAACGTGGATGTGGTGCCTACTTGGCCTACGTAGAAGATGTGGATGCGTTGGTACCGCAATTATCTGAGGTACCAGTGGTGTGTGACTTTCCGGACGTATTCCCGGAAGACTTACCCGGCGTGCCACCGGATCGCGAGATTGAGTTCCAAATTGATTTGATACCCGGTGCTCAACCCGTTGCCGAAGCACCATATCGATTAGCTCCTACTGAGATGAAGGAACTCATAAGACAATTGCAGGAGTTAATGGATAAGGGATTCATTCGACCGAGTATCTCTCCGTGGGGTGCTCCGGTATTTTTTGTAAAGAAAAAGGACAGAAGTATGCGAATGTGCATTGACTATCGAGAGCTGAACAAGTTGACGGTGAAGAATCGGTACCCATTACCGAGGATTGATGACTTGTTTGACCAGCTCCAAGGTGCCAGTTGGTTCTCGAGATCTAAGATTTGGCTACCATCAATTGAAGGTGAAGGAACAAGACATTCCTAAGACATCTTTCCGTACGCGTTATGGACACTATGAGTTCCTCGTTATGTCTTTTGGTCTAACTAACGCGCCAGCTGCCTTTATGGATTTGATGAATCGATTATGTTGGCCGATGTTGGATAGATCTGTGATTGTGTTCATTCAAGATATCCTGATCTACTCGAAGAGCGAAGAAGAGCATGCCGGTCACATTCGGGAGGTGTTGGAGACATTAAGAAGGGAGAGGTTGTATGCCAAATTCTCTAAGTGCGTGTTCTGGTTGCGCGAAGTTGAATACTTAGGTCACGTGGTAAATACAAAGGGTATTATGGTAGACCCTGCAAAGGTGGAGGCAGTGATGCAATAGAAGTTACCGAAGACGCCATCCGAGATTCGTTGCTTCTTGGGTTTGGCAGGATATTATCGAAGGTTCATTCAGGACTTCTCCAAGATAGCCTCCCTGTTGACTAAGCTGACCCGTAAGGATGTGAAGTTCGTGTAGGGTCAAGAGCAAGAAAGGGCTTTTGAGGAGTTGAAGGAAGGCTGACTTAAGCTCCTGTCCTGTCATTACCCGATGGAAGTGAAGATCTGGTGGTTTACTCTAATGCTTCCTACTCAGGGTTGGGGTGCGTGTTAATGTAGAGAGGGAAGGTTATAGCCTATGCATCCCGACAGTTGAAGGTTCATGAGGTCAATTATCCCACTCAATACTTGGAGCTAGCAGCCGTGGTCTTTGCACTAAAGATTTGGAGGCACTATCTGTATGGGACGAAGTGCACTATTTTCACTGACCACAAAAGCTTGAAGTATTTCTTTGAGCAGAACGACTTGAACATGAGGGACAGAAGATGGTTGGAGCTCATAAAAGATTATGATTATGAGATCCATTACGATTTGGGCAAGGCTAACGTGGTGGCTGATCCCCTTAGTCGGAAGAGAGGCCCGAGGCGATTCGGGTGAAAGCATATCAACTCATCATGACCTCTTATGTAATGAAGCAAGTCAAAGAGTTTCAAGATGAGGCACTGAAAGAAGATCATCTTAACTCTAAAACAATGAGAGGTCTGGTTGGGGAATTAGGATAACACACTTGGTTTTAAAACTCGATTTGGACGGGTGGATTCCTCATTTTGGGGATCTACGTGTGAAGATTATGGATGAAGCTCACAAAACTCGATACTCCATTCATCCTTGTGGCATGAAAATGTATCAAGATATGAAGAAAGAATATTGGAGGCCGGGTATGAAGCGTGATGTGGTGGGGTATGTGAGTAAGTGCCTTACTAGCTTATAGGTGAAGGCCGAACATCAGAAGCCGTATAGGAAGATTCAACCTTTGGATATACCGGAATGGAAGCGGGATCACATCACCATGGATTTCATTACGAAGCTGCCGCATACTCCGAAAGGTACGATGCCATATGGTTGATTGTCAACCGTCTAACGAAGAGTGCTCGCTTCCTACCAATCCGCGAGACATATTCATCCGAGAGGTTGGCAGATCTATTCATCAAGGAAGTTGTAACTCGTCACGATGTGCCGGTGTCTATTGTATCTAATCGTGACACCCGGTTTACATCAAAATTCTGGAAGAAATTACACGATGCCATGGGGACGAGGTTACATATTAGCACGGCTTATCATCCCCAAACTGATGGTCAGTCAGAAAGGACCATTCAGACACTAGAAGACATGCTTTGGGCATGTGTGATTGATTTTAGGGGAAGTTGGGATGACCACTTACCGTTAGCTGAATTCTCATACAACAACAGCTATCATGCCAGCATTGGCATGCCACCATATGAGATGCTATATGGTAGGAGATGCAGAACACCTGTTTTTGGGGTGATATTGGTCTGAAGGAGTTGGGGAGCATAGAGGTAATTAAGGCTATGACTGAGAAGCTTGAGAAGATTAAAGCCTTCACGAAGGCAGCCAAAGATAGACAGAAATCGTATGCTGATAAACGACACAGACCGATTGAGTTCCAGGTGGGTGATCGGGTTATGTTGAAGGTCTCACCTTCGAAGGGTATTATCTGATTCAAGAAGCGGGGCAAGTTGAGCCCAAGGTATTTAAGCCCTTTCCGAATCATTACTCGAGTAGGAGAGGTGGCCTATAGATTGGAGTTACTAGATGAGTTAAGTGGAATTCACCCGACATTCCATGTATCTCATCTGAGAAAGTGCTTAACTGATGAAGACATGATGGTTCCACTAGAGGATATCAAAAGAGATGAAGCTTCCACTGAGAGGTGGCCTATATAGGCCCTTTACAGTAAAGAGATGAAGCTTACACTGTACACGCGCAAGAGGAACCACTTTGTTCCTCAGCCTCTTCTCTTTATGATCGATGATTGCCACTGGTTGCTCCACATAATTGAGCCTTTCATCTACTTCAATGTCCTCTAGTGGAATAATCATGTCTTCATCAGCTAAGCACTTTCACAGATGAGATACATGGAATGTCGGGTGAATTCCACTTAACTCATCTGGTAATTCCAATCTATAGGCCACCTCTCCTACTCGAGCAATGATTCGGAAAGGTTCTATATATCTTGGTCTTAACTTGCCCCGCTTCCTAAATCGGATAATGCCCTTCCAAGGTGAGACCTTCAACATAACCCGGTCACCCACCTGGAACTCAATCAGTCTGCGTCGCCTATCGGCATACGACTTCTGCCTATCTTTAGATGCCTTCATGAAGGCTTTAATCTTCTCAAGCTTCTCAGTCGTAGCCTCGACTACCTCGACGCTCCCCAATTCCTTTTGACCAATATCACCCCAACAAACGGGTGTTATGCATCGCCTATCGTATAGCATCTCGTATGGTGGCATGCCAATGCTGGCATGATAGCTATTGTTGTACGAGAATTCAGCTAACGGTAAGTGGTCATCCTAACTTCCCCCAAAATCAATCGCGCATGCCCGAAGCATGTCTTCTAGTGTCTGAATGGTCCATTCTGACTGGCCATCAGTTTGGGGGTGATAAGCCGTGCTAATATGTAACCTCGTTCCCATGGCGTCGTGTAATTTCTTCCAAAATTTAGATGTAAACTGGGTGTCACGGTTTTACACAATGGACACCGGCACCCCATGACGAGTTACAATCTCCTTGATGAACAGGTCAACCAACCTCTCGGATGAATATGTCTCGCGGATCGGTAGGAAGTGAGCACTCTTCGTCAAGCGATCAACAATCACCCATATGGCATCGTATCCTTTCTTGTATATCCAAAGGTTGGATCTTCCCATATGGCTTCTGATGTTCTGCCTTCACTTGCAAACAAGTAAGGCACTTACTCACATACTCCACCACGTCACGCTTCATACCCGGCCACCAATAATCTTTCTTCATGTCTTGATACATCTTTGTGGCACTAGGATGAATGGAGTATCGAGTCTTGTGAGCTTCATCCAAAATTCTCACACGTAGATTCCCGAAACGGGGAATCCACACCCGTCCAAATCGAGTTTTAACACCAAATGTGTTTTCACCTAATTCCCCAACCAGAACTCTCATTCTTTTAGAGTTTAGATGATCTTCTTTCAGTGCCTCATCCTGAAACTTCTTGACTTGCTTTCATTACCTCAGAGGTCATAATCAGTTGGTATGCCTTCACCCAAATCGGCTCGGGCCTCTCCTTCCGACTAAGAGCATCAGCCACCACGTTGGCTTTGCCCGGATGATAATGGATCTCACAATCATAATCTTTGATAAGCTCCAACCGTCATCTCTGCCTCATGTTCAGATCCTTCTGCTCGAAGAAGTACTTCAAGCTCTTATGGTCAGTGAAAATGGTGCACTTCGTGCCGTACAGATAGTGCCTCCAAATCTTTAGTGCAAAGACCACGGTTGCTAGCTCCAAGTCATGAGTAGGGTAGTTGACCTCATGAACTTTCAACTGTCGGGATGCATAAGCTATAACCTTCCCTCTCTACATTAATACACACCCCAACCCCGAGTAAGAAGCATCTGAATATACCACCAAGTCCTCGCTTCCTTCGGGTAATGACAAGACAGGAGCTTGAATCAACCTCACCTTTAACTCCTCGAACGCCTATTCTTGGGCTTGACCCCATATAAACTTTACATCCTTTCGGGTCAACTTGGTCAGTGGAGAAGCGATCTTGGAAAAGTCCTGAATGAACCTTCGATAATAACCTGCCAACCCCAATAAACTACGAATCTTGGATGGCATGCTTGGAGACTTCCATTGCATCACAGCCTCCACCTTAGCAGGGTCTACCATAATCCCCTCGGGATTTATCATGTGACCTAAGAATTGAACTTCACGTAACCAGAACGCGCACTTGGAGAATTTGGCATGCAACTTCTCCCTTCTTAAGGTCTTCAACACCTCCCGAATGTGATCGGCATGCTCCTCCTCGCTCTTCGAATAAATCAGGATATCATCAATAAACACAATCACTGATTTATCTAACATTGGCCAACACACTCGATTCATCAAGTCCATAAAAGCAGCTGGTGCATTGGTCAGGCCAAATGACATAACAAGAAATTATAGTGACTGTAGCACGTGCGAAAAGCTGTCTTAGGGATATCCTGCTCCTTCACCTTTAGCTGGTCGTAACCAGATCGAAGATCTATCCTCGAAAACCAACTAGCACCTTGGAGCTGATCAAACAGATCATCTATTCTTGGTAGGGGGTATCAGTTCTTCACCCTCAACTTGTTCAGCTCTTGGTAGTCAATGCACATCCTCATACTACCGTCTTTCTTCTTCACAAACAGGACCGGAGCACCCTAGGGAGAGATACTCGGCCTAATGAACCCATTATCAAGCAGCGCTTGCAACTATTCCATCTATTCTTTCATTTCCGTCGGAGCTAACCGATACGGTGCCTTGGCAACGGGTTGAGCACCGGGTATCAGATCAATTTGGAACTCAATCTCGCGATTCGGTGGCACACCGGGTAAGTCTTCAGGGAATACGTCCAGAAAGTCACACACAACTGGTACATCAGATAGTTGTGGTGTTGGGGCGTCCACATCCTTTACGTAGGCTAAGTAGGCACTACATCCACGCCTCATGCACTTCCCTGCCACTGCCATCGAAATCACTTTCGGGATCTTCACAACTCGATCGCCATAAACCGTCACCTTATCCCCGTCAGGTGCTGTCAATCAGATCATCTTCTTGCGACACACAATATTTGCTTCGTAGTCCGCCAACCAATCCATTCCTATGACTACATCGAAACCACCTAAGGTCATCACGAATGGTCTGACAGGAAACTTATGACTGTCTAGTTCTATGTCATAACCTTCTATCACCTCAGAAATCCTTGTAGACTTACTTATGGCAGTTTGTACCTCGAAGGGGTTATTAATACATCTACTCTTACTGGGAAACTTAGCATAAAAGGCAATAGAAATGAAACTCCTACTAGCACTAGAATCAAACAACACAGATGCAAGAGTTTGGTTTACTAGAAACATACTTGACACCACGTCGGGGTCTGTCCTAGCCTCCTCCCGAGTCATCATGAAAGCTCGGGCGCTTGCCTTCTGTCCTTCTCCTCTAGCCTTCTTCGCTCCTGAACTCTCAGCCCTGGGCTTCTTACAATCCTTGTTCACGTGGCCATCCATGCCACAGTTTAAACATCGGACCATACGACATTCCTTGGTTATATGCCCCAGCTTCCCACATTTGAAGCATACATTCAACCCTAGTCTGCATTCCCCGCTGTGTTCTCTCCCATGCCTATCACACCTCCTTGCACCCGTACCCAATGTGACCACACGACGGTTGTCCACCCGTGCCTTCTTGTTACCCGTCGAAGCATTACCCCGACCAAACCTTTTCCCCTGCCAGTTACGATCACCACCACTCTTCTTTCCACCTTCATTCACCACCACCGTCCTCTCATCATACAGTCTCCCTACCAAATCCACTGCCAACCTAAACGTGCTCGGCCGGGCAGCGATCATGTGCTTGCGAATATCCGCTGGAAAACCCTGAATGTACCTATTGATTTTTCGAGACAGATGTGTCACTTGATCCGGCACCAGACGTGCCATCTCGTTGCATTTCGTGGTGTACTGCTAGTGCGTCATAGTTCCCGCCTCCAGTTGTAGAAACTCCCTTTCGACCTTGTCCATTTCCCGATGAGGACAAAACTCTTCAATCACCAACTTTTCAGTTCAGACCATCTCATCCTCCCGATGGCCCTGCTACCCTCGGCTTTGACAAATTTGTCCCACCAGCACAAGGCCGAATCCACAAAAGAGTGGGTAGCGAACTTCACCTTTTGGTCTTCCCAGCACTCGCTGATATCGAGGACAGCCTCTATTTCCCTCACCCACCGGTGAGCAGCCACAGCAGTGCCGTTTCCATCAAAAGTAGGGGGCTTGCATCTCATAAAAGCCCCATAGTTATAGCCTCTAGTCACCTCCGGCGCAGGCTCCTCTTCTTCCTCCTCATCATCACAGAGAACCGTTTCTGGCTCTGGTTGTTCTTGTCCCCCCGGGGACCTGTTCATCTCCTTCCTTTTCCCATCCCTTACTGCCTTGATCACTTCGGTCACCACAAACGGTAGAATCGTCTGCATGACCTGGTGAACCTCTTCCACCACAGTCTCCTTTACTAAGGCTCTTAGATTGGTGCTCTCGTCGCCTCCCTCCGAATAAGGGGTCTCTGGTTCTTCATGAACCACTTTCTCGACTCTGGGTCTCCCTCTCTTGGGTCACGGAGCAGCACCGTGACCTCCACCACGAGAGGCTTTCAAAGATCTACCACCAGCCATCTTCTAACACACTGTAAGACTCAAACACTAATGTGGTCATTCGAGGTAACACTCAGTTTATGTCAAGTATAGTAAGTCCCTAATTATAGTGGCCAGTTGTGATTAGCCACTTACTTTACTCTTCATACCCCAAGCATCTCCTATCCTGACTTAGTCAGTATCTAAATCTACATACAACACATAACCACATACCATGCGCACATAAACCGGTTAACATTACGAAAATACCTGATGGCACGCAGCTACTCAGATTGGCATCCCATTCCCATTCCGTCCCATTCTCTGTTTAAGTTAAAGTTTATTTTGAAATTTTACCCATTTCACTTAAACTTTGGCTCTGATACCAACTTGTAAGGCCCCGTTCCCGGAGACCTCACAGTTGGTCATTCATTGCACATAAAACATTATAATTACATTTGCCTTACGAAAACATTGCAGCGGAAACACAATAAAATATAACTTTCATATCATTACAAATTTTTTTGCAAGTTAAGACAAGCGTTCATTTCAAAACATCATTTGTTCACATTACAATGCAAAAACATCAACAAAAGAATGTCATCCAAAAGAGCTGAGTTGCCACCTCGTGCCATCCCCAGCAACATTTACCTGCCAACTGAAAATGTATAAAAGTCAGTTTTTCTGAGTGAGTTCTAGTTTTATAAATAAAACATACTTTTCTTACGAAAACCGTTCTTTACTTTCTTTCAAAATCATACTATACTTTTCATTCATCTGTGATCATACGTCATACGTACATACATATAATATCATCATTATCCTCTTTAATCTTTCATTCTTTACTTTCCTTTCTGAGAACCATAAACCCTTCCCTTCTTTTCATGATACTGGACCTAGACCTATCATAGACCTTCTATAACGGTGCATCACACCTCGCGGTCACAGTACCTAGGGTAAGATTTAGGTTTACTATGCAATACCTTCCGGTTTGTGGTTCTGGACCTAGGTCTCTCATAGACTTTCTATAACGGTGCATCACACCTCGTGGTCACAGTACCTAAGGTATGATTTAAGTTTACTATGCAATACCTTTTTGTTCGTGGTCTGGACCTAGGTCTCTCATAGACCTTCTATAACGGTGCATCGCACCTCGTGGTCACAGTACCTACGTATGATTTAAGTTTACTATGCAATACCTTTCTGTTCGTGGTTCTGGACCTAGGTCTCTTATAGACCTTCGATAACGGTGCATCACACCTCGTGGTCACAGTACCTAAGGTATGATTTAAGTTTACTATGCAATACCTTTCTGTTCGTGGTTCTGGACCTAGGTCTCTCATAGACCTTCAATGGTGCATCGCACCTCGTGGTCACAGTACCTAAGGTATGCAGCAATAGTTTTATGCAAATGGTTAATCACAAAAAAAGACCCTGATGTACATGCCATGCTTACAAGACTATCTCTACTTTCATTACTCATTAATGCATGCATTCTTACTTCATGTTCCTCTTTCCTTTATCTTTCACTTTACGTTACATAATACTTCATTTATTCATTAACATCACACGTAAAGTCATAGGAAAGATAAACATACATCATCATAAGGAACATAAACATAGCAGTCATACATCATCATGCAGGGCATCATACATTCATAACATACATCATGTTTAACCATGCAACATCATCACCATCATCAATCATATAACATAACATGCCCATCATACCATCTATGACCCCAAAAGTCAACTTACATAGCCCCCCGGAATCTCCCAAGTCAAAGCGTACATTACACTTTCCCCAAAAATCAGAAAAATATTCTTAGTCCTTAGGCGCATGGGCACTATGTAGGTGCATGGGCACTATGTAGGTGCATGGACACTATGCAGGCGCATGGGGAACACTTAGGCGCATGGGCAACTTTCAGGCGCATGGGCACTATGCAAGCGCATGAGTGCTTAGGCGCATGGGGAAATCCTGGACGTCTGGACACTTAGTCAATTCCAGCCCAATTCTAGGCGCATGGGTACTATTCAGGCATATGAACACTTAGGCGCATGAGCCACTTAGACGCATGGGCACTATTGGGGTGCATGGCCCCACACTTACTCATCCGACTAATATTTCTAGGCACATGGGCCACTGTTCAGGCGCATGGGCTATACTTAAACATTTCTAAGGTAATCTTAGGCACATGGGCTACTGTTTAGGCGCATGGATTACACTTAAACCTTTCTAAGGCAAATTCAGGCGCATGAGCCTTATCTAGGCGCATGGACCTTCTGTTCAACATGTTTCTAGTATGTTTTCAAACCCAATCATCAAACCTATCTGTTCTAAGCTTAATGTGGCTATTCTAACATGAATAACCTAAAAGCATTCAAGAATCAACATACAACATGCACAATGCACAAATACATGAACTTTTAAAATCATTTTAATACATTTTCAGCCGCAAAGATCGTTTAAAACAAGTAAAAACTGGGGTCTAGAACTCACCTGATGCAACTTGGGTATCTCTTCCTTTCTAACCCGCTTGCAAGGAGTTCAAACACCTAAAAACAACACCCAACACACACACCCGAGCACATACACAAACACATAAGCACATAAGCATGCAACCGGGATAAAACCCGTCATAAACACATAAAAACCATGATTCTTACCTTGAATTTGTTCACTTCTTCTTCTTTTTCTTCAGCCGAGAACTCCTCTGCTCTCTCTCTAGAACCGAAGAAAGATGATGTGAGGTGAGGGTGGGCGGCCATGCCCACCTTTACACCAACTTTTCAAAGTTGTCCTTTTGGACACTTTTAGTCCCTCCACTTGGACTTAATTGCCTTTCTTTCTTTTATTCTTTATATCTTGTGTATTTTTTAAATAACCGGGTGTTACAGAAGTAGACGAAAGGCTTAATTATGTGGAGCAAGCAGTGGCAATCATTGATACAAAAGAGAAGAGACTGAGAAATAAAGTGGTTCCCCTTGTGCGTGTGCAATGGAAGCACAGAAAGGGATCCAAATCTACATGGGAGACTGAGGAGGAGATGAGGCAGCATTACCCTTATCTGTTTGAGGAATAACAGGTTTCAAGGATGAAACCTAAATAAGGGGGGTGGACTTGTAACACCTGGTTATTCTATTAAAGTAAATAAAAGTAGGAAATCAAATTTAACCCAAGATGAGGGGTTAAAAGTGTCAAAAGAGCAAAAGTACAAAAGTTGGTGTAAAGGTGGGCATGGCCGCCCACCCTCACTTCACATCACCTTTATTCATTCGGATTAGAGAGAGAGAGAAGAAAACTACGGGTTTGAAGAAGAAGAAGAAGAAGAAGAGTGAGGCTGAATTCAAGGTAAGAATTCAAAGTTTTTAAGTGTTTGTGTTGGGTTTTGTCTTGGGTATATGCTTTTGTGCTTGTGTGTGTTCGTGTGTGTGTGCTTTATGGGTTTTTAGGTATTTGAACTCAATTGCATACGGGTTAGAAGGAAGATACACCCAAAGTTGCACCAGGTGAGTTTCTAGACCCCGGTTTTACTTGTTTTAAACTCTCTTTGGGGCTGAAAATGTATTTAAACGATTTTACAAAGTTTATGTATGTATACCCGTATGTATTATGCATGTTTGATGATGTTTCTTAGATGCTTATAGGTCGTTCATGTTTAGAATAGTCTTGGTAAGCTTAGAACGAATAGGCTTGATGTTTGGGTTCGAAATTATCCTGGAAACATGCTGAACAAAAGGTTCATGCGCCTAAATAAGGCTCATGCGCCTTGAAATGCCTTAGAAATGCTTAAGTGTAACTCATGCGCTTGAATAGTGCCCTCATGTACCTAGAATGTTAGTCAGACGACTAAGTGTAGGGCCATGCGCCCCAATAGTGTCCATGCGTCTAAATAGCCGATGCGCCTAAGTATCCATACGCTCGAGTAGCCCATGTGTCTAAGTGTCCATGCGTCTGAATGGACCATATGTCCGAATAGTGTCCATGCGTCTGAAATAGCTCATGCGCCTAAGTGTTGAAATGGTTAAGTATTGGCTGATGCACCTGCATAATGATGAAACGCCCAAACACGGCTCATGCGATCAAATAGTGTTGGTGCGCCTAACACTTAGAATTTATTATAGAATTTTTGGGAGTCGGTGCCTTTAGGGTTTTGACCGAGGTTTGACTAGGGCTTATTAATGCTGGGTTTCATGCATTATTATTATTGCCTTATGATTGTTCTCTATTATTAATATTATTATTATTACTATTAGTATGTGAATTTACGTGGTGTGTTTATTATCGCAACATAAAGTATTACAAATAATAAAGCGAAAGAGCAATGAAGAAGAGAAGTGGAACTTAAATTAGAATGTTAACAAGTCTTGCAAGCATATAGGAGATGCACGACCAAGTTGTCATTAGCTCAACTGTGATGCTGGTTAGCTACCCTATTTTGCATACGAGCCAGTCAAATGAGATCGGCGGACCTTTGTGGCGTACTCTAGATGTCTGGGCTAGCCTTGTATACAGTATTTAGAGCCCCTTGTGGGAACAGAGGGCCCAACACCATTTTCCCCGCACACATAGTTTAGGGTATTGCTCATTGGTCCATATACACAGTGAAAGATAAAGATAAAAGAATACAAAGTAAACAAGCATACAGTAAAGAGAAAGGCATTATCTGATTGTATAGTTAATACGTGCTCACGTATAAAGAGATGAAGTTTTCATAAAAAGAGTATTTTCGTATGTATACCTACAGAAAGTATTTTATTACTTTTAAAACTAAAACTCACTCGCTGACTTTTATACATTTTTAGTTGGTAGGTAAATATTGCTGAGGATGGCATGAGGGTGAAGTTACTCGGCAGGGAAAGACTGACATCCATTCATATCTATTATTGTTGTTGTTTTGTAATACAATTAAACAATTCTTTTGTATTCGGTTAAACAATAGTGTGTTGCCCAACAACAATGTTTTAATTAAATGAATGGTTTCTATTAAAAAATTTCGCTGCTTAAGCATGTAAATTTATAATATTTAATGTATTTAATGTTGTGAATGACCAACTGTGAGGTCTCCAGGAATGGGGCCTTACACTCCCCCAGACAATCCCATACTTCAACTGGAATGTTGTCTGTCCAAACCACCTTAATCCATCTCATCACTTCCTCGTTTATGATGTTTCGACAATAAGAATTATTCAGTTGCATTTGTTGAGTCATTTGATTGATATCTTCTTGCTGAATAGAATTCATTACATTGAAAAAATTGTGGAAATAAGTTCCCTACCTCAGTTTAATATCCTGCTCCTTCACAGGACTTTTCCATCCTCCCCCTTTATAAACTTCATAACTCCTAGGTACTGCTTCTTACGCTCTCTAGCTTTGGCAATCTTGAACATCTTATGTTCTCCTTTTTTTCATTTCCAGACTCTTGTACATCCTGTTATATGCTATGTTCTTTGCCTCTGATGCTACCTTTTTGCATCTCGTTTGCCCTATTTATATCTCTCTTTAAAATTGATAGTTCTTCCTCATTGTTGCAACTCATAAGCTCCCTAAAATATTTTTGTTTGTTTCTTATCTTTCTTTGCATGTTTTCATTCCACCACTAGGATTCCTTATGTCTGAGTCCTACCCATTATGACCCCAAGCATTTTCATTGCTGCTTGTATAACTCTAGTGGCCATAGCATCCCAGTTTTGGTTGGGATATTCATGCAACCTAGTTGGGGTCATTGATATGACCTTATTGCTAAAGATAGTAACAATTTCATCTTTCAGCTGCCCCCATCTAATCAAAGTTCTGATTTGTTTTCTTTTCTCTATAGTCGTTTTCTTCATACATAGATCTATCACCGGTAGATAATGTTGAGTCACTACCATCTGGCCTGGTATTTCCTTGTAGTACTTCCACCAACTGCAATCCTCTCTTCTCATTATTACATACTCTACACCAACTACAATCCTCTCTTCTCATTATTACATAGTCTATCTGCGTGTGATGGCCTCTATTGCTAAAAGAAATTAAATGTGAATCTGTTTTCTTGAATAACAGTTTATAACACTTAGGTCATGGGCCAATGCAAAGTCAAAAAGCTCCCTACCACCTCAATTGATAAATATGATCTTTACATAATTTATATTTCTGTGCAATATGAACTATGCTAACTACCTATTAGCATCCATTGTTTGAAAGAAGATCATATTTGGGCATATTGTTAAATAAGAGTTAGATGTAAAAATTTAAACTAAAATAGGTAGGTGTAGTGTATATTAGAAAGATCTAAATTGATCATTAGATGTAGAACAATAAGATAATTAATTAAGTTCAAGTTGTTCAATTTTATTTTTAGTGGGACAAATATTTGATGGTGTGTCAATATACGTAAAGCAGGAAGTACTTTATAAGGCTTAAAGTCAGTAGCGGACTTACCATAAGTGGGGATATGTAACATGTATTGAAGTTTTTCAATTCACCCCATGTATTTTTTACTTCGACCCCTATGAAAATTTTTTATGACCCCTATGAAAAAGATTGTGACCCCTAAAATCAAAAAAGTATTAAAAATATTCATCCTACTAAAATGTAAATTAATAGTCTGTTTCGGTTTAAAAAAATAAGTCAAATATAATCACTAATAGGTAAATTTGTTATTGAATCTTGTAAGCCCATTAATTAATGTTAAGAGTCCAATCTATATTTCATTAATCTGAAATGTTTTAAACATTGTAAAACTTTCATTTAAAATACAAACCTTTAAAAGAAATCAAAGGCCGGCGACGGAATCGGCTACCATGAAAAGAAATGCAGAAACTCTGCATGAGTTTATTCTAAAAAGCGTCTTGAAGAATTGCCATTTACCGAAACAAGTTAGTGGAGAAAATATCTGTAAGTTTTGAATATATTGTTTTGTTTTATATGAAATATATTGTTTTGTCTTATATGAAATATATTGTTTTGTCTTATATGAAAATATATGTGATTGTGAATGTTTGTTGATGATTCATCTTACTTGAATACTTATAATTATTTTATTTTATGTTAACTAAAGTTTTTGATTCTTATGTTTTTAATAGTTAATATTTGAATAAATATTAAACGACGTATGTTGATTTCAATTTTAGGATTATGGAGAAATTTCTTAAAAGAAAGTTACCGATAATCATCATCACCAAGTGGTATTCTAGATAAAATATATTTAGAACATCTTTCATGGGATCCTTCCGAATGTAAACCTATTAACTCTTATCACCCCTAATAAAAAATATGAAATTAGACGAGCATATTGGATGAGAGGTACATGTCAACCACGAGATCATAAGTTTCCGCAAAGAATGTTTAGTCGTAATGCTAGATGTTTTAGAGAAGAATTGTAGGATTAGTTAAGGGTCACTTAACACTTAGTTTTTCTCTCAAACTCACTTAGAACAACACTCGGATGAAGGTAGAGTCATTAAGAGTTGATCACAATATAGTAAGTAATACAGAACACAGAAACTAATTTTCAAGGTACTTGTATATATTGCTTCTCAACTCAAATATTACAAGACTCTTACAAGCTTATCTTTACGAGTTACAATGAGAAACTATATATAATACTACTTACAACCGGATATACTTTGATACCAGCTGGGATCATATGACTAAAGCCTATACTACAAGACTATTATTTAAGGTATCTCGGATAAAGTCTTATCTGAGATTTGGTAGTCAGGACATGTCCCTGACTTACCTTTTGTCACCAACTAAAGTTGATAACATGTACTATCATAAAAAGGTAAACAGTGGAATAAAGTATGGTCAACTGCATGGCGCTTTGAGAAAACGCCATACAGTATCAGAGGTCTGCAGCGGAGTGCCAGAGACCGTACTTATGTCCACTGGTTCATAGCAGTGTCTTCCGAAGGTTAAATGGCTTTGGAAGAACAAGTACTTCCGAAGCCACTTATACTTCGGAAGAGGCTGCTTCTTCTAAGGCTTGGGAACTTCTTCTTTTCTTCATACTTCGGAAGTAGTCTTTTGATTGCTCTTCTAAGACGTAACCTTCGGATGTATGCTCTTGACTTCAAAGTAGAGTTCTGTCTTCGGAAGCTGATCTTTTACTTTGTCTTCGGAAGAACTTTACAACATTCGGAAGTTCCATGCTAAGTTTCGGAAGCCTTTGCATGTAGCACCAAAATTATCTAAGTGATTTGGTTTTGGTTGCACCAGCCTTCTTCTTGATCTAACAAACTCCCCCTAGGCTGATGCTACCAGAACCTCACTTGTTTCTGCTTCTCAAAACTTTCAGCACCAAGGAGAGTAGATATTTATCTATTTCCTTGTTCTTCCCTAATGTGGTGCTGAGAAGTTTGTACAAATCCTTGGTAGACAGGAAGTCCAGTCTGTCACCTTGGATGATATGTACTCTTTATTGTTGCCCTCTGAAAAGAATTAGTTGATGGGAACTGTAATCATATTCCCATCTAACTATAGGTTCCAATTCAGGACCCTCTACCTCTGTAGAAAGGCAGTGCCTTTGGTAGGAGGTCTTTCCTTGTCTTCCTGTCTTCTCAATCTCAACTCTTCTTCAATCTTGGCCTTCGCAGTTAGCTTAGCTAGATGAAGACTGCTGAGATGATTTCTGATGAGTGCAGCAGCTTCAGAGTTGGAAGGGTTAGAGAATGGCTTCTCTGCTAACTTAGCAATATCAAATCTGCTAGAATGTAACAGAGAGGTTGTATTAAGTCTGTTGACTTTGCCATTCTCCCTCTCAACAACAAAGTTGTGAGAAGTTTCATCGAACCTCCACCGGATTATTCCTTTTCTAGGCACAGAGACTGACTGGGAATCTGGTCCTCTTTCTTAGTATCCAGCAGGGTCACCAGTTTCCTTCTAAGTTTCTTCTCTTCATCATTCAGTGAATCTGAGTTGAGACCTAGAAGTCTAGCTGCCTGGTCCAATGTTCCTCTAGGTAAAACAAGGAACTGATCTCTTGTGAGGAAACAAGAAGATCCATCAACATAGGTGGTGTTGATAAAATCTTCATCACATGAGACTTCGCTCAAAGTTGTGCAGTTGATGAGCTTATTCTTGATTACCTTGAACTCCTCAAGAGAGAGATGTTGAGAAGGCTGAGGAGATGGTTGTTGGGTAGGTTATGGTTCAGAGGTTCTAGGAAGTGTTTTTGGTTGAAGGATGGGAAGTTTAGGTGGTTGAGGTGATGAGACGGGTGAGGGTAAGAATGTAGGTTCAGGGGTGAAGGGCTTAGTCTTGATAGTGAAGGGTAAGGGTGAGGGATTAGGTTGTGGTTGAGTGATTATAGTGAAGGTCATCCCTTTTACCCTTCTGTACATCTCTTTTCTCTATCCCAAGCGGATGTCAGCCTTGATTTCGCTGACAATCCGTTGGAGTGTCCTCTCTGACATGGGACCCACCTTCCTTCCAGAGAAGCCATGAGCCCGAAGATAGTCCTTCATCCAGGCCTTGTCACTAAGCTTCCTGGTTGCAGTGGTCTTTGATGCTTCCTCCTTCTTCTTCCTTTCCTTTAGCTTTTCCCTTGCAGCCTTTCTTCTCTCTTTCTCCATTAGATCCTGCTTTTTGTTGTAGAGCCAAAGGATTGTTTCATTGTCGTGTGGAGAGAGTTCTTGAAGATCGAAGCCTCTGGAGATTAGGAACTCTATCCTATCTCTCCTCTACTGCAAGTCAGCCTCCTTCTGTTCTTTTTCTTTCTCTTTCTCTAAGGCCAACCTAGCTGCCTTTTGTTGTTTCTCAAGTTACAGTCTAGTTGCCTTTTCTAGCTCCACCAACTCCTCTAGTGGTAGCAGGAGTGTTTCTTCATTAGCAGCTCCCAATTGGATGAGCTGATCAATTATATCTTCTCTCCTTTTATTATTGTCAGCCTCCTGATTGGCTGCAGCTGCTTTTGTACTAGCAGCTAGCAACTTATTAGTTGTAAGTCTTCCTTTCTTCTTTAATTTCTCAATCTTCTCCTCTTCCAGAATCTCTTCCGCAGTCATCTTCTTTTTCCCTTTGTTATCCTATGAAGATCCTGACTGTGATGGTTCTTGGAGAGTGGATTCTAATTGTGAGAGAGACAAAGAGGGTGTTTGGGATAGAGGTAGATTCCAAAAGTCCTCACTATTCACCTCTGGTGCCATTTCTAGGATTGCATCTGTGATGATCAGTTCCTCGGACATCTTGAACAGTCCTTCCGCTGCTTCCATTTCAGCTTTGGAAGATTCAGCTTGTTCTTCTGAGGCTTCAACTTCAGCTTCGAAAGTTTAAGGAAATGCAGATTCTGTCCTGGCTGTTTCAGTTGTGAGCCATCAGTCCCCATTTCCCCTTCGAAATGAATCCTAGGTTCCATGTGGACCTTAGGTTGACCAACTTCTTCCACAGTGGTAGAAGGTGCAGTTAGCCTTTGAAGTTCTTCAGCTCCGAAGTAAATCATTGCAGCATCTGGGCTTGGCTGATCAATAGAGGATCTCAACATAAACTTGGTGAAGATTCTGTAGAGATCTCTGAGCATCTTTGGGTCGATTTGTAGTACAACTTGAGATGGCTCAGACAAAGTGATGACAAGAGTAGAAGATGTTGAGGTTAAAGTATGAAGCTATGGGTCCTCAAGTGTTTGTCTTTGAACATTCTCCCCCTTTTTGGTAGCATCATCTTGAGTGCTAGATGAGCTAGAGAAAGAAGTCAATGAGACCTGAACAGGTACATGCCTAACAGATCTCTTGGTCTGTTTCTCAGCTGCTTTTGTACTAGCAGCTAGCAACTTCTTAGTTGGAAGTCCTCCTTTCTTCTTCAGTTTCTTAATCTTCTCCTCTTCCTAAAGCTCTTCCGCAGTCATCTTCCTTTTCCCTTTGTTATCCTATGAAGATCCTGACTATGGTGGTTCTTGGAGAGTGGATTCTGATTATGAGAGAGGCAGAGAGGGTGTCTAGGATAGAGGTAGATTCAAAAAGTCTTCACTATTCACCTCTGATGCCATTTCTACGGTTGCATCTGTGATGATCAGTTCCTCGGACATCTTGAACAGTCCTTCTGCTGCTTCCATTTCAGCTTCGGAAGATTCAGCTTGTTGTTCTGAGACTTTAACTTCAGCTTTGGAAGTTTAAGGAAATGTAGATTCTGTCCTGGTTGTTTCAGTTGTTGGGCCATCAGTCCCCATTTCCCCTTCTAAATGAATCGTAGGATCCATGTGGACCTTAGGTTGACCAACTTCTTCCATAGTGGTAGAAGGTGCAGTTAGCCTCTAAAGCTCTTCACCTCCAAAGTAAATCATTGCAACATCTAGGCTTGGCTGATCAGTAGAGGATATGAACAAAAACTTGGTGAAGAGTCTGTAGAGATCTCTGAGCATCTTTGGGTCGATTTGTAGTATAACCTGAGATGGCTCAGACAAAGTGATGACGAGAGTAGAAGATGTTGAGGTTGAAGTATGAAGCTGTGGGTCCTCAAGTGTTTGTCTCTGAACATTCTCCCCCTTTTTGGTAGCATCATCTTGAGAGCTAGATAAGCTAGAGGAAGAAGTCAATGAGACCTGAACAGGTACATGCCTAACAGATCGCTTGGTCTGTTTCTCAGCTGCTTTTGTACAAGAAGCTAGCAACTTCTTAGTTGGAAGTCTTCGTTTCTTTAATTTCTCAATCTTCTCCTCTTCCTGAAGCTCTTCCGCAGTCATCTTCCTTTTCCCTTTGTTATCCTTTGAAGATCATGAATGTGGTGGTTCTTGGAGAGTGGATTCTGATTGTGAGAGAGGCGGAGAGGGTTTCTAGGATAGAGGTAGATTCAAAATGTCCTCACTATTCACCTCTGATACCATTTCTTGGAGTGCATCTGTGATGATCAGTTCCTCGGACATCTTGAACAGTCCTTCCGTTGCTTTCATTTCAGCTTCGGAAGATTCACATTGTTCTTCCGAGGCTTTAACTTCAGCTTCGGAAGTTTGAGGAAATGCAGATTCTATCCTGGTTGTTTCAGTTGTTGGGCCATCAGTCCCCATTTCCCCTTCGAAATGAATCTCAGGTTCCATGTGGACCTTAGGTTGACCAACTTCTTCCACAGTGGTAGAAGGTGCAGTTAGCCTCTGAAGCTCTTCAGCTCTGAAGTATATCATTGCAGCATCTGGGCTTGGCTGATCAGTAGAGGATCTCAACAGAAACTTGGTGAAGAGTCTGTAAAGATCTCTAAGCATCTGTGGGTCGATTTCTAGTATAACTTGAGATAGCTCAGACAAAGTGATGACAGGAGTAGAAGATGTTGAGGTTGAAGTATGAAGCTGTGGGTCCTCAAGTGTTTGTCTCTGAATATTGTCTTCATTTTTGGTTGCATCATCTTGAGAGCTAGATAAGCTAAAGAAAGAAGTAAATGAGACCAGAACAGTTACATGCCTAACAGATCTCTTGGTCTGTTTCTCAGCTGCTTTTGTACTAGCAGCTAGCAACTTCTTAGTTGGAAGTCTTCCTTTCTTCTTTAATTTCTTAATCTTCTCCTCTTCCTAAAGCTCTTCCCCAGTCATCTTCCTTTTCCCTTTGTTATCCTTTGAAGATCCTGACTATGGTGGTTCTTGAGAGTGGATTCTGATTGTGAGAGAGGCAGATAGGGTGTCTAGGATAGAGGTAGATTCAAAAAGTCCACACTATTCACCTCTAATGCCATTTCTAGGATTGCATCTGTGATGATCAGTTCCTCGGACATCTTGAACAATCCTTCCGCTACTTCCATTTAAGCTTTGGAAGATTCAGCTTGGTCTTCCGAGGCTTTAACTTCAGCTTTGGAAGTTTGAGGAAATGCAGATTCTGTCCTGGCTGTTTCAGTTGTTGGGCCATGAGTCCCCATTTCCCCTTCGAAATGAATCTTAGGTTCCATGTGTACCTTAGGTGACCAACTTCTTCCATAGTGGTAGAAGGTGTAGTTAGCCTCTGAAGCTCTTTAGCTCTGAAGTAAATCATTGCAGCATCTGGGTTTGGCTGATCAGTAGAGGATCTCAACAGAAACTTAGTGAAGAGTCTGTAGAGATCATTGAGCATCTTTGGGTCGTTTTGTAGTATAACTTGAGATGGCTCAGACAAAGTGATGACAGGAGTAGAAGATGTTGAGGTTGAAGTATGAAGTTGTGGGTCCTCAAGTGTTTGTCTCTGAACATTCTCCCCCTTTTTGGTAGCATCATCTTGAGAGCTAGATGAGCTAGAGGAAGAAGTCATGAGACCTGAACAGTTACATGCCTAACAGATCTCATGGTTTGTTTCTCAATTGCTTGTGTACTAGCAGCTTGCAACTTCTTAGTTGGAAGTCTTCCTTTCTTCTTTAATTTCTCAATCTTCTCCTCTTCCCGAAGCCCTTCCATAGTCATCTTCCTTTTCGCTTGTTATCCTTTGAAGATCCTGACTATGGTGGTTCTTGGAGAGTGGATTCTGATTGTGAGAGAGGCAGATAGGGTGTCTAGGATAGAGGTAGATTCAAAAAGTCCACACTATTCACCTCTAATGCCATTTCTAGGATTGCATCTGTGATGATCAGTTCCTCGGACATCTTGAACAATCCTTCCGCTACTTCCATTTAAGCTTTGGAAGATTCAGCTTGGTCTTCCGAGGCTTTAACTTCAGCTTTGGAAGTTTGAGGAAATGCAGATTCTGTCCTGGCTGTTTCAGTTGTTGGGCCATGAGTCCCCATTTCCCCTTCGAAATGAATCTTAGGTTCCATGTGTACCTTAGGTTGACCAACTTCTTCCATAGTGGTAGAAGGTGTAGTTAGCCTCTGAAGCTCTTTAGCTCTGAAGTAAATCATTGCAGCATCTGGGTTGGCTGATCAGTAGAGGATCTCAACAGAAACTTAGTGAAGAGTCTGTAGAGATCATTGAGCATCTTTGGGTCGTTTTGTAGTATAACTTGAGATGGCTCAGACAAAGTGATGACAGGAGTAGAAGATGTTGAGGTTGAAGTATGAAGTTGTGGGTCCTCAAGTGTTTGTCTCTGAACATTCTCCCCCTTTTTGGTAGCATCATCTTGAGAGCTAGATGAGCTAGAGGAAGAAGTCAATGAGACCTGAACAGTTACATGCCTAACAGATCTCATGGTTTGTTTCTCAATTGCTTGTGTACTAGCAGCTTGCAACTTCTTAGTTGGAAGTCTTCCTTTCTTCTTTAATTTCTCAATCTTCTCCTCTTCCCGAAGCCCTTCCATAGTCATCTTCCTTTTCGCTTTGTTATCCTTTGAAGATCCTGACTGTGGTGGTTCTTGGAGAGTGGATTCTGATTGTGAGAGATATAGAGAGGGTGTCTGGGATAGAGGTAGATTCAAGAAGTCCTCACTATTCACCTCTGATGCCATTTCTTGGATTGCATATGTGATGATCAGTTCCTTGGACATCTTGAATAGTCCTTTCGCTAGTTCCATTTCAGCTTCGGAAGATTCAGCTTGTTCTTCCAAGGCTTTAACTTCAGCTTCGGAAGTTTGAGGAAATGCAGATTCTGTCCTGGTTGTTTCAGTTGTTGGGCCATCAGTCCCCATTTCCCCTTCGAAATGAATCTTAGGTTCCATGTGGACCTTAGGTTGACCAACTTCTTCCACAGTGGTAGAAGGTGCAGTTAGCCTCTGAAGGTCTTCGGCTCCGAAGTAAGTCATTGCAGCATCTGGGCTTGGCTGATCAGTAGAGGATCTTAACAGAAACTTGGTGAAGAGTCTGTAGAGATCTCTGAGTATCTTTGGGTTGATTTGTAGTATAACTTGACATGGCTCAGACAAAGTGTTGACAAGAGTAGAAGATGTTGAGGTTGAAGTATGAAGTTATGGGTCCTCAAGTGTTTGTCTCTGAACATTCTCCCCCTTTTTAGTAGCATCATCTTGAGAGCTAGATGAGCTAGAGGAAGAAGTCAATGAGAACTGAACAGGTACATGCCTAACAGATCCCTCAGTCTGTTTCTTAGCAAGTTGAGCCTTGAGATTGTCAATCTCAAGTTGCTGAGTGGCGGACCTTTCTTTTAAAGTCCTAACCAAAGATTCATGGTTTGAGACTTTAGACAGAAGGTCTTTTATGAGGAGTTGCATGCTTCCCTCATCTTCTTTTGAAGAATCAGGGGGAGATGAGGTAACATACCTAGTATGTTCAGCCTCACCACCAGATGTGGTTTCTTGGCGCCTTGGTTTCCCTTGCTGAATGATGTCTCTTTCAGAGTCATCAAACGGCATGGTTGCCACATATTCAGTCTCAGATATGTTACCACTATCCATAGGGTCCATTGAGGCATCTTCTTTAGTGGCAGCTGAATCTGCATGAGTCCCCTCCACATCAGTGGGACTCACCTCAGTTGTGGGCTGCTGATGGGGGCTAGAGATAAGGCATATCCTTGGCTCTGTTGATGTTGGAGAGGGTGTTGTAGATCAAATTCATTGCCGTGGAGAGATGTTATCTCTTCATTAGTTTTAAAAAGAAGGTCAGTGAAGGATAGGGATGTTAAGCCTACTGACCCGGGACCTTGGTCAATGTCTACAGGCATTGAGCCTTGGTAGGGCTGACCCTTGTTGGCTACTCAGATGAGTGTAGATACTCATCCTGAGGGCTATTGGTTTGGGTGTCGGGCTCATGGGTTTGAGACTGGGGAGACTCAAAACCCAAATTGAGATCGAATAAGAAGGATGGTGAGACCTCAGACTGAGTGGGAGCCAATGTTTCCACTCTAGTCTTTTTGGATTGAACAAGAGATGCTTGCTTAATCAGAGTAGATTGAACAAGGGTTCGTTTAGGGCGTCTCTAGTATGTGATGGTGATGGGTAGAGAAGGCAGCGTTGGCATTATGGAGGTGGTTCCTGGTGTGGGTTCATCACCTGTGGGGTGAACAGGGATGTCACCAGGAGCTATGCACTCAATCATACCTGGAAGTAGAGAAGTGTACCTTCCAGTGAAGTTGGTGGACACCTTCTTCAAAGTCTTGAAGACGGTAGGCCTTATGTGAGGGACAGTCAGAGCAGCTACGCAGACAAGCATACTCTGTTCCAACTCACAGTTCATTATGTGTCGAATGAATCGGGGATACATAAAGAATGTCTCCCTTTGAAGATTCCCAATGAGATTGGTGAACACAAATCTTGAGTAATTGAAGCGGAGGCCTCTCACCAGTCCATGAACTAAGCATCCTAGTTCATAAGGGATTTGATCCCATCCCCCAGATTTGTTGGACAGATAATGAAGAACAACATGCAGGAGGAACTTCCAGTTGTAGGAGAAGTTATACTTGTATACTGTCGACCTCCTTACATCTCCACCATATCCCATGAGGATATAAGTGATGTCTAAATATTCTTTGGGGAATTCAGTAGGAGCTCCTTCATCATGAAGCTCGAGATGTTCCCTGATAAGTTGTTCAGTAATGACCAACTCTTGTCCATAAATGTTGGGCCTTAATACACGAATCCTGTTTAGGGTTTTGACTTGACCATTTTCCCAAAATTCGGTCATTTGATTGGAGTACACAGTGGGGTTAACGGTAAGGGTTGTGTAGTAAGATGATTGGGTGAGAAAGGAGATGATTTCAAAGAAGTCAGCATCTCTTGAAGAATCAAGAAGTGCGACTTGGTTGTGCTGAGGGTTGAGTGCCACTGGAGAAAGGTGAATGAGGATGAATTTGAGCTTGGTTAAAGTTAGAGTAGAGAAAATTTCTAGGGCAGTAAAAAAATTTCAAGTAAGAAGATGAAATTGAATAGTCGGGATTATTTAAAAGAGGGTGGAAAGGCGGTAATGGGGGTTAGGATAAGGTGATGGTGATGTTTTAGTGGAAGAAATGACATTGGTGGTAAGGTTAAAATCAGTTAAACAATCCAACATCATTAACAAAATCTTTTCTTTTTACAGTGTGGGGCCAAAGAGATATCTGTTACACAGTAAAATCTCTCTTCCGAGCATAAAACATTTCCGAAGGTAAAGTTCTTACTTCCGAAGCAAAAACTTTGCTTCCGAAGGTCAGGATTGCTTTCCGACTAGAGAGTGTGTAGAAGCCTCGGAAGTAGATCTGATATGAGATCAATCGCTTCTTCCGAGACCAAAAACTCTTCCAAGAAGAAAATTATCCTTTGAGAAATTTTGCTTCGGAAGATATGAAAATAGCTTCCAAGGGTTAATTTCTCTTCGGAAGAAATTTATACTTAGAAAATTTCAGAGAGACCTTTTGTAACAAGGCCTAAATTGTATTGACATACAACATTACATATTAAAAGGTTTTCAAAAGAGGTAATCTAATCAATGTTTATCATCCCAATAGTTGTTATGAGATACTTAAATCTTTCTTCATCAAAAGCTTTGGTGAACAAATCAGCATATTATTCATTTGAGTCAACTTTTATTAGTTTAATCAGATTTTTCTCATGAATATCTCTAATGAAATGGTACCTGATATCAATATGCTTTGTCTTGGAGTGCTTCACCAGATTTTCAGTAATGGAGATAGCCCTGTTGTTGTCAATATGGATAGGATTATTCATAAAGTTGAATCCATAGTCTAACATCTGATTCTGAATCCATAGCAGTTGAGCACAATAGCTAGCAGCAGCAATGTATTCAACTTCAGCAATTGATGTAGAGACACAAGATTGCTTCTTGCATTGCCATGAGATGATCCTTCCACCAAGAAATTGACATCCTCCTGATATGGATTTCTTATCAATGTTGCAGCCGCCATAGTTACTATCAGATTATCCATAAAGATTGAAATCCTTGTTTCTGGGATACTAGAGACCTAGTTTGGGTGCTCCTTTGAGGTAGTTGAGGATTCTCTTAACAGCAGCTAGATGAGACACCTTTGGAGCAGCCTGATATCTTGCACAGATGCACGTAGCAAACATGATATCAGGTCTACTGGCTGTGAGATACAGCAGAGAACCAATAATTACCCTATAATGATGTTGATCAGTATCCTCCCCTCAAGGTCAGGACAAAGATTGTGGTTTCTGGGTATGGGTGTCTTGGCAGGCATACAATCTTTCATCTCAAATCTTTCTAAGATGTCAGAACATACTTAGATTGATTAATGAAAAACCCTTCTTTCATTTGCTTCACCTGAATTCCAAGGAAAAAGTCCATTTGTCCCATGGAACTCATCTCAAACTTTTTCTTCATAATGCTTTCAAAGTGCTTACACATTTGGTCATTTGAAGAACCAAATATGATGTCATCGACATAGACTAGAACAAGCAAAATGTCCTTTTTAGACTTTCTGATGAAGAGAGTCTTGTCATGGTACCTGTAATGTAGCCATTCTTCAGAAGAAACTGAGACAAAGTCTCATACCACAGCCTAGGCGCTTAGTGCAGCCCATATAGAGCTTTATCCAATTCGCACACATAGTTAGGGTGTTGTGGGTCTTCAAATCCTAGAGGTTGACACACATAGACTTCCCTATCTATATCCCCATATAGAAAGGCACACTTGACATCAAGCTGATAAACAGTGAAGTCCTTGGATGCAGCATAAGCAAGGAAGATACTAACTGCCTCAAGTCTTGCAACAGGTGCAAAGACATCAGTATAATTAATTCCTTCCTCTTGGGTGTATCCTTGAACTACAAGTCTTGCTTTGTTCTTGATGATCAAGCCTCTATCATCTCTCTTGTTTCAAAAAACCCATTTGGTGCCTATAGGTACTTAACCAGATGGTAGCGGGCATAGGTTCCATACCTTCTGTCTCTTGAATTGAAGTAGCTCCTCTTGCATCGATTCAAGCCAGCTACTATCTTTCAAGGCATCTTCTACCTTCTTGGGTTCTATCTGGGATAACAAAGTTTGGAGTGGGAGGATGATGCAAGAATAGCTTGGAAGTTCTGCTCAGAAATAGCATGCTTCCTGGCCTGAGCCTCAGCAGTGACAAGCTGGGCTTGAGCCTCAGACAATTTGGATATCAGTTCTTTGATTTGAGTCTTGTAGTTGGTGTGTTCATGTTTTAAAAGAGACATAGTTTTTTCTAACTCCTCAATTTTCTTTTGATAGTCAGATTCAGCTCTCTTAAAATCAGATTTTAAAATATTTAAAGACTCAATATCATATCTGATTTCCATATTGTAATCTTGATAAAGTTTAACCGTAGCTATACAGGCTGGAGTACAAAGATGTTCATATACCTGAGTATCATATGTTCCTGCCATGAGAGCTTAAGTAGGAGTTACATCATGTACCATGAAGCTCCAGTCAACTTCTTGAGCCATTGAAGTTGTTTCAGTTGACTTCATAGTGGGCTTTGAGGTTGAGGGATTTGTGGAGGCCTGTGGGGTTCCCGGATTGGTCTTGGGAGCCTTGCATTCTCTTGCAAAGTGACCGAGTTGGTTACAGCTGTAACACTTTGATTTGGTCTTGTCAAACCCAAATTTGCTGGTAGTTGGGTTTTAAGGGAATTGCCTTCCGGTTCTCTTAAAGAACTTCTTCGCTCTATAAGTTAAAAGATCTATTGGACAATGTCCACATACTCTACATCGTCTAGATTGAAACACTCAAGATCATCAAAACAGTATTGAAAATCTCCGGAGTGTCCACTTCCTGAGACAAAGGCACAACTTTCCTGGAAGGAATTGTGTTGAGCCTGTTGAGACCTTGGAGTCTCAGGAAAAGTGGTGTAAGGTCTAGAAGAGCAGGATGGCTACTGATAAGTCAGGTAGTGTTGAGGTTGTGAGGGTGCTGAGCCTTCTCCAACCATTAAAGCATTGCTAGCAGGAAGACTCAGAGGACGGCTTGCTTGGTGGCATTTCTTACTTTCCATCTCCAAACGATATCCATCAAGGATGCTGTAAAGTTTAGTCATAGTGAGAGTGTTCAAATTCTCTATCCTCTTAATAAAGACACAGTAAAATGTCTACTCGTTTGGAAGGGCACTCATGAACTTTCTCGTGAGATCTCTGAGTTCAAGAGTTATCTTCATAGACTGAAGAGAGGAGATAAGATCCATATACCTGAAATACTACTGGCAGAGGGTCTCTCTAGCAATATAAGTGAAGTTCTCAAACTGCTGCTTCAGTGAGTCCTTCTTCGAGTCGTTGGAGCTTGAGTACATCTAAGCAAGAGCATCAAAAAATTCATTTGCAGACTTACAATGCTCAAACCCCACCATGATGGAGTTTGGTATTGTAGTCATGAGAATTGTCATAGCATTGTTGTCGATGTCTATCTTCTTTCGATCTTCGTCAGAATAGTCTTCAACAGCTTTTTCAAACATGGCACCGTTTCCGCCAGGTGATGCCACCTTTGGCTTATACGGGCCATTGACAATGGAGTTCCACATCTTGCTGTCTTGGTATCTAATGAAGCCTTCATTCTCCTGCTCCAAGACCTGAAATTTTTAGGAGTAATTATGGGAGCCTTTGTCTTGGTTCCCATCTCTACTTCAGACTTGTTAAGGGCCATTTTGAGTGATTGAGTTGTAGGGAGGAGTGAAAAATAGGTTGATTTGGATGGTTAGATCACGCAATCAAGAGCCTGAGATGCTCTGATACCAATTGCAGGATCGGTTAAGGGTCACTTAACACTTAGTTTTTTTCTCAAACTCACTTAGAAGAACACTCGGATGAAGGTAGAGTCAATAAGAGTTGATCACAATATAGTAACTAATACAGAACACAGAAAGTAATTTTCAAAGTACTTGCATATATTGCTTCTCAACTCAAATATTACAAGACTCTTACAAGCTTATCTTTAGGAGTTACAACAAGAAACTATATATAATACTACCTACAGCCGGATAAACTTTGATACCAGCTGGGATCCTATGACTAAAGCCTATACTACAAGACTATAGTTTAAGGTATCTCGGATAATGTCTTATCTGAGATTTGGTAGTCAGGACATGTCCCTGACTTACCTTTTGTCACCAACTATAGTTGGTAACATGTACTATCATAAAAAGGTAAACAGTGGAATAAAGTATGGTCAACTGCATAGCTTTTTGAGAAGAGGTCTGTCGCAGAGTGTCAGAGACCATATATATGTCCCCTGGTTCATAGCAGTGTCTTCCGAAGGTTAAATGGCTATGGAAGAACAAGTACTTCCGAAGCCACTTATACATCGGAAGAGGCTGCTTCTTCTAAGGCTTGGGAACTTCTTCTTTTCTTCATACTTTGGAAGTAGTCTTCTGATTGCTCTTCTAAGACTTAACCTTCAGAAGTATGCTCTTGACTTCGGAAATAGAGTTCTGTCTTCTGAAGCTGATCTTTTACTTTGTCTTCGGAATAAATTTACCACCTTTGGAAGTTTCATGCAAAGCTTCAGAAGCCTTGCATGTAGCACCAAATTATCTAAGTGATTTGGTTTTGTTGCACCAGCCTTCTTCTTGATCTAAGAAGAATGGTTCGACCAATATGTAAATTGGTTAGAGTATAGCGTGAAGACAGATAAAGCATTTTGCTTGTGTTGTTATTTGTTTAAAGAATATGGTGGAAATCAAAGAGATGCATTTGTGACAAACGGGTTTAATAGTTGGAAGAAAATTGATAGAATTGTGCTTCTTGTGGGTGATGTGAATAGTTTTCATAATAATTCAGTAAAGAAATATGATGATTTACTTAAACAAAACCAATATATACATGTTGCATTTGAGAACAAAGTGAAAAGTAGAAAAAGGGTAGATACATGATGTTCCTAGTTTATGAGCTAAAATGTAAAAGCCTTTCATGTCTTACACATATGTAATTAAATGGTTCAATAAAATATTATATGTGGTTGATGTTTATTAATGCTTAATTATTTCATATTATTGTTGTGTTTTGTATAATTCATATATATGAACTTATTATATAGGTTTGAGGTTGTTGTGCATGGTTCTTTGTCAATAATGATTGAGAAATGTGTTCAACCTAGTCGGGTGATTATTCATGCTAATGGACCATACATATGGACCATACGCATGAATACATCATGCTTATGGACCAGTCGCATGACTGAACCATGAGACTAGATCAGTCCTATGATTGAGAAATAAGATTGACTTAGTCGCACGAGTGAACCTTCAGTCGTGCGTATGACTCAGTCGCATGATTTAGTTGTACGACTGAACTATGCTAGTGGTTTAGTCATACGAATGGAAACTGCAAACCTATAGTAACCACTTAATTCATGGAAAAACGCAACAATTCGAAAAATTTCGATAACACACATAACCTAGCCGTCAAGAACGTCCAAGACAGACAATCCAACTTCAAAGTTCGTTCTTGATCGATTCCTACTCATTCTTAACGTTTAGTCTATTCTTATATTGATAGGGTTAACGTTCTCACTAATTGGATCGCCAATCAAATAGGATTCCGCACTATTTGATCTGGTTTCACATATAATCAGTTAGTATTCCATACGTACACGGTCCTGACAAAAAAGAGTATCAAATTTGATTGAGTACCTTGGTTATTGTTGTTAGATCATTATTGAATGGTGGACTTTCTTTTCGTACTCATGATGAGTCAGAAGATTCCCTTTATAGAGGATATTTTTTGGAATTTTCAAAATTGTTAGGAGAAATAATGAATCTATAAGTAAAGTTATACTTGGAAATGCCCCGGGTAATAATCAAATGACATCTCCAAAGATTCAGAAAGATATTTGTAATTGTTTCACACAAGAAGTGTTAAAACAAATTCTTGAAGAACTTGGTGATGATATCTTTTCAATAGATTAGTTGATGAATCAAGAGACGTATCAAATAAGGAACAAATGGCCATGGTTTTAAGGTATGTTGATAAATATGGAATAGTTAAAGAGCAATTTATTGGTCTTGTTCATGTTATGGAAACAACTTCATTATCTCTTAAAGATGTCATTGATGAATTATTTAATCGATTTAATTTGAGTATGACCAGTGTTAGAGGTCAAGGTTATGATGGTGCAAGCAACATGTCTGGTGAGTTCAAGGGTTTAAAAGCTTAAGTTTAAAAGAAATCCTTCAGCGTATTATATACATTATTTTGCCCCTAAACTTCAACTTGTTGTTGTTGCCATTGCCAACAAACATGATGAAGGTTGGAAATTTTTCTCAAAAATATCAACTTTAACAAATGTTGTTTGTGCATCTTGCAAAAGACAAGATATGCTTTGTGAGAGTCAAAAGAAGAAACTAGAAGAAGCAATAATGCATTCAAAAATTAAAACTAAAAGTGGTTTGAATTAAGAAATGTATCTTGCAAGAGCGGAGATACCTGATGGAGTTCTCATCACAAAAAACTTGTTCTTGTGGTTGATTTATGTCCCTCTATTATTGAAATACTATAATATATTGAAAATGAAGGTGAGATTAATGATAGTAAAAAGAAGCACGTGGGCTTCACATATATTTTAAAATTTTCCACTTTGTTTATTATGTACACTTGATGAAGCATATTTTAAAGAATATAAATATATTATCACAAGCTCTCCAAAGGAAAGAACAAGATATTGTAAATGCTATTGAGATGGTAAAATCAATAAAGCTACAACTACAAAAGGTTAGAGTTGGAGGTTTTGAATATTTTTTGGAAGAAGTCACATCCTTTGTGAAAATATGATGCTAAACTACTAGACATGAAAGTACCATACATTAACCCAAAATATCAAAGACAAAATACCAATATTACCCTTCGGCAATATTATGAGGTTGAATGTTTCAACACCGTGCTTGATATGCAAGTCCAAAAGCTTGGTGACCGCTTTTACTAGGTAACCTCTAAATTGCTTACGTGCATGGGTTCTTTAAGGCCACTTGATAATTTTTCACAATTTGATCAACCAAAGATATTAAGATTGGCCAAGATGTATCCAAGTGATTTTAATTGTGATGTTATGAATACACTTGAGTATGAACTCATTTTCAACATTGATAATGTGACAGTGGATACAAGATTTTCCAACTTTAATGGTATACCAAATCTTGTAAAGTTGAGGGTGGAAACACAAAAACATTTTGCGTATCCATTGGTCTATCGCTAGTCAAAGTTGACATTAGTTTTACTAGTTGCAATGGCAAGTGTAAAAAGATGTTTTTCTTCAATGAAGTATGTGAAGAACGAACTGCACAATCAAATGAGTGATGAATATAGTAACGGTGCTTGTATATGTTACATTGAGAAATTGTTTTTCAAAAACGTTTAAATTGATAATGTAATGGATCGGTTTCAGAAGATGAAGACATATAGACAACAACTATAAATGTAATGTTTTTTTTATTTTCTAATGACATTGTATTTTTGTTAGTTGTCTTATAAATCAATTGTTTTTTATTTATGTGAAATGACCTGACTCGAAAATTGCAACAACCATACATGGCTACTTGAGAATGGAAAACTGACCCAGGAGAAAAAGATTTCTAGGTCTGCCACTGCTTAAAGTATGACATGCTACAATTCTTAACTTTTAGCCTGCATATGCTTGCATGAATTCTAATGAGACTTATTGAATCTTTTACTTTATGCATATACATAGAAAACACAACTTATAGATGGCTAATGATTTGGATTATAATGACAATGATACTTATTGTGCTTAATATATGTTTTTTTCTTCTTTCCAACTATTGAAATCCATTTTAAATTGGATGTAGTATGTGTTAGGATAAATTATATTAGACCGCTAAATCGTTATCACTACATACTCACAACTCATTATTGAGTTTTAGAATTTCGCTTTTAGGATCAAATAAAGTGTTATCTACCTTCAGATTTCTTGTCATTACAGATTTGTAAGTCTAGCCTCAGATATCGAGATTCAAATAGTAGCTTACAATCAAAGATACTAAAGGTGGCATAGTTAAACAGTTGAATGACACAAGGTTGCTAATGTTTATCTAGAAGATGAAGTTATTGCACTATTAGAGGTGATGTTATACCTGATGTTAAGGTATTTCGGTCTAGATTATCAAATGTTCATAAAGCAAAATACACGTATGACAACCCCGTCGCATTGCACAAGTATGTTTATCAGGGTGTAACTTATGGGTTTTGATGGTTAGACTCTTTTTTAGTTTTTTGTTATGTATAATATGTGATTATGGTCAACTTAAATTTTAGCAAACAATGTATTTGAGCTATCTTACTTCTAATATTATTGGTAACTACCTAGATCAATGTTATCAATCACTTATTTTAGAAGTTTTAAGAAAAAAAGTTCAAATCTAAACTTAATATGGTTCTTTGTCTATGGTATTGTATGTAATGGTTTATGATATCAACGTTTATAAAGTTAGATAAGATAGATTAGGTGATAAGGTAATATACTTTCATTAATGTTATCGGGTGCCGTCATATACAAAAGCCAACTAGTTTCTCACAATAGTTGATGATTTCAGTAGAGTCGTGTGGGTATTTCTTATCAAACATAAAATAATCACAAAACTTTATATTCCCCCTCAAGATGTTGCATGTAAATTTACATTGCCAATCTTGCCAAGAAGGAATCATAGTTGCAGTGCAGTAAGTCCTTTAGTGAGCAGGTCTGCAATTTGTGTTTTGCTGTTGATATTCATGAGAATGACTTCCTTGGATTCGACTCTTTCACACACAAAATAACAGTCCATCTCAACATGCTTCGTCTGCTCGTGAAATACAAGGCTGTTGGCGATATGTCGAGCTGGCTGGTTGTCATAAAACAGAGGCATAGGTAATGGATTGTGAACTTTGAGTTCATTAAGTAACCAATGAACCCAAAGAACTTCACTGACAGTTAAATCCATTTCCTTGTACTCAGCTTCAGCTGAAGAACGTGACACGACAGATTATTTCTTGGTTCGCCAAGAAATAGGAGTTCCACCTAACAAGAGAAAGTAGCCCGTGCATGACCGCCTTGTGTATGGGCATCCTAACCAGTTCGAGTCACAATATGCGGCCAGGATGGGATCTGCTCGAGAAAGGAGAATACCTTGGCTAGGCGTTGCCTTTAGGTAGCCAAGAACGCGATTGGCCGCCTCCAAATGATTTCTTTGCGGTTCAGCTACGAACTGACTTAAATATTAACTGAATACGTGATATCGGGTCGAGTTTTTGAAGGTAGATGAGTCGTCCAATTCGATGTCGATATTGACTAGCATCCACTTGTGGCTCTCCTTCGCCTTTGTCTAGTTTTAAACCATGTTCAATAGGGAATGAACTTGGTTTGCAACCTAGTTTTCCACTGTCATTTAAGATATCCTACATATATTTACGTTGACTTAGAACCCATCCTTCACTTGTTTTTGCCACTTCAATCCCAAGGAAGTATTTCAATGAACCAAGGACTTTAATGCTGAATTCCTTGTCGAGTTGCTTCTCAATCTCTTGAATTTTAATGAGGCTATTTCCAGTGATGATAACGCCATCTATGTAAATGAGAATGAGAACTTTTATACCATTGGATTAATATATAAACAACGAATGGTCTGCTTTCGATTGTCTAAATTTTAAGCTTAGAAGAAAACTAGTGAATTTATGATACCAATTGCATGAAGCTTGTTTCAAACCATACAAGGATTTTCTCAACTGGAAAACTCTAGTTTCATTCTCCTTTGCAAAGCCTTGAGGGATTTTCATGTAAACTTATTCATTTAGTTCTCCATGTAAAAATGTGTTGTTCACATCAAGTTGATGGATAACCCAATTTCTTTTCACAGCCACCGATAATAGTGTTCGATAGTTAACAGTTTTGCAATCGATGCAAATGTGTCATGATAGTCTATTCCTTCCGTTTGTGTAGATCCCTTTGCAATGAGACGAGCCTTATACCTTTCAACTTCGCCATTTGGTTTGAACTTTATTTTGTATACCCACTTCGAATCTATAGCCTTTTTTCGATCCGGTAGATTCTCCATTGTCCAGGTTCTGTTTTCTTCTAATGCATTTATCTCCTTGTGCATGGCTTCACACCATTGAGCATCCTGTGCAGCTAGTTTAAAACACCTGGGCTCATCGCCATTAGTTATGGACGCTAAGAAGGCATTGTGATTAGTGGAAAACTTATCACAAGTAACGAAATTAGAGATTGGGTAACGTACTATAACACCCTATTATTTTAAAAGTCAAAGAAAGAAAGAATAAAGTAAAGGAAAAGAAAGAAAAGTAATAGAGCCCAAGTAGAGGGACCAAAGATGTCAAAAAGACAAAAACTTGGAAAAGTTGGTGTAAAAGTGGGCATGGCCGCCCACCTCACGTACAACACCATATCTTCGGATATTTCTACAGAGAGAAAGAGCAGAGCTCGGGTTTGAAGAAGAACAATAAGAAAAGTTCAAATTCAAGGTAAGAATTCATGGTTATAAGATGTTTTTAACTGACCTTAGCCTCGGTTATATTCTTATGTGTGTTTGTATGTGTTCGGGAGTTCTCTTGGTGGGTTTCTAGGTGGTTGAACTCAATTGCAAACGGGTTTGAAAGAAGTCACACCTGAGAGACTGCAAAGGTAAGTTCTAGGACCCCCTTTTTACTTGTTTAAAACTGCTTTAGGGCTGGAAATGCATGTATGTAAGTTGTTATAAAGTTGGGTTTTATACCCGTATGTATGTTTGTATGTGTGTGCTTACGGGTGGGGTTTGATTTTTGGGCTATGATTATGTTTCATGATGTTTTGATTATGTTTCTAAGGCTTAATGATTTAAGCTTAGAACATGATAGATGATGTTTGGGGACTGAATTATGATGTTAAGTGTGACTTAGGCTGCTCATGTGCCAAAATAGTAGCTCATGCACCCAATTGTAAATAACTGCTTAAGTGTCCCATGCGCCCAAAACCTCATGCACATGAATAGTACCCATGCGCCTAGAAATAGGCTGAAATTGACTAAGTGTTCATATGCACAGATAGCTCATGTACCTAGGCACTCATGCGCCTGCATAGTGCCCATGTGCCTAGAATTGCCCAGAAACAACTAAGTGTTGCCCATACGCCCCACTAGTGCCAATGCGCCTGAAAGTTCCTCATGCGCCTAAGTGTTCCCCATGCGTCTGAAAGGTCATGTGCCTGCATAGTGCTCATGCGCCTGCATAGTGCCCATGCGCCTAAAGACTTAGAAATATTTTCAGATTTTTTTGGGGAAAAGTAAAATGTAGGCTTTGAATTGGTATGTTCTGGGGGGTAAAGTAAGTTGACTTTTTGAAGTCATAGATGATGTGATGGGGCATGTATGATACGATTGGTGCTTATGCATGATGGCATGTATGATGTATGTTATGTATGATGGTGCCTTGTATGGCCATGTTTGCATGATTATGTTGATGTTCCTTATTATGAATGTTTATCTTTCCCGTAGCTTTACGTGTTATAGTTGTGAAAGAAATGATAAAGTATTATGTAAGGTATAGTAAAAGATAATGAAAGGGGGAACATAATGATAGAATGCATGTATTAATGAAAGAGAAAGTAAAGAAAGCCTTGCAAGCAAAATGTACGGAGGTCCACGACTCCAAAATGTCATAAGCTCAAATGCGTGTGGTTTAGCTAACCCTTAAGGATACACGCAGGGGTCTAGTTTTTGTGACTAACCAGTGATATAGTACACGGTTTATAGTGATTACTCACCCCGATGCTGGTGCCAGGCTATGTGAGTTATGGAAGTCATTTATGATGTTCGGCCCAGTACCCACTTTGTGCATACGTTTAGGGTGTAGTATGCAGTTGGAATCTTTGTCCTTGCCCCGGTGCTAGTGCTAGGCTATGTGCGTTATGGAAGTCATTTATGATCTTCGGCCCAGTACCCACTTTGTGCATACGTTTGGGGTATAGTTGGTGATACTGATCCGGAAAGAGATAAAGAGATAAAGAGGGAAAGTGATGAACAGTAAAGAAGATAATAATGTTATTATCTATGTGTATGTATGATGTGTGATCATGTATGAAAGTATAGTATGATTTGAAAGAAAGTAATGAATGACTTTAAATGAAAATAAAGTATGTTTTGTTTTAAAATTAGAACTCACTCAGCAACGCTGACTTTTATGTGTTTCCAGTTGGCAGGTAAAGGTTGCTGAGGATGGCACGGGGTGGCTACTTGACTCTTTTTGGATGGCATCCATTTTTAAAATGCTTTTGTGATGTAATTTAAAAAGTATTTTGTAATTTGATAACAATGTATTATTTTACAAAAGTTTTTTTTAATGAAATGGAATGTTTGTTTTAATGTTGCCACTGCAATGTTTTCTTTAAGTTAATGAAAATATATGTTTTATGTGTGATGATTGACCTGCTGTGAGTATCTCGAGAACTTGGCCTTACACGTAGGAGAAGGAGAAAGAAGGGAGAGGAATAGGTCCTCGGGAGGACGGGAGCGACGGGAGACTGAGACGGTTTTCTCCGAAAATGAAAAAGAGGAAGAAGAGCCTACGCTGGAGGCGGAACGAGGCTATAACTACGGGGCATTTCAAAAATGCAAGACCCCAACCTTCAATGGTAATGGCATTGATGCTGCTGCTCACTGATGGCTGAGAGAGATGGGGTAGGTACTTGATATCAGCGAGTGCCGAGAGGACCAGAAGGTGAAGTTTACTGCCCATTTGTTTATGGACTCGGCTCTGTGTTGGTGGGACAATATTGTCCAAGCCGAGGGTAGTTGGGCAATTGGAAGAATGAAGTGGGCAGAGCTTAAAAGGCTGGTGATTGAGGAGTTTTGTTCTCACCGAGATATGAACAAAGTTGAGAGAGAGTTCCTGCAGCTGGAGGCAGGAACAATGACACATCAACAATACACCATGAAGTTTAATGAGATGGCACGGCTGGTGCATGATCAGGTGACACCTCTATCACAAAAGATCAAGAGGTATATTTAGGGATTGCTGGCAGATATCTGTAGGCACATGATCACTGCCCGACCGATCATGTTTACGTGGCGGTTGACTTGGTGGGAAGGTTGTATGATGAGCAGATGGTGGTGGTGGCTGAAGGCAGCAAGAAAGGTGGTGGTGATCGGAATTGGAACGGGAAGAGATTTGGACGTGGTAGAGCCACTCCAAGCAACTAAGGTGCACAGGTGGATGACCGACGTGTGGTCACATCTGGTGCGGGGTCGAGGAGGCATGATAAGTGTGGACGAGAGCACACTGGGGATTGTAGAGAGGGATCAAATGTCTATTTCTGATGTGGGAGGACCGGACATGTGGCAAAGAACTGCGAGGTAGGGAGGTGTTATACTTGTGGCGAGGAGGGCCAAATGAGTAGGGACTGCAAGAAGCCGAGGGCTGAAAGTTCCAGTGCAGGAAAGAAGATGACAGGGACTGAAGGACAAAGGACGAGTGCCAGAGCGTTCACGATGACGTAGGAGGAGGCTAGGACGGACCCTGATGTTGTGTCAGGTACGTTTCTAGTAAACCAAACTTTAGCCTCTGTGTTATTTGATTCTGGTGCTAGTAAAAGTTTTATTTATGCTGCTTTCTGTGCTAAATTACATGTTAGTAGTAAGAACATAGATACGCCCTTCGATGTGAAAACTGCCATAGGTAAGTCTACCAGGATTTCGGAGATGATAGAAGGATGTGACGTAGAATTAGAAGGTCGCAAGTTTCCTGTTAGACCATTTGTAATGACCTTAGGTGGGTTGATGTAGTCCTAGGAATGGATTGGTTGGCAGACTACGAGGCAAATATTGTGTGTCGCAAGAAGATGATTTGATAGACAACGCCTGACGGGAGTTCGGTGACGGTTTATGGCGATCGAGTCATGACGATTCCGAAGGTGATTTCAATGGCGGTGGCGGTAAAGTGCATGAGGCGTGGATGTAGTGCCTACTTGGCTTACGTGAAGAATGTGGATACACCAACACCACAACTGATCGATGTACCGGTGGTGTGTGACTTTCTAGACGTTTTATCCCGAAGAATTACCAGGAGTGCCATCTGACCGCGAGATCGAGTTCTAGATTGACTTGATGTCGGGTGCCCAACCTGTAGCTAAGGCACCGTATCAGTTGGCTCCGACTGAGCTGAAAGAATTGATGGAGCAATTGCAAGAGCTACTTGATAAGGGGTTCATTAGACCAAGTATATCTCCTGCGGAAGCTCCAGTCTTATTTGTGAAGAAGAAAGATGGTAGTATGAGGATGTGTATAGACTACCATGAGTTGAATAAGCTGACAGTGAAGAATCGGTACCCGTTACTAAGAATTAATGATCTTTTTGATCAGCTCCAAGGTGCCAGTTGGTTTTCAAGGATAGACCTTCGATCTGGCTACCATCAGTTGAAAGTAAAGGAGCAGGATATTCCTAAAACAGCTTTTTTCACGCGTTATGGACACTACGAGTTTCTCATTATGTCATTTGGCTTAAACCAACGCGCCAGGTGCTTTTATGGATTTGATGAATCGAGTGTGTCGGCTTATGTTGGATAAATCAGTGATTGTGTTTATCAATGATATCTTGATTTATTCAAAGAGCGAGAATGAGCATGCCAGTCATATTCGTGCGGTGCTGGATACCTTGAGAAGGGAGAAGTTGTATGCCAAGTTCTCCAAGTGTGCGTTCTGGTTGCGTGAGGTTCAGTTCTTGGGTCATGTAGTGAATCCCGAGGAGATTATGGTGGACCCAGCAAAGGTTCTCCAAGTGTGCGTTCTGGGTTTGAGAAGGGAGAAGTCGTATGCCAAGTTCTCCAAGTGTGCGTTCTGGTTACGTGAGGTTCAGTTCTTGGGTCATGTAGTGAATCCCGGGGGATTATGGTGGACCCAGCAAAGGTGGAGGCGGTGATGCAATGGAAGTCACCAAAGACGCCATCCAAGATCCGTAGTTTCTTGGATTTGGCGGGCTATTACAGAAGATTCATTCAATACTTCTCTAAGATCGCTTCCCCACTAACCAAGTTGACACGGAAGGATGTAAAGTTTGTATGGGGTCAAGCTCAAGAAAAGGCATTTGAGGAGTTATAGAGAAAGTTGACTCAAGCTCCTATCTTGTCATTACTCGATGAAACGAAGATTTAGTGGTTTATTCAGATGCTTCCTACTCGGGGTTGGGATGTGTATTGATGCAACAGGAAAAGTTTATAGCCTATGCATCCCGACAGTTGAAAGCTCATGAGGCTAATTATCCTACTCATGACTTGGAACTAGCAGCAGTGGTCTTCACGTTAAAGATATGGAGGCACTACCTGTATGGGATGAAGTGCATCATATTCACTGACCACAAGAGCTTGAAGTACTTCTTCAAGCAGAAAGACTTAAACATGAGGCAAAGGAGATGGTTAGAGCTCATAAATGCTTATGATTGCGAGATCCATTACCATCCGGGCAAAGCCAACGTGATGGTGGATGCCCTTAGCCGAAAGGAGAGACCCGAGCCGATTCAGGTGAAGGCTTACCGGTTGATCATGACATCTGATGTGATGAAGCAGGTCAAGGAGTTTCAAGATGAGGCATTGAGATAAGATCATCTTAACTCTGAAAGAATGAGAGCTCTGGTCGTGGAATTGGGTGAAAACACACTCAGTATTAGGTCCCGATTCGGACGGATGTGGATTCCATGTTTTGGGGATCTACATGGAAAGATTATGGATGAAGCTCATAAGACTCGATACTCCATTCATCTCGGTGCTACGAAGATGAACCAAGACATGAAGAAAGATTATTGGTGGCCGGGTATGAAGCATGACGTAGTGGAGTACGTGAGTAAGTACATTACTTGCCTTCAAGTGAAGGCAGAGCATCAGAAGCCGTATGGAAAGATCCAACCGCTGGATATACCGGAATGGAAGTGGAAACATATCACCATGGACTTTATAATGAAGCTACCGCGTACCGCATGAGGGTACGATGCCATATGGGTGATAATGGACCGTTTGACGAAGAGTGCTCACTTCCTACCGATCCGCGAGACATATTCATCCGAGAGGTTAGCGGATCTGTTCAATAAAGAAATCGTAACTTGTCGTGGTGTACCGGTGTTTATTGCGCCTACATAGTGCCATGCACCTAAAGACTTGGAAATATTTTTTTGATTTTTTAGGGAAAAAGTAAAATATAGGCTTTGACTTGGGATGTTCCCAGGGGTAAAGTAAGTTGACTTTTTGAAGTCATAGATGATGTGATGGGGCATATATGATACGATTGGTGCTTATGCATGATGGTATGTATGATGTATGTTATGCATGTATGATGGTGCCTTGTATGGCGATGTTTGCATGATTATGTTGATGTTCCTTATTATGAATGTTTATCTTTCTCGTGGCTTTACATGTTATAGTTATGAAAGAAATGATAAAGTATTATGTAACGTAAAGTAAAAGATAATGAAAAGTGAAATATAATGATAGAATGCATGCATTAATGAAAGAGAAATTAAAGAAAGGCTTGCAAACAAAATGTATGGAGGTGCACGACTCTAAAATGTCATAAGCTCAACTGTGTGTGGTTTAGCAAACACTTAAGGATACACGTAGGGGTCTAGTCTTTGTGACTGACCAGTGATATAGTACATGGTTTATAGTCATTACTCACCCCGGTGCTGGTCCTAGGCTATATGCGTTAAGGAAGTCATTTATAATCTTCGGCCCAGTACCCGCTTTGTGCATACGTTTAGGGTATAGTATATAGTTGGGATCTTTGTTGCTTGCCCCAGTGCTGGTGCCAGGCTATATGCGTTATGGAAGTCATTTATGATCTTCGGCCCAGTACCCGCTTTGTGCATACGTTTGGGGTATAGCTGATGACACTGATCCGGAAAGAGATAAAGAGATAAAGAGAGAAAGTGATGAATAGTAAAGAAGATAATAATGTTATGATCTATGTGTATGTACGATGTGTGATCATGTACGAATATATAGTATGATTTGAAAGAAAGTAAAGAATATTTTAAACGAAAGTATAGTATGTTTTAATTTAAAATTAGAACTCACTTAGCAACCCTGATTTTTATGCGTTTTCGGTTGGCGGGTAAAGGTTACTGAGGATGGCAGGGGGCGGCTACTTGACTCTTTTTGTATGGCATCCATTTTTATAATACTTTTGTGATGTAATTCAACGAGTATTTTGTAATTTGATAACGATGTATTATTTTGCAAAAGCTTTATAGTGAAATTGAATGTTTGTGTCAATGTTTCTGTTGTAATGTTTTTTTAAGTTAACTAAAATATATGTTTTATGTGCGATGATTAACCAACTGTGAGCGTCTCGAAAACGGAGCCTTACACGTACCATGGAGGTAGCTTGATTGGGAGTAGATGTCGAGTGTGCAGCCAAAGGAGGAACCTGAACAACATAGTCTTTAAATCTTGATGGTTGAGATCTCGTTCGAGCAGGTCTAGTTTCATTTTGGTTGTCAGGTTCATTTTCGAGCTGACTTGTTTCATTCATGCATGCAAAGCCCTCGTCGTTTATTTCATTGTTTACACATTGCACACTTTCTTTCTCGTCAACCATATTTAGTTGTGGACTTTGACCATTTGCATGATTTTGCATGGACCCACTTTCCACGCACTTCTCACGTGGGATTTCAGTGGGCTCTCCACCCACTGTGTAGTCTTTGTCCATTTGTGGGCATTGATTTTTGATTTGATTTAAAGTTGGATCAGCATAGCAAGTACAATCATGACATTTTGTTGGTTCATCGGTGGGGTCTTTATTGACTTCTTTAATGTCTTTAAAAGGAAACTTGTGTTCATAAAAATCAACATGCCCCTACTGATTATTATTTTCTTTGTTTCAAGATCAAGGATTTTATACCCTTTTGTACCTGGAGGGTAACAAGAAATACCTCTGGTTTCCCCTTATCTCAAACTTATCCCCCTTTGTGTTAGTGTTTATGTAGCACACGAGACAACCGAAAACCCTCAATTGTTCGTAATCAAGCTTTCGGTTCCAATGTAATTCAAAAGGGGTTTTGTCTTTAATGACTTTGGACGGAAGACAATTTATAAGGTATGTCGCGGTTAAGATGCATTTTCCCTAAAATTGTTTTGGGAGATTTGCTTCAAATTTCAAGGCCCAAGCTGTTTCAAGTAGGTGTTTGTGTTTTCTCTCCACAACACCGTTTTTTTGTGGAGTATGTGGGCATGAAGTTTCTAACATAATTCCTTTCTCGTTGTAAAATTTTACCATGTTATTCAAGGTGAACTCCCCCATTATCACATCATATTCTTTTAATTTGTTTTTCAAATTGTACTTCAATCATTTTATGAAAATCAACGAGACATTTGCTTGCTTCACTTTTATGTTTGATAAGAAATACCCACACGGCTCTACTGAAATCATCAACTATTGTGAGAACATAGTTGGCTTTTATATATGACGGCACCAGATAACCTCCCCATATATCACAATGAATCAATTGAAAAGGGCCATTGGTTTTAATATAACTAGCAATAAAAGTTATCTTGGTATGTTTTGCTTTAGCACAGGAATCACAAAAATCACCAAAATCAACATTACTTGTTCTAAGAAAATCACCAAGTATCTTGTGCCATGTTTTAATTGTAACTGCCATCGCCCTTCTTCCCTCGCCCATCCTCATACGGTATAGCCCGCCTTTGCAATCCCCGCATCACATAACAATCAGGAAAAAATGCTATGCAACATTGAAGGTCGCGAGTTTTGCGACTACCTGAGAGGAGATTGCATTTAAAATATGGAATATAAAGAACTCCTTTTAACTTTGCTCCATTCAAAAGAGTATGGTCACTCCTTCTTTTTAGCAGAATTAAGTCTCTAGTGGGAATGACAACAGGTCCTTGAAGAGAGCTTGTTCTCTTGACATTAATAGCATTAGATAAGTGAGTTATATATTCAGTGCAACCCGAATCAATAATCCACTCAGCTTCCTCGTTTTCTTTATGAGCCATATTAGCCATATTATTACTGTTTTGACGAGTAGCAATTATCTTTTGTTTCAATTCGTATGCCCCAAGGGGCACTCTCTTTTCCAAAACACTCGCTTAGATCCGACCATATCTCCGATGCCGTTGCTGTGTACTTCACGCTGTTACGTATGCTCTTCTTCTCCATGGCGGTCGTCAACCACTCCTTTAACATGGCGTCAACACGCATTCATGGCATATAATCCTTCGATGTTTTCTCTGGTTTCTTTTTCATTCGTCCATTGAGATCCGAAGGCTCATTAAAATACATGGAGGATAACAAACTCTCCATAAAGTTCTGAGCAAAAGATGGAGGTTCAGGACCAAGCTAAGGAAAATTAAATTACACATAAAATAATCACAAAACTTTATAGTAACTTGTAGGAGACAACGATGAGGAAGGTTTGGATGAGAAAAAAAAAGATTTGTAGAAGCCTCACTTGCAGCTACTATTCCATATCGGAAGTTGATTAAAGTTTTGTAAAAGACTTTTGTCTTTTAAAAGCATAACCCCAGGTAGGCAAAAGTCGTTGTGTTTTCTCATAATAATGTCCTTTCTTTTAAAATAAAAATGAGCCCAAATTACTATAACAGTTCATCTTTTTTAATAAAAGTGAGTTAAATCTCTTAGCTCAAGCTGAATTCCAATAACCAATGAGTGTATGATGGATTTAAGTTATATAATTGAATGAATCAAAAGGAACTTCTAAAATAACAAATAACAAGTGAATCATAGATCCGATAAACAAGTGATCAGGCAGAGGAAATTTGAAACTGTGAATATCTTATACGTGTGAGGAAGACGAATAAAACAACATCAAATGAAGTCTTTTTGTTGTCATTGCAATGTTAAAGTACTATATTATCCTATATGTGCATTTTTTTGTCGATGAAAATTATTATTTTGGTTTTGTGTTCTTATTGTGTGGGTCCTTTATCCAATGATTTCGTCTTCTTTGTTGTGCATGTGTATACATGTCCTATAGAGAAATTTACAACTACAAAAACTAACACAACCTTTAGGCGTTTTACGCCGAGTCCAAAACTATCAACCCGAAAAAAGAAAGTGGCACGAGGACAAGCAGCTTGAGAAGTGATGGCCCCAATAACTTTTATGGCAACCCACCAACGAAATATGCAACAAAAAAATTGTCATGGTAGGCTCTTTTTGAATTGTATCAACTAAAAATCACCTACTGCAACATTGCTACTAACCTGAATTTTGTACGTAGATAACAGGTAAACAGTGACGATTATGATGATGCACGTGCATAAAAGAGAAATGTGGACGTCATCATCATAGCATAGTGACAGAAGGACGTGAAAAACTGTTTCTTGATAATATGTTGTCATGTTCATACATCTAAAAATATCAAAAACTGTTTCTTTTGCTCCTGCTTATCAATATGCTACATCAAGGGCTTGTCGTTTTGAAAAATTATTACATGCTCAACAATCCTATGATAATAGGTGGGACTATACGGATCTCACCACTTGTGTAGCAGAAGTGGATCGGTTCATACCTGATTTCGTATCAACCCGTGTACAAAAAGAACCGGTTGAACCGAACCTGGTTTGTACCCGGTTTTGGGTATGGCCCAAAACCCAAAATGCCCACCTCTACATCTAGTCATCTTACAGTTTGAACTACAAATGAACTACTTTTGCTACAACGGATGTGCTCGAAACAACAGACTTATTGACCTAATTGTCACGTCATTTAGTAACATTAGTTCAGAGTTTAGTTGATATACTTGTTAGAAACAAGAAACACAACTATTATTATATATAGTTGATACCAGTGACAGATATATAAAACAAATTCAGGGGTAACGTTTTTTTCGCCGTACATGCAGTGACGAAACCAGGAATTATTTCATACGGGGTCATTATTTTTTATAATTAGCTTCTAACGGAACAACATAAAAAAATTTGGGTTGTTCGATTGAGTCTAGTCGAATCGGGTCGAAATAAACATAACTAAATTGCATTGAATTGTTAACAAAATACAAGACCAAAAGAAATTAAAAACACTCACATTTTATTGTGTTCCTTACGCATCTTCATCTTTTGATTTTTTTCGCAAAATAACGATTTATGTTCTTTAAATTTCAAGTTTAAACAATAACTAGAATCATTAAATTAAACATAAAATATCCGTGATAAACAAATAACCATATAAAAACATCCATAGTAGATTTATACTCTTTATATAATCTACTTTTATTTTATTATCATATACTTTTAAACTTGAGTTTTAATAAATTTTTATAAAAGTTTGAATATGAGCAATACTCTAATCATCCTAACAACATTACTAAGGTTTAGATACAAATTATCAAGGTTTAAAAACAAGAAACAACATAAACATTAATTATTTCCTTTCTTTCTTCTTTTTCCTTTTTTGCATAAAAGAATTAATGAAATGTGTATGACCATTGAAAAAATGTATTGTTTTATTATGTTATATACTAGTATTAAACTCACTCGCGTTACAATAGGAGTTGTAAACCATGCCAAATAATATTAATGGCACACCACAGCAGTCACCACCAACACTAAAGAAAACAATAAAACAAAAAAAGATAAATCGAATGATAGGTAGACATAAAAATATTAAACCATACAATTACGCAAGCAAAAAAATAAAACAATAAGTAAATTGCTCTAAGACTAGGGCGTTATGACACGAACGTTAAATTGGGAAAAATAAGTGAAAATACATTGAACCATACACGCAAGTTGCGGCGTGTTAGCTCGTAAAATTTAGACCGAAATGTATAACAAAATATTTGTAAAATTTCAAAAAGTATAGAAGACAAAAGTTGAAAGTATAATTGTTAGGGGATCGTGTATTGAACGAAATACTAACTGATTAACGTGTATACCAAATCAAATAGTGTGAAATCCTATTTGATTGGCGATCAAATCAGTGAGAACGCACGTAGAAACAATTATGTATTGAATCTGAAGTTAAGAATCGATTAGGAATCGATCTATTGCGATCTATGAACTTGAAGTATGATCTTAGAGGTCTCGAGATGGATAGGGTACATCTGGAGTCGAAGTGTGTTTAATGCTTACGTTTTATTATGAATTAGGTGGTATTTATAAGTTAGGGTTGCTCATTAGGGCGACTGAACCATTAGCATGGTTCAGTCGTGCGATTGAGCCATGCGATTGATCCATGGGCACGACTGAGTGTTCAGTCGTGCAACTGAGTCATTCGCATGAAGTTGTTTAGGCATATGGACCATTTAGGCGCATGGACACTTAGTTGCATAGCCATTCGGACGCATGACCACTGTTGGGGCGCATGGTCCATTCGGACGCATGAGAACTTCATCTTACTAAGTTTGAACGTATTCAATATTATTACATTATTTATACTAGTTCAAACAACCACAAACCTATATAATCAATTCAATATGCGTTAAACAACTCATTAATGAAATATTAAACATTATAATCACAACCAAACATTTACATTTTATTAAGCACCCAACTATTACATAAGTGTAAGACATTAAAGACATATTACATTAAGTTTACAAACTAGGGACACATGTACCTACAAACTCCCCATTGGACCTAGTTCCGTCTAATGTCTTACCATCTTAATAAACTCTTCATACTTTTTGTACTTCTCTTCTCTTGTGACGCTTGTGTGTATCTCAAAAGCAAAGCAGAGTCGTATCACGTTCTAGAATTGTAGAGCTTGTACAATATAATGAGAGTCATAGAATAATGGCCACTTGTATAATGTGTATACATCATCTGCAGACAAGTTGTGAGCCACATAGGGTCAAACACCCTGATGGTTTCTATTACACCATTCTTGTTCAAGACTATGACTGCCTCTCTATCCTCCAATCATAGTACCACCATTTGAAGTGTGAAGTGAAGTCCTGTGGCATCTCCCATAGAGGGATCTTTGACATTGTTTGCGGTGGACTCCACTTCAGCACTATCTTCGGTTTCCAGTAATGGGATCAACCTCAGACCGTCTGAGATACCTCGTTGGCTGTTGAGGTCTGAATTTGACCCATCTGGTGTGGTACACTCTTTTAAGAGCTGCTTCAAACCATCCAGACATCTTGTGTGGATCAGCGTATAGAAATTTTAGCTTCGCTAACTAGTTCAGCTCAAATCCAGGAAGAGTCTTCAGGTTGTGTGGGAACCTGAAATACTCGATCCCTTTCTCATGTGTAACTGCATAAACGTTGAGATCTTCAAAATATGTCCACGCGATGATTTTTCCCGACACCTTATGATGTTTCTTCACTTTGTACAGCTTGGTGTAGACAGTCGACATTGAAGCACTACGTTGGGCTTATCTCTTCAAAGCAAGTAGTCCACTCAGTCTTTCTGATATTAACTTCAACATCCAAGGCTTGGGCCTTATCTTCAGTCTTGTCAAACTCTTCTTCCAATCTATCCAGAGTTTCAAAAGTTTCACTGACAAGGTTGTCGCCCAGATTGGGAACGACATTACCTTCAATCTCAGTGTACTCTGGATAGTGTTGGTCGGTGACATCTTCTATCTCGATCTCATTAACGCGTTAAGCTCATCGTCACTTTCAACTTAGACTGTTGGAGCATCCTTGACAATCTCATTAGGATTTAGCTTGAATATTTCAGCAATTTGCTCGTCAGTGAGATTGTGAATGATCTCTCCTTCTTTAGGAGTGTACATCACCGATCTCCTGACTATTCCCTGTAGATCAAGAAACATCGTGAGCTGAGTCTTGATCTGTTGGAGGGGAGCAACATCATGTTCATCCCTCTAAAAGTTTGGATCTGCTTGATTTAGACATGTAACACAACAATCATTAGGTAATAATCAAGACATAAATATCAACATTAAATATAAAGATTCATTACATTAATGTGATACAAGATTCAAATAAATATGATTTAAATAACAAAAACAGCTAAGTATTACTCTTGCCTTGGATCATATGCTCCTCTACTGACGGGCGGATATGAAGGCACCTTGATCTTGAGTCCTTTTGCTCCTCCTTTCACCTGCAAAAATGGCACCCGCAGCAGATGCATCCTCATCATCATCCACATCATCATCACCCGCATCATCACCAACATTAGTATCATCTCCTTGGTCATCACCACCATCATCATCATCATCATCATCATTATCATCATCACCATCATCTCCATCTCATTCCTTGATCTTTAAGGGCTCATCCTTTGATCCCTTGAGCCGCAACATAATGGTCTTGTTTGTCGCCTCCAACTCCTCTATCCGTTTTGCTGATTGGCCATGGTGCTCTCGGAGTTGGGAGATCTCGACACTCTATGCAGCCATCTGCTGGGCCTGCTGCTCTATCTATTGTGCCTGCTGAGATATCTGCATAGATTGGGCAGCAATAAGGTCTACTAACTGTCGAATCTGAGCAGATTTCTCATCATTAGCAGCCAACAGCTTCAGCACCATATGGTTAAGTGTTGAGAGTTGTTCCTCTACCCCACTATGAGGTAGAGAGGATCCAGATAGGTAGGAAGGGTATGATGATGGTCCGGCATGGTGGCTAGTGGTAGTGGTGGTGGCAATGGTGAATATTGGGGGTGGTATAGATGAAGGTGGGGGTGGAGTGGGTGTGGTAGATGGGATGGCAGTAGTGGTGGTACTAGGTGGATGAGTGGATGTAGGTGGAGTGGTGGTAGTAGGTGGAGTGGTGGTAGTAAGTGGAGTGGTGGAAGTGGTGGAAGAGGTGGTAGCAGAGGTGGTGGTTATGAAGATCATCCTCCTCCTCTTCTTTTTCTTCAACCCGTGGGGCTGAGCTATCCTTTTCCTCCTCGATCCCCTCGAGGTGGATGCTCCCCTGGAACACTGCTTGGCTGATCGGGGAGCATAAGTAGGATCAGTGTCAGCCTCTCCCGACTCTCCAAGGCATTCACCAACCGCCCGGAGCCCCGCTCGGTGGCAACAACCTTGCTGCCCACCATTCGAGTTAGAGGCTCCTCGTCCGACTCCTCTTCCTCATCAGGTTGGAAATCTTGATGGAACCCTGCAGCCGCTGTCTCCCCTTGGGTGGGTGCCGGAGATGCTATATCAGCAGTGGGGGCCCTCGGTTGAGTGGGCCCAGCATCTCCACCATCACCGCTGTCGTCGTCATCGGAGTCATCCTCTGGGAGCTCTAACTACTCAACATCCGAGTCACTGTCTACGTGACGCCATTTATGCCTCCCTGGCGCCACGTAGTCCACCTTGGCCAGATGGCCTATAAGTCTCTTTACCGGGGCTTGACTTGCTTTCCCCGGTAAACCTTCATACGACCCAGCGTCATATCCCATAATCTCTAATGCCACAGTGTCGTGGCTCTCCTTTGGTAGCGAGGGCAGCTTCTCATCAAATATCATCTGTAGAAACCTTAGGTACATGTAGAAACCCTCTTTGCCCTTCGCCTCCAAGTTCTCTATGAGTTAAGAGAAGATCATGCTAGAAAATCTGAAGGGGTGGTTTAGAACCAGTTCCACATAGGCCTTCTGAATCTGGTCTGGCAGGTCATCGAACCACCCCTTCGCGATGCCAGGCACTTGCAGATGACGTGTTCCAAGTACTTGTACTGGGGGCACAGGTTGCTCTTGTTGAGCACCCCTGTGTTGATATCCCCAGCGTACTTCATCCTCATAAAGCACCCTCTCACCATCAATGGGTGAAGTCTGGTGCGGTGGTCTGTATCATCTCCCAACCCAAGTACTCTCTGAATGTTCACAGCCATGATCTCTATATCCATACCAAAAATAGAACTCCGTATGCTGTACAGCTCACGTGACCGATCAACCGATGCACCCTCCTAGAAGGCCTGTTGTATAGACCTGTAAGGCGTGCATGGTGTAGAAATAGCCCGGTGGATCCTGGATCGCATAAGGAAAGCGATAATCCCTGCAAACTCGGCACCATTCCGAGTTGTGGAGTCTAAGTGAGCACAGATGTTGTGCTTGGGGTTGATGGACCACTTCTCTGCCATCAATCTGTAACACAAACCACATACACATTAGCTAACCACACGACACAAATCAATTCCAATTAACTTGGTTGAATTCATTCTGGTTCATTCATGCGATTGAACCGTGCGACTAGATTCAGTCGGTTTTCCTGTCATGCGACTGGATTCAATCGGGTGATTAAACATGTGGTTGAGTTCAATCTGGTGAATGAGCAGGTGAATGGTTCAGTCGGCTGACTGAGCTCATATGCATCACTCATTCGGCTGAATGAGTCATTCGAACCACTCAATCGCACGATTGGAGTTCATCCGTGTGTCCATTCGCATGACTCACTGTTTAATCAACAGAAGTACGAATTCGGACCAAAACTCAGAGTTAGACGCCGTGTTTTGGTTCATTCGACTCGCAATCACATAACTAATCACCTAATAACATTAATTTTAACATTTTACTTGATTATGTTAGGTTATTGTCCAGTAAGTGGTTCGGTTCTTGTGTGGGCCAAGATTCTTAAAATTAGGGCACCATTTCATCCGATTTGAGTGAGATATCATCATATTGTACCTGTATAACAATCCACAATCATCAGAATATCAATAGGAATCAGAATTTTTGGTCTAAGGAAATTTGGGCAGCGTAACGGTAATCTGTGCGAAATGAGGGCGATTAGGGGTGTGATGAGTTGAATGCGATCGACTGTGGCCCTATTTATACTGAATTTGATTTCATTCGGCTGGCTGGACCCATTTTCTTGGTTCATTCGGGCGAATGGACCTTAGTCGTGCGATTGGCTCAGTCGACTACATTCAGTCGGCCGACTGGATTTCAGTCGGGCGACTGACTCATTCACACACTCTCATTCAGTCGAATGGTTCATTCTGATAAGCCATTCTATTGAATGGCCCATATTCATATGCCATTCGGTTGTTTAGTGCATGAGTATGGTTCATTCACATGGTTGGTCCATACTCATGGTCCATTCGTGCAATTGGATCATACTCATGATTTTGACTTTATGACCATTTCTTACTTAACCCAGTTTAAACTTTTGATTTAACATTATGAACATTTGATCATCTTAGACATGATTATTTTAACTCGAAAAACTTTTGATCACCTCAAACGTGATCCTTTTAAATAGAATTTGTCACCTCAGACATGATTGTTTTTACCTTTGAAAACATGTGTGGTCACCTCAGATGTGACCCTTTTAGATGATTAACTCCCTTACTGAATTCCATGATGTAGTCTGATATCAAACAAATTGAATTTACTAAATTGCAACAAAATAAGAGACTTAAACTGAAATACAAAACTAGACTTGTTTTTGACTTTTTGTGTGAGGTGTAAATCCTAAGATAGGTATCTAATGGATTCGGTTCCGGAATAGGCAGCTTCAATTACTTTTGACCATAACTGGACCAATTCAAATTGGAATCATACAGGCAAGTCACATCATTTGGGACATGTTATCAACACATTTTGATACTCAATTCTTGTTTTTCATCTAGAATCGTTAGCAAGTTTAGGAAATCATACTAGTACTATTAGATCCCACCTTGATTTGGACTTTCAAGATTGCAGTCACGATGATTGTCAGTATACTCGTCCTCTTAAATCCATACACATACTTTTGACACAGATTGGTGATAGTTTAGGTTTGATTATTTTAACAGTCATTTGTGGATCCCACACTTATATGGTAATCAACATTCCTCGGGAGATTTTTGAGCGGTCTCAGGGTCATTTTCAAGAAGACACTATTCATAGAACTTACAGAGAGAAGCCAAGCCTCAGGTCAGTGCCACCACACAACCGAGAGGCGGCAAACAACAAAGAAGTCTAGAATATATAGGTTGTGCTTATCCTCAGGTCAGTGCCACCGCACAGCAGAGAGGCACATAACCTATCTTCTTGTTTGAGCATTTTTCATCTTTATGCACAGTTCTCACCAACAACAAAAATTAATAGTTTGATTGCTTTTGCTCATATTTTGGTCTTACGCACATATTTGTGATGTTTATTCTGCTCGTCACCCCTTATTGGAATTTGTTGATTGTGTTAACCAGGGATAAGATGTTAACCCACAGTTTGTTGAACACCTTAGTTTGATCTTGAAATCACCAATAAGGTCTAATCGTCTATTGTGTTGAATCTACCGACACATCATCTGTGGTCTAATAACCTCTAGGTCTACTAACTTTGTGTTACCTTAGTAGTAGCTAGTTTTACTATCATCTTTCCTTTTATATTGCTTAGACTACACAGACTTATACTTTGAACTTCGCATCTTATTTTATTTAATCTTTTAAAGTCCCAAGTGATTTGTACCAAAGTTATTGAATCGGTATCACAGATACGATCTACTTTCTATCACCCAGCTCTCCTTCTCCCTCGTTTTTTTTGTTAATGTTACTAACTGACCTATTCTCCCCCTAAAATTCTAAAACCGTAACCGATTTACGCTTTTTAGGATTTTAATAGGCGATCGAATAACATTAATGTAATTAAACTATTTAAAATTAAATAAATAAAAAAAGATAATAAAAATTAAAAAATGGACAAGACTCATCGGACTACACATGATCATCATCGGGAATTACATCACTTTTCTTTTTAACATCGTTGACCTCTAACAGATATAGAAAACGTGGTTTGTCAAAAGCCTTTGTATAGAGGTCAGCGCGTTGAAAATTTGTATTGATTTTAATCACATCGATTAAGTTCTTTTCAAAGCAATCACGTATAAAGTGATATTTTATACCGATGTGTTGGTCTTAGGATGTTGGACCGGATTTTTAGTTACCGCAATCACAGCAGAGTTATCAACAAAAATAGGAGTAGATGAGAAATGCAAACTGTAATCCCGCATTTGCTATTGAATCCAAATGATTTGTGAATAGCAACTTGCAGTAGCAACGTATTCGGCTTCACAGGTTGACAATGCAACCGATGTCTGCTTCTTACACTGCCAGGTCACTAATCGCCTCCCAAAGAATTGACATCCTGCTGATGTGGACTTGTAGTTCATCTTGCAGCCACCGTAATCCGAGTCACTATACGCTGTAAGCTCAAAGTCATGGTCATGAGGATACCACAACCTAGAGTTGGTGTACCCTTCAGATAACGGAATATCCTTTTGACCCCTATTAGATGGTTAACTTTTGGCTTTGCCTAATATCTTGCACATAAGCATGTTGCATACATGATATCAGGTCTTGAGGCAGTGACGTACATGAGAGATCCAATCATACCTCGATACATAATGGCATCGACCAGATCACCATTCTCGTCGGGTGCTACATCATGGTTTGTAGCAAGTGGAGTCCCAGCTGCGGAAGCATTCTCCATGTCAAACCAACTGAGGATATCTCCTACATACTTGGTTTGATGTAGGAAAATCTCTTTTGGTGTCTGATCCACCTGTAACCCGAGAAAGAATTTCATCTCTCCCATGGCACTCATCTCAAACTCAGCCTTCATTACTACTTCAAACTCTTTACATAGATCTTCGTTCTTGGAACCGAAGATTATGTCATCGAAATAGATTTGAACAAGCAGTAAATATCCATCCTTTTCTTTTATGAACAGTGTACAGTCAATGACACCTCTGCAAAAACCATGTTTCACAAGGTGACTTAAGAGTTTCTCATACCAGGCTCTGGGAGCTTGATGAAGCCCATATAAAGCCTTGTCGAGTTTGTAAACTCTGTCCCGATGATATGGATCCTCAAATCCCTCGGGTTGACTGACATACACTGTCTCTCTGATTTCACCATGAAGGAAAGCACTCTTCACATCAAGTTGATAAACTTTAATCTTCATATAAGATGCATAGGCAAGGAAGATGCGGATTGCTTCCATTCTTGCCACGGGTGCAAACACTTCATTGTAGTAAATACCCTCAACTTGTCAAAATCCTTGGACAACAAGTCGAGCCTTGTTTCGAATGATCACACCTTGATCATCTGTGAAGTCGGCTGGATCGGTAAACATCCGAGCATGTTCTTGACGGAAGGATAAACAACCAAAACCAAAAGTCAAGTCAATAACACGAACTATCAAAGATTGGTTTCATTGATAAAACCCAACGATTACAAGCTCGTTACAACATAATAATCAAGACTCTTGGCAAGGGGAGATCGAGCATGATCTCCCCTCTTATCCGGCAGCCCTAGGCTCCGGTAGACTCCCTCTCGATCCTTAATCTCTCTATGCATTGAAACGGGTATATATAGGCCTCGGCCCATATTAGATGCGATTGGGCCCATTCGTGCGATTGGACCATGCGTATGGTTCAATCGTACGATTGGACCATGCGTATGGTTCAATCGTATGACTGGACCATACTTATGGTTCGGTCTTACGAGTGTCCCAATCGCATCTCTCGGTCGCACGACTGGTCCATTAGCATGGCTCAGTCGTACGACTGAGTCTCATTCGCATATGCTCCTACGTATGACCCAGTTTCATGTGTTTACAACATATCAGGTGTAATACATTAAGCCTAGACTATTCGACAAGCGACGGACACACTATATATGACTATATATGCTCCAACAAATTCCCCCTTGGACGTTTCTTGCGAATAGTAGATAACACCTCTTACAATCTTCAGTCAATCTTTGCTCTGGTTTCTAATAGAATCAAACGAAAAACCATATTAGCCAACGTCGCCGATCCATCAGGTTGCTACAATATCCCTGAAAATGAATTTAGGCACAATAGCTTTTGTTTACTTTGCAGAACACCATCATAGCAACAAGATTCCCCATAAGACTGATTTTTCCAGATAATGGACATGAACAGTTTTCCATTGCTTCAATCTTCACACAGGCTAACCTGATTAACATTAACACCTGCAAAAATTCCCCCTCACATTCAGCACATCCCAATATATAAACGTTGTGCTCTCTTGGCATCTTCATACGGTGTATTGGGCAAAAGGTTGAAGGTTCCAATCCACAGCTGACAATATCAAACAAATTAGCATGCATGTAGACTCGTCATCAGAAACTTGCTCACATCATCACTTTCTGATTGCGTCTTCAATTTCTCTATACATGGATTCCCCTTAAGAATGAGAATCCTCTCTGTGCGGATAAATATAACTTGATTGGCCCATAAGTAGTCAGATGCTCTTGACTACCCCACAAAATCAGCATCAACTGCTGACATCTTCTCTCCTCTCTTTCATGTTCCAACTATATTCACCTATTCTGGAAGTTCGACAAATAATGGGGTATACATCAAACTTATTTGACAACAGAACCTCAGGGTGAATATGCTTTGCTCATCCTCAAATCTATGCAAGACGCAGTTCCGGACTTTTTTATTTTATTTTTTTATTTTTTTATTTTAGTCTGGAACAAATGCGGATGAGTCAATACGGATGGCTCATTCGTGCGATTGAACATACGACTGGTCCAGTCGCACAACTGAACATACGACTGGTCCAGTCGTACAAATGGTCCATTCGCATGGTCCAGTCATACGAATGGTCCATTCGCATGGCCCAGTCGTATGAATGGTCCATTCGCATGGCCTAGTTGCATGAATGGGTCTGCACACAGATTTTCAGATCTGCAGCCGCTAGGGCTGCCCAAAACCCTAATCTTACGAACTTTACATGAAACCAACCTACATAGACATCATAAGATTCACAGGGGTGATTGGAACGTGGTTTCGAGTTCGATTTTAACATAGAAACTACACACGTAACTAGATCTGAGCAAAACATGAAGAACACGAAGTGGATTTAACGTCAAGATCTGAAATTTGATCAAGAAATCAAGAGCTCGGGTTGCAAGAATGATTGTTAGATCATTCAAGCCGTAACCAGCTCTAATACCAATTGTGAAGTCGGCTGGATCGGTAAACATCCGAGCATGTTTTTCACGGAAGGATAAACAACCAAAACCAAAAGTCAAGTCAATAACACGAACTATCAAAGATTGGTTTCATTGATAAAACCTAACGATTACAAGCTCGTCACAACATAAGAATCAAGACTCTTGGCAAGGGGAGATCGAGCATGATCTCCCCTCTCATCCGGCAGCCATATGCTCCGGGCAGACTCCCTCTCAATCCTTAATCTCTCTACACATTGAAACTGGTATATATAGGCCTCGGCCCATATTAGATGCGACTAGGCCCATTCGTGCGATTGGACCATGCGTATGGTTCAATCGTACGACTGGACCATACTTAGGGTTCAGTCTTACGAATGTCCCAATCGCATCTCTCAGTCACACGACTGGTCCATTAGCATGGATCAGTCGTACGACTGAGTCTTATTCGCATATGCTCATGTGAATGACCAACTTTCATGTGTTTACAACATATCAGGTGTAATACATTAAGCCTAGACTATTCGACAAGCGACGGACACACTATATATGACTATATATGCTCCAACATCATCTTTCTTGCATTTCGAGGCCCATTTAGTGCCAATTACCTTAGCACCTTTAGGTCTATCTAGCAGAGTCCATACACCCAACTTCTTGAACTGAAGAAGTTCTTCTTGCATGGCACTCACCCATGCCTCATCATTTAGGGCTTCACTAACATACTTTGGCTCAAAGTGAGACACAAAGCAACGATATGCACCATCATGAAGGTATCCCTTTTCCATTACCAAGGCATAGTCAGTTGAGTACAGCTGATTTATGGTCTGAACTCCTGACCTCACATCTCCAATGACATTGTCCAAAGGATGATAGACATTCAGGCGTGATCCAAGAGTTGTTGGAACAACTACCTCAGAATCAAGATTATGAACATTGGTTCAGTATCTGAGGCAGTAGGAGTCTAAGGTTCCGAAGACGCAAAGGCATCACTGTCGGATGCTTATGGACTTGCAGGAATAGGAACCTGTTCCTCCTGGTTGTTCTGATCAGTCTCCACAGCTTCTTTAACAGAGGAGAAGTCACTATCGTCAAGTGCTCCCTATGAGGTGTTAGATGATCTACCATGTGAACCAGATGATGTTGAATCTGGAGCCGGTGGGTTCAAGACATCATACATCATCTTGGTTGCCAACCCTTCGTCAGAAGTGGAGAGTGGGATGTTGAAGGATTTGAAGAATCCATCATAGTTGAAAAAGAAGGTGGGTCATTTTCCAACAGGTGGTGTGGTGTATCTCTGAATATCAACATTACACCACACTTCTACCTGACCCGTTGAGTTGTTATAGACCCTCTCGTTCGGTATGTTGTATCCTAGAAAGATTCCTTCATCAGCCTTGTCGTTGAATTTTCCCTCCTGGGTCTTCTTCAGGAGGGTGCATGGAGCGTCAAATGGCTCGAGATACTCTAGATTTGGTTTGCGTCGCTGTATTAACTCGTAGCATGTCTTGCCATGGCGTTTAACTATCAGAACTCGATTCAATGTGTAACATGCATTTGCAACTGCCTCGTTCTAGAATTGGATAGCTAGTTTTGAGTCTACTAGCATAGTCCGTGCTGTCTCTATCAAGCTGCGATTCTTTCGTTCAGCAACACCGTTCATCTGAGGAGTGTAGGCTGATGCACAATTCCCTTCTCCTTGTAGTAAGCCTCCATCCATTGATTCTTGAATTCGGTTCCGTTGTCTAAGCGCACTTGACGTACCTTCAGCTTGTATAGAGACTCCAGAGTAGTTACTAACTCTTTGAATGACTCAAATGTTTCTGATTTGGATTTCAGAAACATCACCCAAGTGAATCTTGAGTAGTCATCAGTAACTACATAGCAGTACAAGTCGCCTGCAATGCTTCTTGTACTGAATGCACTAAACAGATCCATGTGAGGAAGTTCAAGAGTAAGTTCGATAGAGTGAACTTTCTTTTCCTTATTAGACTTCTTCGTTTGTTTGCCCTTCTTACACGCAACACAGAAATCCGGAAGTTGGAAGTTTTTGACGTTAACTCCTCTCACTAGATTATTCTAGATCAAGTTATTCATCTTTTGTGGATTAATGTGTCCCATTCTCCTATGCCAGGAGATGGATCCTTCTCAGTAGCTTTTGACAAGAAGCACTGAACTTCATGATCCGTTGTGGAGGCCTTCGATAGATCCAAGACATAAAGGTCCTTATATCTTGAGGCAGACATTAATACTTGATCCTCCAGGATAACGCAGTCCTTTATCTAGACATAGCACTTCTTGTTGTCAAACACTACCTTAAAGTCTTTATCACAAATTTGAGAAACATAAAGCAAGTTATTCTGAAGTTTTTGGACATAGTTTACCTTGTCAAACTTCACTTTCTGATTTCCCACTTCCCCTTGAGCGTGATGTACCCACCTTTGTTTTCAGCGAATGAAACATGCCCTCCTTTGATTTGTTTGATGTTTGATAAGAGAGCCTTGTTCCCCTTCATGTGCCTGGATGCTCCGCTATCTACAATCCACATGTTGGTTTCAGCACTATAGCGAACACCATGCACATTCAATGAAAATGTTAGTTCAGGTTAGGAACCCAAGCCTTCACCGGCTTGGGTCTCCCCGAGGCATCACTCATCATAAACTCAACCCATTGACCTTTCGAGGGTGAGGGAAGCTCAGATGTCTATTTGTTCTAATTTTTAGATACTGAGGAGGATTTGTCCTTCCATAAGCCAGATTTGTGTAAGGCCTGTTTGTGATAAACAGACGACTGGCTGATGGGTTGAACTTTGTGCTCCCTATATCTTTTAGGAGGTGTCACTGAGTTCCTCTTTAAAGAGCTAGGTTTTGGATCAGAAAGTTCAACTTTCTTCCTTGGTGTCTGATAGTAAGGATAGTGAGACACAATGTGTCCGTACTCTCCACAATTGTAGCAGGATTTGCTTTCAACTTTACGATTTATTTGTTTTTGTGGAGATGTAGGTGACACGCGAGTGACCTTATCTTGTTTGCACTTAGACACTTCTTGGTTAGATGTATAGTCTGGTTTTACAAAGCTTTACCTGGTTTTACATCTTTTACATTTTGTTTTCCTGGATTTTGACATGATTCACGTGATTTGTTAACACTAATGTTCCTTTTAGTTTTACATTTCACTTTGTTTGAACCAGACTTAATATTAACTTTTTCAAACTCTTTTTCTAGGTTGACACAAGGCATTTTGCCTTTTGACTTTAAAGTGGCCTCCTTTTGTTTAGTGCCAGATTCAGTTTATTTACTTGTGGAATCTGGGTCACTAACAAGAGGAGTGGACACCACATGATCTTTGATTGGATTATTATTGATTGGTTTACAATTTGTGTTCATCAAGATCTCATGTGGTGCTGGAACCACTTTATAGCCCAATCCCTCCCCGTTGTTTCTTCTCTCACTAAGTTTTGGACTATGTGTGAAGAGCTAATCTAACTATGCAGTTTTTGTTTTAGGGAATTAACTTCTACTTCTAAAACTACTTTTGCTTCTTAGTGTCCTCTAGGGAGTTAAGATAGTACCTAATGTCATTAGCTTGATTAAAGGCTATAACTTCTGTTTTCCTAAGTTGTTTGTTCAAAAGGTCTATCTTTTATTTATAACTATGCTCATTTTGTTTTAAAACTCTGTTAGCTTCAATGCATAGTTCTAGGTCCTTTACTAAGTTATCATTATGATCTAATAACCTAGCAAATTTGAAATCAATGCTTTCCCTAAATTTATTACAATCAGAACAATCATGATTATTAAACAGTTGGTCAGTAGTACTTACGTGTACAGTTTCTGAAGAATCAGCCATCAAAGCAGAATCTGAAATTTCTAGAGCTAGTGATTCTGACTTTGTAGTAGTTGTCACGTCTTCAGGTAGGTAGGTGACCACTAGTGCAGTTTCTTTAGAGTTGGACATCACGATCTCTACAGCTATGTCTCCTGCGCTAGCAGAGTCATCATCGATATCCTCCACACTAGCGATATGGATTCTCCCAGTGAGACAAACCGAAAGCTCTAGTCCTGTCCTTCATCCTCGTTAGCAGTCAAGGCTTTAGGATCCTTGCTTGATGAAGTAGGACTGCTAGTGGGATTCTCCTAACGATTGAAGGTGGAGAAAGGATTCCCATTGCCAGTCTTCTTTGGCTTCATGCACTCCCTTTTGAAGTGCCCTTTCTCACCGCAGTTGAAACAGGTCACCTTTGATTTATCGAAGCCAAAGGTTGTGTCCTTAGTTGCAACCAAGTTCTGTCCGGTCTTTTTGACAAACTTCTTAGCTCGTCGGACAGCACTGCCTAAGTCCCACATAATGTCCATCTGTTCCAACTCAGTCTCGTCCACCTGGTCGTAATCTTCATAAGCCCAGTGGCAGTTCCCTATCTTTCCAGCAATTAGTCCATCATAAGTAGACTACTACAGCTAAAAGATCCATGTGCTCTTTTGCCACCTCAACTGTCACTTTCTGAAGTTTTCGGTCTTCAGCTTTGCTGCATTGTCTTCGGGTATCATATGTTGGGTACCAGACGACCCTGACGTTTCTGTCCACGAAGTAGATGCTTGAGCAGGACCAGCTGAGCTTGACACAAAGGCAGACTGCAGTGGTGCTCCAGATGTCTTTGTCTGAGGAGTCACGTTATAGAGCGCAGGATTCTGATCATAATTAGACTTTTGGGCTCTATTCTTCATCCTTAGCTCTTCCTCTCTCAATTTCAGAATGAAATCATTGATATCTAACTTCGTTAGCATACCATTCTGTCTGAGATTTGAAACAAAGGAAGCCCATTTCTCTGGTAATCCGTCAGTAAAGTTGGACACTTTATCTTCCATCGGCGTCGTTACCCCATGTGTGTGCATCTCACTCATAAAGTGATAGAATCTATCGATCACGTCGTCCAGGCTTTCCTTACCCATTGAAGAGAAGTTGTCAAACTCCTTTTTCAAGGCCTTAGCCTTTATGGCCTTGAGTGATGCATTCCTATCATACCTCTTCTCCAACGCATCCCATAACTTCTTTGCTTGTGTATACTCCAAGAATTGATGAAAGATATCCTTCGGAATAGACTGTGTAAGCAAAGCATAGACTTTCTTTTCGGCATTGTATTTGGCCTTTTGTCCATCAGTCATGCCACCAAGTGTGAGTTTGACACCATCAGCTCCTACAGGCATGCTATACCCCGACTCTATAGACTCCCACAGATTTGGATCTACTTCGTTTAGGTAGATCTCGAAACGTTGTTTCCATTGTGGATATTCATCTAACGTGATCAGCTTTGGGGTTTTGTTGTGATTCCCCACTTCGTTCTCCAGTAGAAGTAGGTTATGTATACGTGAGTCTCTTCGTGCTGTAAAGGCTGAATACTGGTCCTCCATTTCACTTAACTTTAATTTTAAAACTAACAGTTTTATGTGTGCGAATGAAGGTAGGCAATTGAACTATTTGGGCAATTGAACTATGCGGATGGTTCAAACGTGCGACTGAGCTAATGCGGATGAGTCAGTCGGCCGAATGAACTAATGCGGTTGAGTCAGTCGTACGAATGGGAGTACGAATGAGTCCAATCGTGCGTATGGGGTATATGAATGAGTTCAGTCGTGCGATTGAGTCAATCGTGCGACTGAGGCTGCTGGAATTCGAAAGTTTCTAGGTTTAATGTGGTTTGGGCACAAAAACTTGAATTTTCACTAACCCTAGTTGCCATATGCCGGAAAAACTGAACTTTAGGACCAGGAGACGTCTAAGACACCGTTTGACACAAAAAGATTGCGTTTTTAGTGAAAAACACAATTTTTGTATCAAAAACGATTGAATCACACGCAATCAAGAGCGAAAGCTCTGATACCACTTGTTAGGGGATCGTGTATTGCACGAAATACTAGCTGATTAACGTGTATACCAAATCAAATAGTGTGGAATCCTATTTGATTAGCGATCCAATCAGTGAGAACGCACGTAGAAACAATTATGTATTGAATCTGACGTTAAGAATCGATTAGGAATCGATCTACTGTGATCTATGAACTTGGAGTATGATCTTAGAGGTCTCTGGACGGCTAGGGTACGTCTGGAGTCGAAGTTTGTTTAATGCTTACGTTTTTCCACGAATTAGGCGGTATTTATAGGTTAGGGTTGCTCATTCAGGCGACTAAACCATTAGCATGGTTTAGTCGTGCGATTGAGCCATGCGGTTGATCCATTCGCACGACTGAGTGTTCAGTCGTGCGACTAAGTCATTCGCATGAAGTTGTTCAGGCGTATGGACAATTTAGGCGCATGGACATTTAGTCGCATGGCCATTCGGACGCACGACCACTGTTGGGGCGCATGCTCCATCCGGACGCATGAGAACTTCATCTTACTAAGTTTGAACGTATTCAATATTATTACATTATTTATACTAGTTCAAACAACCACAAACCTATATAATCAATTCAATATGCATTAAACAACTCATTAATGAAATATTAAACATTATAATCACAACCAAACATTTACATTTCATTAAGTACTCAACTATTACATAAGTGTAGACATTAAAGACATATTACATTAAGTTCAGAAACTAGGGACACATGTATCTACATAAATAATATTGATGTTAAATTATAAAAGATGTAAAAATATTTGGTTAAAATAAAAAAGTTAATAATTATAAAAAAAAGTGGGTACATCCCATAAATACACATAATACAACTTACAATGCCTATATATAATTCGTATGTATATATATATATAATTTTTATTTTTGGGCTTATTATTGTATTAGGTTGAGTAATAGGTATTTGGGTTTCTATTTTATTTGGTAATGGGTATGAGTAATGGGTAATAGTTATTATATTTTATACAATGTATTGTTTTTTATAATTATTACACTCTTATTTATAAAATTTAAAACATTTTATAAAGTGTTGAGTTTAAATTTTTTTTGGGTAACGTAAAACCAATTTTTTGTATATAAAACCGTAAAAAACTTTTTTACACTACCAGTAATAAGTTAAGGAGTAGCGAAGGCTACCCCTCAATTATACATATGTCCGCCCCTGGTTGCTATGATTATTATCGAGTCATTTGTTACTTTCTCGCAAAGCATGTGTTTTAACTTGAAGTCGTTTGGTTAGAACCCGTTTCGATCCAAACCAAATAGACTTTTCAAGACTAACCCACTCATGTTGTGACAGGAAACCCTAGATCTTGTCACTGGTCCACTTGTTTTGACATACATACTAATGAGTACGTGTGAATTATATTCATTTTTATTCCTACTAAGGAGTTGTTTGGCAGCCTATTAATCTGCCTCTTAATGGGTTCAGATGTCTGAATGGTTGAGCACTTAATGATTAGACTGTTTGTTTCGCGAACAAATGTCTGAATGGTTTAGACATTTGCGTCTGAATGGTTAAGAATTATACTAATGCTGAATGGTTAGAGATCTAATGCTGAATGGTTAAGAGATCTAATGCTGAATAGTTAAGACCTCTTATCGGAATTGGTCAGACATTTGCCTTTAAATAGTTAAGCGACATACTAACTCTTAATGGTTCAGATCGTTTATGGTTCAGATCGTTTAATGGTTCAACACTTAATGGTTTAAACCTTTTATTTGTTTAGCACTTAATCATTCAGATGTAATCAAACAACCCATAAGTTGAATGGATAACATGAAACAAGTCAAAAGTAACCATGACAAAAGATTAGATTTTTTATAGTTATTTGGTATCTTTCTCGATTTTATTTAACCTTTAGCTATTTATAAAGAAGATCCTAAAGTTATGTCCAGAATCAAAGGCATTGATGCAACAGAAATGGACTTTTTGTCTCTATTAATGCAGGATATTCTGTTGGAATTAGTGTTCGTAGGTCCAGAAAAAAATGTCGGCCCAATTGCTATTCGGTTTTGGGCCTCTGAAAAATAATATATCAGCCCAGGAACAAGAATAATAACTCAAACAAACAACACAGTATATTTAACTCTTATCTTATGTTATAAACATACGCGTACTTTTTATATAAATTTTTTTATTGTTGTTTTCAATGTATTAGATAAATTATTTGTTACTTTGTTTTACATGATAAAAGCACATAACAATATTAGTTACTATTATGTTCATCAAAATTCATTTTTGTAAAGAAAACAATGGTATTAAAGAAAACACTATCTAACAAAAATATGCAATAAAATGCCACAAAGACATAATGCCAAACAAAAATCATATGAGCTACAAAACTTATTTTTATTTTTAAATTTTTTACATACTAATATTGTAGTCATAAAAATGCTCATCTTTATTGTATAACATTTATAAAAAGATTATGATGTGTAGAAGTTATGAACATAGAAAAATGTAGAAAAAAAAGTGAAGTTGTCATACTTAAAACATTTTTTAACAAACTTTTTCCTTGCACTTTGATTTTGATTTGAATCATTGATTAAGATCTTTAAGATTTATTTTTACACCTTTTAGATTGTAAGCACTTTTATTTAAACCCTTACCATAAACTTACACGTGCATCAAATTTGACAAAAGTTGCAAGTTTATATGTGAATTTTAGAGTTTCAAACAGTTTCATAGAAATATTAGTGGAATTAACGTGTTGTAAGCCTTAATTCTCATGTAAAACGGAATTTAAATAACCCGGTACGCGAATTTTAAAAAACCAACAATGCATCTACTAAGTTGTTTACTAAAGAAAAAAACACTTATTTTTTATAGCGTAGTTGATCTGATTTTACTATCATGTATACTATAAAAATACTCAACCCTTAAAACAAAATCTTTTTGTTAACTATTTAGGTTAGATTTATTTTATTCCACTTTACAACAAACGAGAGAAAATGCACCCCCTCAAATGTCATTAAGTAATATTTGTTATAAAGTATAATCATTATAAACATTATTACTAACATTATATATCATCATATTCATATTTATTATCGAGTTGGTTTCATGTTATGTAGTGTATATATATGATTACGCACTATGCTAAGAGTTATGAATAAATATGTTTCCTTCTTTAACTTTTTTTTCTTGTTACTCTCTAAATTTAATATGTTACTAGCACAAGAGGTTTTGTTACAATTCTTTTTTTTGCGATAGTTTAATCTCTCCACTCTCGTTGTTCAACTCTCTACTGTCGATGTGAACCACTACCGTGTATGTAATCCATTGAAGCCCATCACACCGCCCAAGAGACTACCATTGTTTCCGTCAAGGACCACATATGTTTCCATCAAGCGCAAAAGTTATTTTCGTTTGCTGCGATTAACTTAAGAAGATCCAGACAAGAATCAGACCAAACATATAGTCCTTTCCCCTTATGGTGATGCCACCCTCCACATGTAGACTATCGTAAACAACACAAATTGGTACCACGAGTCCGGCGGTCCCTAGATCTCTACAAATTGACGATTTTGTTCCCAACTTAGGGGTTGTTTTGTTGAATCTGAACCAGTAAGTACTGAATGAGTAAGAGATCTGAATAGTTAAAAGACTCCGAACTAGTAAGTGTTGAACCAATAAGGGGTTGTTTGGTTGAATCTCTGAATACCTGTGCAGACTATTTTATCCATCTGATTTATTTTGTGTTGAATCAAATTTATCTGTTTGATTATATATATGAATGACTCCATCGAATAATAAATAACTACCATCTGAACTATTTTGTGTTGAATCCAATGTATCTATTTGGTTATATATCAAAATGATTATGCTGAATGATAAATAACTATAAAAAATACAAAAAATCATAGAAATTATTTTAAATACAACATAATAAAGTTCAAATCCAAATACAAAATACCAAAATCTAAATACAAATTAATCCAATACAACATACTAAACTGTAACGTTAATAACGTATTTATTGATAATTCTAACACCTTTATTTTTGTTGATAATTCTGCTGCAACAGCAAATGCGCAACTACAGTTTGCAATTTTCTAACACCCCTATTTTTGTTGATAATTCTGTTGCAATTGTTGCAACCAAAAATCCGGTCAAACATCCTAAATCAAATCAGATCAGTATTAAATATCACTTTATACGTGACTGTTTTGAAAAGCAATTAATCGATGTTAAATTAATACTAATTTTCAACGCTCCGACCTCTACACAAAAGCATTTGACAAACCTAAGTTTTTTATATCTTTTAGAGGTTAATGGCGTGAAAAAGAAATGTGATGTGATTCATGAACACGAAAGTTCTTAGTCCGACAATTATTTTCTTAGTTTATTAGTTATTTTATTTATTTATTTATTTATTTATTTATTTATTTATTTTATTTTTCTGTCTATTAAAATCCAAAAACACAAGAAATTTTTGGTTTTAGAATTTTAGGGGGAGAATAGTTTTAGTTTAGTATTTAATTAGTTGCAGTATTTATTTACTTAAAAAATGAAGGGGGAGGGCAAGTTAGCTGAAAGAAATGAAATCAAATCTGTGATTATGATTCAAAGTTTATGGAAAATGATAATACACAGGGAACAAATTATTTGGGACTTGAAAATTAGTTTGTTCAAAATGCTAAAGTTAAATTACAAGTCTGAGTTGTCTAAGCACCATTAAAGAAAAATGATAGTAAAACTAGTCTGCTACTGAGGTAACATAGAGAAAGTAGACCTAGAGGTTACTAGTTTATTATATGATGTGTCGGTAGACTCAACACATAGATGAGTAGACTTCACTGGTGAATTAAAATTCAAATTAAATTGTTCACTTGCTGTGGGTTCTCATCTTATCTCTGGTTAACACAATCAACACATTTCCAATAAGGGGTGACGAGCAAAATAAACGCCACAAATGTGTGCGAATGACCATAAAATTGAGCAAGCGCATGGAAAAAACTGCTAAAAGCAATCAAGCTAATGACTAATATCATTGGTGCGTTATGTGCAAAAGAAAAATAAATGCTCTAACAAGAAGATAGGTTGTGTGCCTCTCTGATGTATGGTGGCACTGACCTGAGGATAAACATTACCCAAATATTCTAGAATTCATTGTTGTTTACGCCTCTCTGTTGTGCGATGACACTGACCTGAGGATTGGCATCTCTTTGAAAGCTCTAGGAATATTTTCTTCTTGTCCAATACCCTAGACTGCTCAAAAATATCCTGAGGAATGTTGATTACCATATAAGTGTGGGATTCACAAATGCTTGTTGAAATAATTAAACCTAACTCATCACCAACGTGAGTCAAAAATCTGTGTATAGATTTAAGTGGACAAATATACTGACAATCATCATGGCTGCAACGCTTGACAGTCAAAATCATAATGTACATCTTATAGCTCTAGTATGATTTCTTGAAAGTGTTATTGACTCTCAGACAAAACATGAATCTAGCATCAAACTGCATATTAAAAGATCCCAAATGATTATGATATACTTGTATGATTCCATAATGAATCTTTCTAGAAATGATCAAATTAACTGCATGTTTAACTGCTCAAACCCAAAACCCCAAAAATATGTCTTGTTATTCTGTTAAATTTCAAAGTTGTTTCTATTTTCTAGTTTTCTTTTGTTGCGTAGTTATAGGACTATACAACTAGATGAAATCTGTGAATCACTCACTAAAAGGGGTCACTTTTGAAGTGACCAATAGGTTCCAAACTAAAAAGATCACGTTTGAGGTGATCAAATGATGTTTAATTAAAAGGGTTATGTCTGAGATGATCAAAGTCATAATATTATAAGTTAAAATTTTAAGTGTTTGAAAGTGTATGAATTCAAGCTCATGAGTATGAGCCAATCGCATGTTTGAATCATAAGTATGAGCCAATCGCACGATTGAACCATAAGTATGAGCCAGTCACACGATTGAACCATGAGTATGGGACAACCATGCGATTGGACCACAAGACTGAACCAATCGTACGAATGGATGAAGGTGTATGAGCCAGTCGCATAACTGAACGCCAGTAGCACGAATGAAGCATGCGTATGTGTCCAATCGCCCGACTAAAATTTAAAACAGTATAAATAAGGGGGTCAGTCGGTCGTAACCCTTACCACCCTTCAAAACTCTCTGAAATCGCCCATACACATAAACACTCTGCCCAAATTTCTATTGTTGTGATTTGTTAGGACCTGGAATTTGAACGAAATACCGAATGATTAACGTGTAAACCAAACCAAATAGTGCGGAATCCTATTTGATTGGCGATCCAATCAGTGAGAACGCACGTAAAACCAATAAAGTATTGAATCAAATGTTAAGAATCGATTAAGAATTAATCTACAGCGTTCTATGAACTTGGAGTATCAACTTGGAGGTTTCTGGACGGCTAAGGTACTTCTGGAGTCGAAATAGAATGAATGCTTACGTTTTTCCACGAATTGGATTGTATTTATAGGTTAGTATTGTTCATTCGTGCAACTGAACCATTAGACGGTTCAGTTGTGCGATTGAACCATGCGGTTGATTCATCCGCACGACTGAGTGTTCAGTCGTGCGACTGAGTCAATCTTATGTTACAATCATACGACTGATCCAGTCTCCTGGTTCAGTCGTGCGACTGAGTCATTCGTATGAAGTTATTCATGCGTATGGACTATTTAGGCGCATAGACACTAGTCGCATGGCCATTCGGACGCATGACCACTGTTGAGGCGCATGTCCAGTCGGACGCATTAGAACTTCACTTCACCAGGTTTGAGTGTATTCAACATTATAACTTTATGCATAACTTCAAACAGTCACAAACTTAATTAACCAATTCAACATCAACTTATTAATGAAATATTAAACGTTAGAAATAACAGACAATCAATATCATTTCATTAATCATTCTAACCATTACATCAGCATCAGACAAACAAGATCTATTACATTCATATCATGATCTAGGGACATACATGTACCAACAAACTCCCCCTTGGACCTAGATCTCTCTAATGTCTTGTTGTCTCTCCTCATACTTCTTGTACTTATCCTCTTTTGTGACTCCTGCATGAATCTCAAATGCAAAACAAAGTCTTATGACATTCTGGAACTAGAGGGCTTGTACTATATCCTGTGTATCATAGAACAGTGACCACTTGTATAGAGTGTAGACATCATTAGCTGACAAGTTGGTAAGCCACATTGGGTCAAATACCCTGATAGTATCCATTTGGCCCTCTTTGTTTAGGACTATGACCGCTTCTTGTCCTCCAATCGTAGTACCACCACTTAAAGTGTGGAGTGAAGTCCTGTGGCATTTCCCTGAGTGGGATTCTTGACATCGTGCGCAGAGGACTCCACTTCAACACTATCTTTGGCTTTCCAGTAATGGCATCAACTTCAGACCTTTGATGTACCTTGTAGGCTGTGGGGTCTGAAGTAACCCACCTGTGTGTGGTACTCCTTCCTTAGGCAGCCTCAAACCAGCCTGACATCTTTCTCGTGTCAGCATACAAACAGCTTCAGTTTGGCCAGCTGGTTGAGCTCAAAACCTGGTAGAGTCTTTAGATCATGTGGAAATCTAAAGTACTCTATGCCCTTCTCCCTCTTAACGGCATAAACGTTAAGGTCATCAAAATATGCCCATGCTATAATCCTGCCTGACACCTTATGATGTTTCTTGACTCTATAGAGTTTGGTGTAGGCGTCCTGTTTAGGTGCAGCACGTTGGGCTCTAACTTCTTTCAAAACAGGCAGCCCATTCAGCCTTTTCGGACATCAACATCATCATTTGAGGCTTGGGCCGATCCCTCTTTCTTCTCTGACTCCTGCTCCATTTTGTCTAACACCTCAAATGTATCACTGACAAGGGATTCACCAGATTGGGGACCACATTTCCCTCATTGTCAGCATACTGAGGGTAGTGCTCTGCAGTGACATCTTCTATCTCTATTTCATCAACGTCATGAGCTCTTCGTCACTTGTCGAGTCGCACGTTGGAGCATCCTTCACAATCTCATCGGTATTTAGCTTGAAGATCTCAGCTAGTTGCTCATTTGATAGATCGTGAATTAATTTCCCCTTCTTCAGGGGTATAACTTACCGACCTTCTGACGATCCCTTGCAGATCAAGAATCATAGTTAGCTGAGTCTTGATCTGCTGAAGGGGAGCAACATCGAATTTGTCCCTTTGAAAGTTTGGATCTGCTTGTTGTAAACATGTAACACGTCAAACATTAGTTAATAATCAAGACAGAAATACATTAATCTTAATATAAACATCAAATGCATAAGTTTAATACATGATTCAAGTACAAAGGCTATCAAATACATAATCATCTAATCATTACTTTTATCTTGAATTGCTGGATCATCACTTGGTGAGGCAGAAGAGGAAGCTAGTTGGTCTTGATTCTTTTGATTTTCTTTCTTGACCCTGAGCTGAGGCTGATGCAGCTGCATCTCCTCCTTCACCATCATATCCTCCTGCTGGCCTCTTTCTTTCTTCCTCATCCCTTCATCATCATCACTCTCTTCATATTCATCCTCATCATCATCTACAACCTCATCACCGTCTCTTCCTTTATCTTCAGAGGCTCATCTTTAGTCCTTTGAGCTTGAGCATGATAGACTTTTTAGCATCCTCCAACTCCTCAATCTTCTTTTCTGATATGACTCTGTGCTCTTGGAGTTGGGCAATCTCTTCACTCTGAGCAGCCATTTGCTTGCCTGCTGCTCAATCAGCTGAGCCTGCTGAGAGATCGTTGGGACTGTTCAGCTGTGAGATCTGCCAACTGACGAATCTGCGCAGTCTTCTCGTCATTGGCTGCTAACAAGTGCATCACCATACGGTTCAGCGCTGATAGTTGTTCCTCTACTCCAATGGGAGGTAGAGATGATCCATATAGGTGGGTGGAGTGAGATGGCCCGGCTTGGTGGCCAGTGGTAGTAGTGGTGGCAGTGGTGAAGATTGGGTTAGGTCTAGATGATAGTGGTGGTGGTGTAGGTGTGAATGATATAGTGGTGGATGATATATGTAGTGGTAGGGGATGTGGGAAAGGTAGTGGTTGCTATGGAGGTGGTCGTGGTGGTGGTTGTAGCTGTAGAGGTGGTTATGGTGGAGGCTGAGGTAGTGGGTGGTATGGTAGATGTAGTGGGTGCTGTGGTGGTGATAAAGCTGAGCATCTCTCTTCTTCTTCATCCCATGGGGCTGAGCCATCCTCTTCTTCCTCGACCCAGTCGAGGTGGATGCTCCCCCTAGGATACGGCTGGATGCCTCTGAGCATAGGTCGGGTCAGCGACAGTCTCTCCAGATCCACTGGGGCGTTCACCAACCGCCCGGAGTCCATGTTCTGTGGGAACGACTTTGCTTCCCACAGTCCTAGTCAGTGGCTCCTGTCTGACTCTTCTTCCTCCTCACCAGGCTATAAAGTCTTGGTAAAACACGGCTTCACCCCTCGGTGGAATGGGCATGTCATCTCCAGCATCCCCACCGTCATCATCATCAGAGTCATCGGCGGGTAGAGCAATCTGCTCAACATCAGAATCACTGTCGTCGTGGCGCCACTTCCTCCTAGCTGGCACCACATAGTTCTCACGGGCCAGATGCCCAAACAATCTCCTAACAGGGGGTTTTACCTGCTTCCCCCTGTATACCTTCAAGGCCCAAGGTGGTATCATCCATCACCTCAAGCACTATAGCATCATCCTTCTCCTTGGCAGGGAGGGGAGCTTTTGGTCTATGATCATCTGCATAAATCGGGGGTACATGCAGAAGCCCTCCTTCCCTTTCCCCTCAATGTTTTCCACCAAGTAGGTGAAGATCATCCTGGAGAAGAGGAACGGATGGTTCAGCACCAACGCAACATAAGCGTTCTGGATCTGGTCAGACAACTCATCAAAGCCTCCTTTCGGATGCTATGCATTTCAGCAATACGTGAGCAAGGTACTTGAACTGGGGACAGAGGTTGCTCTTGTTGAGCACCCCGCATTGATGTCCCCAGAGTACTTGGTCGAAGAAAACATCCTCTGACAGTAAGGGGGTGTAATTTAGTAGGACAGTCAGCATCGCCCCCAACTGTAACACGATCTTAGATCCTCCTCTGTGATAGCTATAGCCTCTCCAAAGATAGTACCTCTGATACAGTGAGGCTCAGAGGATCGATCAACAACCGCACCTTCCCAGAAGGCCTGCTGAATAGACCGATAAGGTGTACATGGAGCAGATATAGCGTGTGCAATCCTCGATCTCCTGAGGAAGGTTATAATGCCCGAGAAGTCTGAAGCATTTCTGGATGTGAGATCCAGATGAGCACAATATTGTGCTTCGTACTCATAGTCCAACGGCTGGCCATCTGTTACACAAGGAAAGTAAACATTAGTACCATTGGTTAAGAATGTCATGAAACACTTGGACTTGAACAAACTTCTTTTGTCATGCGAATGAGGCTGTGCGACTGGGATTCAGTCGTGCGAATGACTCCATACGTACTACTGAGTGTGCGACTGGACTCATGCGTATGTATCCTCATGCGGTTACACCAGTCGTGCGACCGAACTCATACGCATAGTTCAGTCGTGCGGTTAAGCTGTTCGCACTCTTCAGTCGTGCGACTGAAATTCATCAACCTATCCATTCGCATGTCGTCTGTCCGCTCAATTCAAATTCAATTTTTCACCAATTTTGAGTTTTAGACTTCGAGTTTTGGTTCATTAGGCTCGGAATCCATTAGTTTAACATCTAAAACCTTTAATTTCATTTGTTTACGTCGTTTGGTTAGGTTATTTTGCCACATAAGTCGCGGTTTTCTAATGAGTCCATTGTCCAGATTCAGTGTCAAATTGGATGATTGGTAGTGTTTCTGCACCGCAAAGTACCTGTAGAATCAATGCAGAAGGTCAGTATGTGAGAATCGAGGGTTTAGTGATCAAACGAAATTTGGGCAGCGTACGTTAGTCGTGCGATTGAGGGTAAATTTGAGAGTGGTGAGTCTCTGCGACCGACTCTCTCTCTATTTATACTAACCCTAAATTTAATCGTATGACTGGGCTCATCGCACATTTCATTCGGGCGAATGGCCTCAGTCGTGCGATTGGTTTAGTCGCCCCATTCAGTCGTCCGACTGGAGTTCAGTCATGCGACTTACTCATTCGTTCGCACTTAACATCCGACTGGGTCATTCGTATGGGCCATTCGGTTGGATGGTCCATACTCATGGTCCATTCATACGAATGGCTCCCATTCGTATGATAAAATGGTTTAGTCGTACGAATGGACCATACTTATGAGATTTTCTGCATTTCTTACCATTTTACATTTAACCCTTTTCAAAAATAGAGTATCAACATTATAAGCATTTGATCATCTCAGACATGATCCTTTTAACTTGAAAAACTTTTGATCACCTCAGACGTGATCCTTTTAAACAATTTAGTCACCTCAGACGTGATCCTTTTAAACTTAGTCACCTCATACGTGACATGTTAAACTTTGAAAACACATGTGGCCATCTCAGACATGACCCTTTAGGTGAGTTAATCCCATACTGATTTTCATGATGTAGTCCGACGAACAGACAAACTAAAATGACTAACTAACTAGAACCTTAAACTAAATACAAAAATAGAACTTGTTTTGACTTTTTGTGAGAGATAAATCCTAAGATAGACATCTCTGGATTTGGTTCCAGAATAGGCAGCTTCAATTTGTTTGACCACACCTGGAACAATTCACTTTTGGAATCATACAGGCAAGTCAAATCATTTGGGACTCGTTATCAAAACCTTAGATGATCACTTCTTGGTTTTCATCCAGAGTCTTTAGCAAATTAGGAAATCACACTGGTACTATTAGATTCCACATTTTTGAACTTTCAAGAATTGCAGCCACAATGATTGTCAGTATATTTGTCCTCTTAAATCCATACACAGACTTTAGACACAAACTGGTGATAGGTTTAGGTTTAATTATTTCACTGACATTTGTGGATCCCCACTTATATGGTAATCAACATTCCTCAGGAGCTTTTTTGAGCGTCCTACAGGTATTTTTACAGAAAAGACTATTCTTAGAGCTTTCAAAGAGAAGCCCATCCTCAGGTCAGTGCCATCGCACAGCAGAGAGGCGGCAAACAAACAATAATCTAGAATATCTAGGTTATGCTTATCCTCAGGTCAGTGCCATCGCACAGCAGAGAGGCACACACCTATCTTCTTGTTAGAGCAGCTAAATTTTCTTTTGCACAGAATGCACAACACATGTCATTAGCTTGATAGCATTTGTCTTTCAATTTTTTCGTGCTTTGCTCTATTTATGGTCATCCTCACACATTATGGTGTTCACAGGCTCATTCCCCTTATTGGAATTTTGTTGTTGTGTTAACCCGTGATGATGGCAGCCTACAGTCAGTTGAACAACTTAGTTTGATCTTGAACATCACCAGTCAGATCTACTCTTTATTGTGTTGAATCTACCGACATATCATTTGTGGTCTAGCAACCTCTAGGTCTACTTTCTTTTGTTTTACCTTAGTAGTTACCAGTTTTTTCTATCATCTTTCCTTTTTATATTGCTTAGACTACACAGACTTATAATTGAATTTTGCATCTTTTCTAAATTAAATTTTAAAGTCCCTTTTGATTTGTTCCTGTGTACTATCATTTTCCAAAAGGTTTGATTGGTATCACAGATACGATCTACCTTATATCGGCTATCTACTCTTTTCTCCCTCGTGTTTTTTTTTTGTATAATAATGTTACTAGCGGACCTACTCTCTCCCCTAAAATTCTAAAACCATATTGGATTTAATTATTTTAGGATTTTAACAGACAGCTAAATAACATGAATTTAATTTAAACAGAATAAAATAAATAAAGAAAAGTGAAAAAGAAAATATAACTGCAATGCATCGGACTACACATGATCATCATTTGGAATAACATCACTTTTCTTTTTAACGTCGTTGACCTCTAACAAATATAAAAACGTGGTTTATCAAAGGCTTTTGTATAGAGGTCAGCGCGTTGAAAGTCAGTATTAATTTTACCACATCATTAAGTTCTTTTCAAAACAGTCTCTTATGAAATGGTATTTAATACCGATGTGTTTGATCTTTAGATGTTGTACAGGATTTTTAGTTACTGCAATTGCAGCAGAGTTATCAACAAAGATAGGAGTAGAAGAAAACTTAACCCGTAATCCCGCATTTGCTGTTGAATCCAGATGATTTGTGAATAGCAATTTGCAGCAGCAACGTATTCGGCTTCACAGGTTGACAATGCAACCGAGGTCTGCTTCTTACACTGCCAGGTAACTAATCCCTCCCAAAGAATTGACACCCTACTGATGTAGACTTGTAGTTCATCTTGCAGCCCCCATAATCTGAGTCACTATACGCCGTGAGCTCAAGTCATCATCATGAGGATACCACAACCCAAGTGTGGGTGTACCCTTTAGATAACGAAATATCCTTTTGACTCCGATCAGATGGTTAACCTTAGGCTTCGCCTGATATCTAGAACATAAACATGTAGCATACATGATATCAGGTCTTGAGGTAGTGAGATACATGAGGGAATCCAATCATTCCTCGGTACATTGTGGCATCTACCATATCTCCATTTTCGTCAGGTGCTATATCATGATTTGTAGCAAGTGGAGTCCCAGCAGCAGAAGCATTCTCCATGTCAAACCGACTGAGAATGTCTCCCACATACTTGGTCTGATGTAGAAAGATCCCATTTGGTGTCTGATCCACCTGTAACCCGAGAAAGAATTTCATCTCCCCCATAGCACTCATCTCAAACTCTTTCTTCATAACTGCTTCAAACTCTTTGCATAACTCTTTGTTCTTTGAACCAAGATTATGTCATCAACATAGATATGTACGAGCAGTAGGTCACCATCTTTTTCTTTAATGAACAGCATGCAGTCAATGACTCTCCTACGAAAGCCGTGTTTCACAAGATGAGTCGAGAGTTTCTCATACCAGGCCCTAGGAGCTTGATGAAGCCCGTATAAGGCCTTGTCGAGTTTGTAAACTCTGTCCCGATGATAAGGATTTTCAAATCCCTCGGTCGACTAACATACACTGTCTCTCGAATTTCCCCATGAAGGAATGCACTCTTCACATCTAATTGATAGACTTTAATCTTCATATACGATGCATAGGCAAGGAAGATACGGATTGTTTCCATCCTTGCCATTGGGGCAAACACTTCATTGTAGTCAATCCCCTCGCTTGGCGAAAACCCTGAACAACAGTCGAGCCTTGTTCCTGATAATGACCCCTTGGTCATCCTTCTTGCATTTCAAGACCCATTTGGTGCCAATGACCTTAGCACCTTTAGGTCTATCTACCAGAGTCCATACTTCTAACTTCTTGAACTGAAGAAGTTCTTCTTGCATGGCATTCACCCATGCCTCATCATTTAGTGCATCACTGACGTATTTTGCTCAAACTGGGAGACAAAACACCGATAAGCACCATCATGAATGTATCCCTTTTCCATAACATAGGCATAATCAGCTGAGTACACTGATTTCGGGTTTGTACTCCTGATCTGACATCCCAATGACATTGTCTAAGGGATGATAGACATTTAGACGTGATCCTGGAGTAGTAGGAACAGCTACCTCAGAGCCAAGATTATGAACATTTGTTTCTGCATCTGAGGTAGGAGTTTGAGGTTCCGAGGTTGAAGGTACATCACCGTTAGATGCTTGTGGACTTTTAGGAACTAGAACCTGTTGCTCATTACTGTTCTGGTCATCTTCTTCAGCTTCATATTCAGAAGGAGGAGTCACTGTCGTCGACTACTCCCCCTGACTGAATAGATGATTCTCCCTGTGAACTCGATGAGGTTGACTCAAGAGTTGGTGTATTCAAGATATCATCCATCATTCGAGTAGCCAACTCATCATCAGAAGGAGAGATAGGGATGTTGAAGGACTTAAAGAATCCATCATAGTCGAAAAAGTAGGCGGGTCCTTTGCCAGTAGGTGTGTGTATATCTCTGAACATCAACATTACACCACACTTCTACTAGACCCATTGAGTTGTTGTAAACTCTCTTGTTCGGTATGTTGTATCCTAGGAGGATTCCTTCATCAGCCTTCTCACTGAATTTACCTTGTTGAGTTTTTCAGAAGTGTACACAGTGCGCCAAATGGTTCGAGATTCTCCAGATTCGGTTTACGTTGTTGTAGTAGCGTCTAAATCGTAACTGTCTTTTTGTGTGCTTGACTATCAGAACTCGATTCAGTGTATAACATTCATTAGCCACTGCCTCATTCCAGAATTGGATAGGCTGTTTTAAGTCTGCCAGCATTGTCCGTGCTGTCTCTATCAAGCTTCTGTTCTTTCTCTCCACACCATTCATCTGAGGCGTGTATGCAAAAGTGAATTGATGCACAATTCCTTTGTCCTTGCAGTAAGCCTCCATCCACTGATTCTTGAATTTTAGTTCCGTTGTCTGAGCGTACTTGTCTCACCTTTAGCTTGTAGAGAGATTCTAGTGTGGTTACTAACTCCTTGAATGACTCAAATGTTTCTGATTTGGACTTTAGAAAATTACCCAAGAGAATCTTGTGTAGTCATCAGTAACCACAAAACGTACAATTCGCCTGCAATGCTCTTTGTACTGACTGGACCAAACAGATCCATGTGAAGAAGTTCAAGAGGAAGTTCTATTGAATGAACTTTCTTTTCCTTATGAACTTCTTTGTCTGTTTGCCTTTCGTGCAAGCTACACAAAAATCAGGAAGTTGGAAATTCTTGACATTAACTCCTCTCACAAGATCCTTCTAGATCAAGTGATTCATCTTCTGTTGATGATGTGTCCTATTCTCCTATGCCAAGAGATGGAGTTCTTCTCAAGGCTTTTGATAGAAAGCACTAAACTTCATGGTCAGTTGTTGAAGCTGTTGAAGATCCACACATAAAGATCTTTATATCTTGAAGCCGTCATCAGAACTTGGTCCTCTCAGAATCACGTAGTTTTCCTTCAGAACGTAACACTTCTTGTTGTTGAATATGACTTTAAAACCTTTATCACAGATTTGGGAAACAGAAAGTAAGTTGTTTTGAAGTTGCTGAACGTATTCACCCTATCAAACATAACTTCTGATTTCCAACTTCTCCCTAAGCTGTGATATAACCTCCTTGTTTCCAGCAAATGAAACATGCCCTCCTTTATTTGTTTGACGTTCGATAAAAGAGCCCTGTTTCCTGTCATGTGCCTGGATCCGCCACTGTCTACAATCCACGTGTTGGTTTCACAGCACTGTAGCGAACACCCTGCACATACAAAGTAAAACCATTAGTTTAGGTTAGGAACCCAGCCTTTACTGGCTTGGGTTTTCCCAAAGGCATCACACATCATGAATTCAACCCATTGACCCTTAGAGGGTGAGGGTAGCTCAGGTTCCTTCTTGTCATCATTACTAGACACAGAGGATGACTTCTCTTTTCATAAGCCAGATTTGTGCAATGCCTGTTTGTGATAACAGTCAGGGCTGACGGGTTGAACGTTAGGTTCGCTAGTTCTTCTAGGTGGAGTTAAAAAACTCCTCGTATAAGACCTAGTTTTTGAATTCTGAAGTTCAATCTTCTTTCTAGGTGTCTGATAGTGAGGACAAAAGGAAGCAATGTGTCCACACTCTCCACAGTTAAAGCACACCTGCTATCGATTTTATGATTAAACTTTCTTTGTGGAGATGTGTGTGACACCTAGTAACATCACTTAGTTTGGGTTTTGACTCTGTTTCTTTTGATTTTGTCTCCGTTTAACAAATTATTGTTTTAAAACATTTTTAACATCTTTTTTTTTCCGTTTGGTTAACTGGTTTTTGACATGAAGCTTGTGAAAGTTTAACATTAGTAGTCCTTTCAGATTCAAATTTGACTTTTTTTGACCCAGACTCTATATTAACCTTTTCCAATTCTTTTTCCAGATTACACCAGGCATTTTACTCTTTGCCTTGAAGTGGCCTCTTTTTGTTTTATTTCAGATTCATTGATGAACATGAGGAATCTGGATCACTAACAAGAGGGGTAGATACCACATGATCCTTGATGGGGATGTTATTTATTGGTCTACTCTTCGTGTTCATCAAGGTCTCAGGTGGTGGTGGAACCACTTTATAACCCAAACCCTCCCCGTTGTTCTTCTTTCTCTCACTAAGTGTTGGACATGTGTGATTAACTTGTCCAGCTGTGCAGTTTTTGCTTTAATGAGTTTCTTCTTCTACTTCTAAAACTGCCTTTTGCTTCTTAGTGTCTTCTAGGGTGTTAAGATAGTACCTAATCATTAGCTTGGTTAAACGCAACTACTTCAGTTTCCCTAAGCTGTTTAGTCAAAAGGTCTATCTTTTCTTTGTAACTATGCTCATTTTGTTTTAAAACTCTATTAGCCTCAGTGCATAGTTGCAAATCCTTTACTAAGTTATCATTATGATCTAATAACCTAGCAAATTTCTCATCTATGCTATCTCTAAAAGTATCACAATCAAACACGCATGTTTTTTAAACGTTTGTCCGTTGTACTTACTTGAGGAGGTTCAGTAGAGTTAGCCATCAACGCAGCATCAGATGTCTCTGGTTCTGGTGGTTCTTTCTTTGCTGTGAATTTCTTCTTCAGCTTGAAGCTGACCTCATTGCAGTTGTCTCTTCTTCAATATTTGACATTGCTATCTCAACTGCGATATCTCCCTCACTCGCGGAATCATCATCTAAATCTTCTACACTGGCAATATTAGATTCCCCTGGACAGACAAACCGAAAGCTCCAGTCCTGTCCTTCATCATCATGAGCAGTCAAGGCTTTTGGATCCTTGCTTGATGAAGTAGAACTACTAGCTTGCTTGTCTTGACGAGTGAAGGACGAGAATGGGTTCCCGTTCCCAGTCTTCTTTGGCTTCACACATTCTCTCTTGAAGTGCCCCTTTTCTCCACAGTTAAAGCAGGTCACTTTACTCTTGTCAAAGCCAAATGTGGTATCCTTAGTAGCAACCAAGTTCTGTCCGGTCTTTTTCACAAACTTCTTTGCCCTCCAGACAGCACTAGCTAAGGCCCACATAATGTTCATTCTCTCCAGCTCCATTTCATCCACCTGCTCGTAGTCCTCATCTGCCAGATGGCAGTTTCCGATCTTCCCGGCAAAAAGTCCATCATAAGAATGAACCACTGCTGCCAAAAGATCCATGTGCTCTCGAGCTACTTCCACAGTCACATTACCGAGGTTCTCGGTCTTCAGTCAAGTAGCATTCGCTTCAGTTCCAATGTAATGGGTACAAGAAGACCCTGACGTTTCTGAACCTGAAGGAGAAGCTTGTGAAGGACCCGATGAGCTAGACACAAATGTAGTCTGAAGAGGTGCTCCAGACGTCTTAGCTTGAGGTGTGGCATTGTACAAAGCTGGATTCTGAGTGTGTGAAGACTTCTGAGCTCTGTACTTCATCCTAAGTGCTTCTTCTTGCAGCTTTAGAATGAAGTCATTGATATCCAACTTTGCTAGCATCCCATTCTATCTCAGATTTGACACAAATGAAGCCCACTTTTCTGGCAATCCGTCTGCGAAATTTGACACCTTTTTTCCATGGTAGTAGCAATACCATGTGTATGCATTTCACTCATCAGATGGTAGAATCTATCAATGACATCGTCCAAACTCTCGTTTCCCATCGATGAGAAGTTGCCAAATTCTTTCTTCAGTTCCTTAGCTTTAATTTCCTTCAGCGAAGCATTCCCGTCGTATCTCTTTTCCAGCTCATCCCACAATTTCTTGGCCTGCTTATTCTCCGAGTACTGGTGGAAAATATCTTTAGGAATAGACCTGGTATTTGAACGAAATACCGAATGATTAACTTGTAAACCAAACCAAATAGTGCGGAATCCTATTTGATTGGCGATCCAATCAGTGAGAACGCACGTAGAAATGGAATGAATGCTTACGTTTTTCCACGAATTGGGTTGTGTTTATAGGTTAGTATTGTTCATTCGTGCGACTGAACCATTAGTACGGTTCAGTTGTGTGATTGAACCATGCGGTTGATTCATTCGCACGACTGAGTGTTTAGTCGTGCGACTGAGTCAATCTTATGTTACAATCATACGACTGATCCAGTCTCCTGGTTCAGTCGTGCGACTGAGTCATTCGTATGAAGTTATTCATGCGTATGGACTATTTAGGCGCATAGACACTTAGTCGCATGGCCATTCGGACGCATGACCACTATTGGGGCGCATGGTCCAGTCGGACGCATTAGACTTCACTTCACCAGGTTTGAGTGTATTCAACATTATAACTTTATGCATAACACTTCAAACAGTCACAAACCTAATTAACCAATTCAACATCAACTCATTAATGAAATATTAAACGTTAGAAATAACAGACAATCAATATCATTTCATTAATCAATTTAACCATTACATCAGAATCAGACAAACAAGATCTATTACATTCATATCATGATCTAGGGACATACATGTACAACATGATTACTGCCTGATTGTGATCCTAACTTGTTTTCTACTCATCTACAGGTACTTTGCAATAGAAATCAGCCAAATGAATAGGTGAATCAAACCCTAAATGATCTAAACCATTGAGACCTAGAACCGGGACTAAACCCTAAAATATACCACTTAAATGGACATAAAAGTTGATTTAAAGGACATTAAGTGCTATTTCGAGTCCCTACGAGACTAATGAGTCTAAACACGAATTCTAATATAAAGTTTTGACAAAGATGCAAATCTAGGGTGTCCAACAGTGAAGGATACGAATGGACATGCTAATGAACTTCAGCCGCACGATTGAGCCAGGCGCATGATTCAATCGCACGGCTGAAACATGCGTATGGGTTCACTCGCATGACTGATTCAACCGCATGGCATAGCATACGACTAAGTTCAGTCGCATGCTCATCGCATGACTGAGCTCAACCGCAGGTTCAATCGCACAACTAAACTCAGTCGTGTGGTTCAATCGCACGACTGAACCAGTTTAATCAAAACAATTTATGTACCAACTATCTTCTGTTATGCACAAGTCTAATGTATATTTTTCTTGTGTTGTAGCAACAAGGCTAATAGATGGACGATGAGCACCAAGCACAACATCTGTGCTCACTTAGATTCTACTTCTTGGAATGCTTCCGAGTTTGTTGGGATTATAGCCTTTCTACGGTGATCGAGGATCTTCAAGGCCATATCTACACCTTGCACTATATACAGATCGATACAGCAGGGCTTCTGGGAGGGCTTCGGTTGACAGGTCCGTTGAGCCCCATAGTATTCGGAGCTCAATCTTCAGACAAGAGATTAGGATTACTGCAGATGATCTAAGGCGAGTCTTGGATTTGGGTGAGGATGGTGCCTACCCAACCAAGCTGCATCCTCTGACTGTTCGAGGATGTTTTCTAAGGATGAAGTACATTGGGGACATCAATGCAGGTGTGCTCAATAAGAGCAACTTGTGCCCCCAGTTCAAGTACTTGGATCATGTCATCCTGAAGTGCATAGCTTCATGGAGAGGAGGATTTGATGTGATGTCAGATTAAATCTAGAATGCATACGCTGCTCTGGCACTGAACCACCCGTTCAGTTTCTCCCACATGCTCTTCTTGTACCTGATCGAGAACATCAAGGCCAAGGGCAAGGAAGGCTTCTGTTTGTACCCAAGGTTCTTACAAATGATCATAGATGAGAAGATTCCTATGCTGTCAAAGGAGAAAGACGATGTTGTTATTCTTGAGGTGATGGATGATACCACCTTGGGAAGAATGAAGGTGTACCGGGGGAAGCAAGTGAAGCCCCTAGTCAGGAAATTATTTGGGCATCTAGTCAATACAGACTACGTGGCACCTGCTCACAAGAAATGGCATCACAATGATAGTGATTCGGATGTTGAGCCTATAGTGGTACCACCAATGATGACGGCGACGAAGATGACGATGTTGATGACAGTCAAGGTGGTGAAGATGCTGGTCCAAGTCAATCAAGGGACACTGGCACTTCTTCTATATCTCCACCATCTCCACTCGGTACTTATGATGCACCTGGTGGATCAGAGAAGGCTGCCTTCCACCAGGACTTCTTGATAGATGAAGAGGAGGTGTCTGATGATGAGTCTCTGGTTAGAACAGTTGGGAGCCGGGTTGTGGCTACTAAGAAAGGGATAGAGGCAGTTGGTGGATGCCCAGCTAGTACTACAGGTGATGATATTGATGTCATTGATCCCACTTACACACCTGACTAGCCTACTAGCTCAAGGGGAGCCCCTACAGCCAAAGGCTCCAGGAAGAAGGGGATGGCCCATCCTTATGGAAAAAAGAGTAAGAGGCCAAGAGTCACTTTGATCACATCTTCCACTACCACTACCACAACCACAGCCACTACTACCACAGCCACAGCCACTACTGCCACAACCACAGCCACTACCACCACTACCACAACCGCTACTCCAACCACCACTCATACACCTACCTCCACCTCACCCATAATACCCAACACAATTACACCACAATCCATTCCCATTCCTCCCCCCATCTTCACAAATCCACCACTACCACTACACTCACCAAGCCGGTCCCTCCACCCAATCCACATTTACACCTGGACCTACTCTACCCATGGTCAAGTTAGAGGAGCAGCTAGCAAGCCTCAATCGTATGGTGCTAAAGCTGATTGCTACTGATGATCTGAGAGCTACTCAAATCAATCAGTTGTTGGCAGTAAATGCGGCTCAAGTAAAGCAAATCACTCAGCTAAGTGAGAGAGAACGCGTAGTATGAGAGAGCCTTAGGCCGAGCCCACCACGCACTAAAAAGTCAAAACGAGCTGGTGATGGCTTCGGTAAAGAGGATTGAAGGACTTGAGAAGAAGAACAAAAGGATTTTGCTAAAGCTAAAGGGGTCTAAAAGTGAGCCTTTGAAGATTAAAGATGGTGATAAGGAGGATGAAGATGAGCTAACTGAAGTGAATCTGAGGAAGAAGATGTGATGACGAGGAAGGGAGGAAGTGGAAAGGAAAAGGAGGAGATGATGATGATGAGGATGATTAAGAAGGTGATGGCTGCATCAGCCTCAAATCCATCAGTTAAGGAGTGCCACACCAAGAGAAATCAGGATCAAGGAGCCTCGTCCTCTGCTTCTCAAGCTGAAGAGACAACAAATCAAGGCAAAGTAATGATTAGATGTTTATGTATTTGAAACTTTTGTACTTGATTTGTGTATTACATTAATGTAATTAATGATTATTTATGGTTCAATGTCTTGATTAATGATTTTTGTGTGATGTATTGAATGTTTAATCAAACAGATGAAGCTCAATAACAAGATGAATATGATGTCGCCCCTCTTCAGCAAGTTAAGACTCAACTTACTATGATTCTTAACTTGCAAGGAATCTTCAGAAGATCTGTGAGCTACACTGGAAGGAGAGATCATCCATGATCTGACAAATGAGCAGCTCGTTGAAATGTTTAGACTGAATCCTGATGAGCTTGCTAAAGATGCTCCAGAAGTTGATGTTTTGTGTGATGAGGAGCTAAAAGATGTGGATGAGATAGAGATAGAGGATGTCACTGTAGATTACTATCCACAGTACACTGACCCTGAGGGCAACGTTATCCCTAACTTGGGTGAAACCTTTGGCAGTGGTATTTTTGATAAGTTAGAGGAGATGGAAAAAGAAAAGGAGAAAGATGAAAGTACAGCCAAAGCTTCAGATGCAAATGTTGATATTAAGAAATATAAAAATAAACAGCTTGTTTTGCTGAGATGAAAGCCCAACGCACACCCCCAAAGCAAAATGCCTACACCAAATTCTACAGAGTCAAGAGACATCAAAAAGTGTCAGGCAAGATTATCGCGTGGGTATATTTTGAAGACTTGGAAGTGTATGCTGTTAAAAGGGAGAAAGGGATTGAGTACTTCAAATATCCACATGATCTGAAGACTCTTCCTGGTTTTGAGCTCAACTGACTGCCATGCTTAGATATGTTGTATGCTAACCCAAAAAGATGTCAAGATGGTTTGAAACAGCATTGAAGAAAGTACCACACCAGATGGGTAAACTTCAGACCTCAACAACCTAAGAGATTCATTCATAAGTCTGAAGTTAATCCTATATCTGGAAGGCCTAAAGTAGTGTTGAAGTGGATTCCCCCACACATAATGTCCAAGATTCCCTTACGGGAAACGCCTCAGGACTTCACTCCACACTTCAAATGGTGGTACTATGATTGGAGGACAAAGGAAGCGGTCATAGTTCTGAACAAAGAAGGAAAGGTAGAGACTATCAGGGTATTTGACCTAATGTGACTTACTAACTTGTCTGTTGAAGATGTCTATACTTTATACAGGTGGCCATTGTTCTATGACACGCAAGACATTGTACAAGCTCTTCAATTCCAATACGTTATACAACTGTGCTTTGTATTTAAGATACATGCAGGAGTCACGGGGAAGAGAAGTACAAGAAATTTCAAGAGCATGTGAAGAATGTTAGACAATAGGGTAAACTAGGTCCAAGGGGGAGTTTGTAGATCCATGATGTTCCTAGTTTATGTGCTTAAATGTAAAAGTCTTTCATATTTTACATATGTGTAATGTGACGATATAATGAATTATGATATATGCTTTTGATGTTTATTTATCTTTAATTCATATGTATGAACTTCTTATATAGGTTTTATGTTGATGTACACAATTCTAAGTCAATAATGATAAAGTAATGTGTTCAATCTAGTCGGGTGATTATTCATACTAATGGACCATACGCATGAATATATCATGCTTATGGATCAGTCGCACGACTGAACTAGGAGACTGGATCAGTCATATGATTGAGATATAAGATTGACTCAGTCGCACGACTAAACCTTTAGTCGTGCGTATGAATCAATCGCATGATTCAGTCGCACGACTGAACCATGCTAATGGTTTAGTCGAATGAATGGAAACTGCTAACCTATAAATACCACCTAATTCGTGGAAAAACATAACAGGTTGAAAGATACTTCGAATACACATAAACCCTAGCCGTCCAGAGTGTCCAGAATAGCCTATCCAAGTTCATAGTTCGATCTTGATCGATTCCTACTCGTTCTTAACGTTTAGTTCATTCTTACATCGATCGGGTTATCATTCTCACTGCTTGGATCGCCAATCAAATAGGATTTCGCACTATTGATCTTGTATAACGTAGAATCCGTTAGTACTCCGTACGTACACGGTCCTAACAGTGTACGCATGTAGGTGAACGGTCGTCAGCGGCGATGGAAAGCGACGGTTGCAGGCGACAGGGTAGATGGGTGGGGGTCGATGGTTGTGGGAAATGGAGTGAGGGTTGATGAGTTTGGGTGATGTTTATTTGGGAGAGGTAGATGGGTAATAATTCCCATTCAGCACTCCCCTATTACGTAACCATTCGGTGCTGAACGGGCCATTAAGAGGCGTTTTTTTTATAGAAACAAATACATACACTTCTTACCAGTTTAGAGGTAGGCTATTAATGGTCCAATTAAAAGGTTACCAACAGTCTCTACTTACTAATGTGCAAAGTTATGTGTCATACCATATACAAACATATATGTATACATGCCTATATATAGGGGAGAGATCTATGAAGAACTTAAAGTACTACGAGATCACTCAAAACAAAACTAATAATTTAAGTATTCAATATTAAATATCTTAAAGTAAAGAAACATTTAAAAAGGCAATTTTATTCATCTTTTGTAAAATATTTAAAAGAAGTAAGAAAAGTTGTATTTATATATGTGTAGATCATTTGTATTTTAAATTATTTATACATAACCTACAGGTAAACAATTTAAAATTAGAAAAAACATATAAAAAAATTGTTTGATGGTTTTTTATATGCATACGCATTTATACGTACAAATTGCATAATTCAAAAAACCATCCATCAAAAGATTGATCTACTTAGGTTTGTAATTTGTTATACTGCTATTTATCGTTTTATAATGAACCCTACGTATACACACATGATATATATAAATTATATATACACATGCATGCACACACATAGGTTGTTTTCTTGATAACAGGTTTTTTCGTGAAAACTTACAAAATCACTAAGAGACGACGCATATGAATATCATAAAAAACATATCTTCATAAATAATGCACACAACTATTTACATAATATACACAATTATTGACTAAACAATTTTTTTCCCTAAAACATGGCAATTCATTACAGAAATTAAGATTATAAAGTTCTCGGTTTTATATATAATGTCATAAAAAATAACGAACTATTAACCGGTTAGTAATGCTTAATATTTTCCAAAATAGTAAATAAGGGTGTGATCATGTGTTAGCATTAATTTATTCTTATCAAATTTTCATACTTTCTTATATTAAATAACTACATTAAAGAATAATATATCATTTATTTATTGTTATATTATAATCAGTTTTTTAATAAATTAAGAATGAGATATTTTTATTATTGTTATTTCTACAGAAATAGTTTTTTAAAAAGAATTTTTTCTAAAAACTAAAACTATTTTTACATAATATTTTAAAATTGTTTTTTTTGAAGTAATTTTTTTATAAAAAAATAATTAAAATAGGAAGCTATAGTAAGGAAATTTTTAGAAATGAAAATTTTCTAAAACGTTAATTTGAAAAAAATATTTAATTTATCTTTGATTTTTTTAAATTATTGTTTTATTACTTATAGTTATTAGTCTTACGCAATTCCAATCATATCATGTCTTGATATATCGTTTTATAATTAATAACTTTTATTTTATTTAATATCTTATTTGTTTTTCCCGTATAATACATTAGTTTACTAAAATAATGATAAAATAAATTAATCTAAAAAAGTCAACAATGTGATGGGATTTTCCGTTTTTCACTTTCCAACCATTTAAAGTTTAAACCTTTATTAATTACATTACTACGATCGCCTCCATTTTACCGTCGTAAACCCATGACCATTGTCAATGTTAACTTCATACACTTTTTATCAGAAAGTTAAGTTCGTATTTGATTCTTATACTTGATACATATGTGATATCTATTTATTATAATAAAAAAAAGATTTTAAAATGCTACTTGCCATAATTTTACTTCATTTAATTTTTATTTTCCCGGCTTATCTCCCCTATTAAACAATTAGCTTAAATAGTTATAATACTATTTAATTTCTTTTGAGATTAAAAATTATTTTTCAATAAATTAAGAAAGATATGATTTTATAAATGTAACTTTTAATTAAATAAAAATTTTAATAATAAGAAAATTTTCTAAAACAATAAACATGTTTAAAATATAAAGTATTTTAAAATGGTTTTTTAAATGATTTTTTTATAAAACAAAATAACTAAAATTAGAAGTTATAATAAGAAAATTTTTAATATTGATATTTTTTTAAAATGTTTTGTTTTGCATAAAATGTTTATTAAAAATGCAATTAGGGTTTAAAAACAAAAGTTTAAAATAATGATATCATTGTTTTATTACTTATATTATTACTTATATACAATTTCAATCATATCGTTTTATAATTATTACAATTTCATTACAAAATATTTAATATTTTATTTATTCAACCCGTGTAATACATGGGATTCTAACCTAGTTGTAGAATAATCGAAGGCATACGGGAACAACAATTTAACCAATTAATTATCAAAAATAGATTAATCTAAAAAAGCCAACAATGTGATAGGATTTTTTGTTTTTCACTTTCCAAGCATTTAAATATTATTATTATTATTTACATTCCTGCGATCATCTCCATTTTTACCGTCGTAAACACTTGACCAGTTTTCAATGTTAACTTCATACACTTCCACCAGAAAGTTAAAAAATCTGTTAAGTAGACGAAATTTACTGTTAAATTATTGATAATGAGATTTCACAAGTGACGAAATCTTCATATTTCAATTAAAAATTTTGTTAAGTAGACAAAGAAGAAACAAAAAAATTTAAAAAGTCAAATGAAATCATGAGAACATGTCACATGATAACAATGTACAGATTTTTAGATATCTACAATATGTTTCAAAATCTCAACTTGTTCCATCTTATTGAAATTGTACAATTAATTATCCATTTCTTTACTATAAACCAAATTATATATATCTTCCACTAATATATTATCCATCTTAATTAAAATGTAGTGTTTAGGAAATATGCCTTTTTTAATAAGGTAATACGCATTAATAAGACAAAATGTCCTATGTGACATTAACCATCTTGCTATGATGAACTTAAAAATATTTAAGATGTTTGTGGTTATTTTATTCAATGGTTGAGAAAAGCTATAAATGTATATTTATTTACTAAAAGAATTATATATATTTTATTTTATATTTATATAAGATTTACTCTAATATGTTTGTTAACTTGTAGCTTTCAAACACAAAGACACCTAGTCGGAACCAAACCCTACCACGAACGTCACTCAATTCGTGTTATGTATCACAGGTTAGGGTGTTTTTTGGTTTTTTAAATTGGATTTTATGTTTATGCTAGTCGGGTTATTCAGGTTAGGGTGTTATGATGCAAATAATATTATCAATGTTAAAAAATTAATGTTGATAACACATAAACAAAAGTACATATACTTTATAACTTTATAATTCTCTTTTATTTTAGTTTTCGCCATCTATGCAACATGTTGAATATTAAAGTCAACTTGAACAAGAACTATCGGAATATGATCAAATGTATATGGCTACTATGGGAACTTTTACTGATATGGTAATTAACAACTCAATCTCTACATTTTATTATTTGTGTGTTTTTGTGCATATATAACAAACTACTAATTTTTATATAGTTTGAACCAGCCCACAAGTTCACGTGACACAATTTCCCCCTCCAACAGTAACGTAAATACTTTGGTTAAAATTTACATACATATCTTAAGGATTTTTCTTATTTGGGTATTGATTGTTTGGGTTATTACATGATAATTTAGGCATATATTATTTAGGTTTTCAGGTTGTTAAGATATATTCGAATATGTTATATTATTAGTTTAAAAATTTTGGATCTGCAAAACTAATCAAGTGTCTGTGTGTACTTTTAATTCATCTCTAACTAAATTTCTTTCCTTTTTGTTTTACTTTTTTAGATTTGGTAGTCAACTGGCCGGTCCTATGTCACACAAGTGAAGATCCATAAGTTAGTCCCAAACATCATGAAGTGGTGTCTTAAAATGGTATTTGGAAAATAGTAGCTATCATATGTAGATTTTTATATATTATAATATCATAGTTGAATAAGTACCCTTGTATTAGTATTTAGTGAAAGCTAGAATGTTTTAATTTTGATTATGTTTCAGTATTCATGTTTTGATGTAGCAATTTAAATATTAACTTTATATTTATATTTGATATTGATGCTTTTGGTTTGAATTCTATGGGTTTGATTGTATATTTATAATACTCTTGTGCAATTTGGTTTATATAATACTGTTGTGCGCTTTGGTGTTGATAACATTTTGTTTCAATTGTGGTTTTGTAGAAAATGATGGATCTATATAAAAATTTAGTGCTTTTTTTCAATTTAGATAAAAACTATTTCGGCGGTTGATATCCAATCTCCTGTTTCCGAGCGGTTTAATTAATTGCTTTTTATTTGGATCTTTTTGTACTAGTGTCGAGTAAAAGATTTTGACAGCAGGTACAATATAGAGCACCATTGACAATTTATAATTTTAGGAGTGTGTGAGATGATTGAAATATCTTTATTTATGAAAAAATAAAAATAAAAACCTAAATAACTTGCAGGATCGATTTGTGTCACTAAACACTTGGTTTTCTCTCAAACTTACTTAAACGACACTCTCGATGAAAGCAGAATATTTAAGAGTTGATAACAATATAATAGGTAATAATAAAACACAAGAAGCAATTTTCAAGGTACTTGCATATATTGCTTTTCAACTCAAGTATTACAACACTCTTACAAGCATATTATTATGAGTTACAATGAGTGACTATATATAATACTACCTATAGCCGGATATACTTTGATGCCAGCTGGAATCCTCTAACTAAAGCAAATGCTACAAAGCTATAGTTCAAGGTATCTCAGATAAGATTTTATCTGAGATATAATAGTCAGGAACTTTTGTCACCAACTAAAGTTGGTAACTTGTACTAACATAAAAAGGTGAATAGTGGAATAAAGTATGGTCAACTACATGGCTCTTTGAGAAAACGTCATGCAGTATCAGAGGTCTGCAACGGAGTGTCAGAGACCATACTTATGTCCATTGGTTCATAGCAGTGTATTCTAAAGGTTAAATGGCTTCGGAAGAACAAGTACTTCCGAAGCCACTTATACTTTGGAAGAGGCTGCTTCTTCCGAGGCTTGAGAACTTCTTCTTTCTTCATACTTTAGAAGTAGTCTTCTGATTTCTTCTTTTGAGACTTCATCTTTGGAAGTGAATACTTTATCTTTGGAAGTAGAGCTTTGCCTTCGGAAGTGGAACTTTTACTTTTTCTTCGGAAGAACTCTACTTCCTTCGGAAGTTCCACACTTGGCTTCGTACGCCTTTGTAAGAAGCACCAAAATTTATCTAAGTGATCTGGTTTTGGTTGCACCAGCCTTCTTCTTGATCCAACAAACTCCCCTAGGCTGATGCTACCAAAACCTCACTTGTTTCTGCTCCTCAAAACTTTCAACATCAGGGAGAGTAAATACTTATCAGTTTCTTTGTTCTTCCCTGATGTGGTGCTAAGAAGTTTGTACAAATCTTTGGTTGACAGGATCTCCAGTCTGTCTCCCTGAATGATATGAACCGTTTGTTGTGGCCCTCTGAAAAGAGTTAGTTGATAGGAGCTATAATCATATTCCCATCAAACTATAGGTTTCAATTCAGGACCTTCCACCATCTGTAGAAAGGCTATGCCCTTGGTGGGAGATCTATCCTTGTCTTCCTTTCTTCTCAATATTAACTCTTCCTTAATCTTGGCTTTTGCTATTAACTCAGCCAGATGAAGACTGCTGAGATGATTCATGATGTGAGCAACAGTTTCAGAGTTGGAGGGGTTAGAGAATGGTTTCTCTGCTAACTCAGCAATATCAAATCTGTTGGAGTGTAGCAGAGAGGTGGCATTCAGCCTATTAACTTCACCATTCTTTTTCCACAACAAAGTTGTGAGTAGCTTCATCGAACATCCACCAGAGTATACGATTGACTAGGAATCCTGTCCGTTTTTCTTGTATCTAGTAAAGTCACCATCTTCCTTCTTAGTTTCTTCTCTTCATCATTTAATGATTCTAAGTTGATTCCTAGAAGTACTGCAGCTTGGTCCAGTGTTCCTCTGGGTAGATCAAGAAATAGATCTCTTGTGAGGGAACGTGAAGATCTATCCACATAGGTTAGCTTGATAGAGTCTTCCTCACAAGAGATATCGCTCAGGGTTATGCAATTGATAAGCCTATTCTAGATGCTTTTAAACTCTTTTAGAGAGAGATGTTTGGAAGGTTGAGGGGATGGTTGAGAAGGTTGTGGGGTAGGATGTGGTGAGGTGGTTTGGGTTAGAGTTTTGGGTTGAAGGATGGGTAGTTTTGGTGGTTGAGGTGAGGAAGTAGATGAAGGTAAAAGTATGGGTTCAGGAGTGTAAGGTTCAGTCTTGAAGGTGAAGAGAGAGAGAATTGGTTCAGGTTGGGGTAGTGTGGTTGGAGTGAAGGTTATCCCCTATACCCTTCTATACATATCTTTTCTTTTCCCTAAACGAATATTAGCTTTGATCTCACTGACAATTCATTGCAGTGTCCTTTCAGACATGGGACCAACCTGCCTTCCAGAGAAGCCGTGAGCCCGGAGATAGTCTTTCATCCAGGCTTTGTCACCTATCTTCCTGGTTGCAGATGCCCTTGCTTCTTCCTGTTTCTTCTTCTTCTCCTTCAACTTTTCTCTTGTAGCTCTTTTTATTTCTTTCTCCATTTGATCCTGCTCTTTGTTGATGAGCCAAAGGATCGTTTCATCATTGTGTGGAGAAAGTTCTTGAAGAGAGAAGCCTCTACAGGTTAGGAAATCTATCCTTTCCCTCCTGAGCTGCATGTCTGCTTCCCTCTGCTCCTTTTCCTTCTCTTCCTGTGAGGCCAACCTTGCTGCTTCCTCCTGCAGCCTGGTTGCCTTTTGTAGTTTTACCAACTCCTCTAATGGTAGAAGGAGTGTTTCTTCATTGGCAGCTCCAAGCTGAATGAGCTGGTTAATGATCTTTTCTCTCTTTTTGTTGTCGACAACCTCCTGGTTGGCTACATATGCTTTTGTACTAGCAGTCAACAGCTTCCTAGTTGGAAGTCTCCCTTTTCTTTTCAGCTTTTCAATCTTCTCCTCTTCCTGAATCTCTTCCGTAGTCATCTTCCGTTTTCCTTTGGTATCTTTTAAGGAACTTGACTTTGGTGGTTCTTGGACAGTGGATTCTGATTGAGAGAGAGATAGAGAGGGTGTCTGGACAGGAGGTTGATCTAGAAAGTCCTCACTGTTCACCTCAGATGCCATTTTTAGGATTGCATCTGTGATGATCAGTTCCTTGGACATTTTGAATAGTCCTTCCACAGCTTCCATTTTAGCTTCAGAAGATTCAGCTTGTTCTTCTGAGGCTTTAACTTCAGCTTCGGAAGTAAGAGAGGATGCAGATTCTATCCCAACTGTTTCAGTTGCTGGGCCATCAGTCCCCATTTCCCCTTCGAATTGAATTTCGGGTTCTATGTGGACCTTAGGTTGTCCAACTTCTTTCACAGTGGTAGAAGATGCAGTAAGCCTCTGAAGCTCTTCAGCTCCAAAGTAAATCATGGCAACATCAAGACTTGGCTGATCACGAGTAGATCTCAACAAGAACTAAGAAAAGAAGCTGTAGAGATCTCTGAGCATCCTTGAATCAATTGTTAGAATGACTTAAGATGGCTCAAAAGAATTTGTGATAGGAGCCAAATATTTAGAAGTTGAATATTGGCTCTGTGGGTCCTCATATGTTTGTCTCTGAACACTCTCCCCCTTTTTGGTAGCATCATCTTGAGAGGTAGATGAGCTGGAGGAAGAGGTCAAGGATACTTGAACAGGTACATGCCTAACAGATCTCTCAATCTGTTTCTCAGCTAGTTGAGCCTTGAGATTGTCAATCTCAAGTTACTGAGTGGCGGACCTTTCTTCTAAAGTCCTATCCTTGGATTCAAGATTTGAGACTTTAGATAGTAGATTTGGAATGAAGAGTTTCATGCTTCCCTTTTCTTCTTTTGAAGAATTTCAAGGAGATGAGGTAACATACCTAGTATGTTCAGCCTCACCACCAAATGTGGTTTCTTGGCACCCTGGTTTCCCTTGCTTAGTGATGTCTTTTATAGAGTCATCAAAAGGAATGGTTGCCGCAGATTCAGTCTCAGAATCGTTACCACTGTCCATAGGGTCCATTAAGTCACCTTTTGTAGTGGCAGCTGAATCTGCATGATTCCCCTCCACATCAGTGAGACTCACCACAGTAATGGTTTTCTAATGGGGGCTAAAGATAGAGGTCTCTCTAGGCTCTGTTGATCTTGGAGAGGGTATTGTAGATCAACATCATTGTCATGGAGAGATTTTATCTCTTCATCAGTTTTAAGGAGAAGGTCAGTGAAGAAAAAGAGGTTAAACCTACTGACCCGGGACCTTGGTCAATGTCTACAAGCATTGAGCCTCTGATTTGGCTGTCCCTTATTGGCTGCTTAGAGGAGTGTAAAGACTCACCCTGAGGGCTTTCAGATTGGGTAATGGGCTCATGGGTTTGAGACTGAGGAGACTCAAGACCCATATTGAGGTCAATGGTGAAGGAATGTGAGACCTCATACTGAGTGGGAGCCCAATGTTCCATTCTAGCCTTTTTAGGTTGAACAAAAGGAGCTTGTTCAATCATAATTGATTAAACAAGGGCTTGTTGGGGCGTCTTGTGTAGGTAATGGTGATGGGAGGAGAAGGTACTGTTGGCATTGTGGTTGCGGTTGCTGGTGTGGGTTCATCACCTGTGGGGTGAACAGGATGTCACCAGGAGGGATGTGCTCAGTCATACTAGGAGGTAAAGAAGTGTACCTTCCAGTAAAGTTGGTGGATACCCTCTTCAATGTCTTGAAGATGGTTAGCCTCATGTAAGGGACAGACAGAGTGGCTGCACAGACAAGCCGACTCTGGTCCAGCTCATAGTTAATGATGTGCTGTAGAAATCTGGGATACATAAAGAATATTTCCCTCTAAAGATTTCCAATGAGATTGAGCATCACAATTCTTGAGTAGTTTAAGCATAGGCCTCGCACCAATCCATGAACTAGACACCCTAGTTCATATGGGATTTGATCCCATCCTCCAGATTTGTTTGACAAATAGTGAAGGACAATGTGTAGGAGGAACTTCCAGTTGGAGGAGAAGTTGAACTTGTAGATGGTCGACCTGCTCACATCTCCACCATATCCCATGAGGATGTATGTGTTGTCTAAATCTGTCTTGGGGAACTCAGTAGGCGCACCTTCATCATGAAGCTCCAGATGCTCCCTGATGAGTTGTTCAAAGATGACCAACTCTGGCCACAAATGCGGGATCGTATTACACGAACCCCATTTAGGGTTTCGACCTAACTGTTTCCCTAAAATTTAGTCATGTGGTTGAGGTAAACTATGGGATTAACAGTCAAGGTTGTGTAGTAGGATGATTAGGTGAGGAAGGAGATGATTTCAGAGAAGTCCGCATCTCTTGAAGAATCAAGAAGTGCGACTTGGTTGTGTTGAGGATTTAGGGCCATTGGGAAGGTATGAAGGTAGAGCAGTTTGAGTTTGGATGAATGTGAAAGCTAGGAAACTTTTAGGTCTATAAAATTTATGGTAAGAAGATGAAAGTGAATAGTCAGGATTATTTAAAAGAGGGTGGAATGGCAGTAAAGTGTTAGGATAAGGTGAAATGACGGTTTAGTGGATGAAGTGTCAGGGGAGGTAAGGTTTAATTCAGTTAAATAATCCGACATCATTATCAAAATCTTTGCTTTTTACAGTGTGGGACCCAAGAGATTTCCGTTACACAGTAAAATCACTCTTCCGAATATAAAACATTTCCGAATGTAGTTTGTCTTCCGAAGGCAATTCCTACTTCCGAAGGTAAAAAGTAACTTCCGAGAGTAGAGATTTCTTTCTAAAGGGAGAGATTTTGTAAGCTTCGGAAGTAGATCTGATATGAAATCAATCGCTTCTTCCGAGACTAAAAACTCTTCGGAGAAGAAAATTATCCTTGGAAAATTTTGCTTTGGAAGATATGAAGATAATTTCCGAGGGTTAATTTCTCTTCGGAAGAAATTTATACTTAGAAAATTTCAGAGAGATCTTTTATAACAGAGCTTAATTTGTATTGACATAAGACTTTACACATTAAAAGGTTTTCAAAAGAGGTAATCTAATCAATGTTTATCATCCCAATAGTTGTTATAAGATACTTAAATCTTTGTTCATCAAAAGCTTTGGTGAATAGATCAGCATATTGTAAATTTGAATCAACTTTGATTAGTTTAATTAGATTCTTTTCATGAATATCTCTAATGAAATGGTACTTGATATCAATGTGCTTTGTCTTGGAGTGCTTTACTAGATTTTCAATGATGGAGATAGCACTGTTGTTGTCAATATGGATGGGAGTACTCATAAGGTTGAATCCGTAGTCCAACATCTGATTTTGAATCCACAGCAGCTGAGCATAACAACTAGCAACAGCAATGTATTCAGCTTCAACAGTTGATGTAGAGACACAAGATTGTTTCTTACATTTCTATGAGATGATCCTTCCACCAAGAAATTGACATCCTCCTGATATTGATTTCTTGTCAATGTTGCAGCCACCATAGTCATCGTCAGAGTATCTATAAAGATTAAAATAATTGTTTCTAGGATACCAGAGACCTAGTTTAGGTTCTCCTTTGAGGTATCTAAGGATTCTCTTGGCAGCAGCTAGGTAAGACATGTCACACCCCAACCTTGACGGCGGAAACGTAGAGATGTGAGGGTTAAGATTGTTCACAGCCACATAACGCTATATTAAATTGTAAATATTATTATCATAAGTCTTGAAATGGAAATTACAATCATAAGTCTTATACAAGAAATAAGTTCAACATAACATAACATATTGTAACTTTTTATTTCATTATCTAGGTCCAAGTCCTAGATTATAGCATGCTTCAAAAGGATCACTTTAAACTTGAGGTTGACCTGAAACATGATAAAAATAAGAGTCAACTAAAAATAGTTGGTGAGTTTCCAAGGTTTTCATACATAATATGAAAAAGAAAGTTACAAGTAGCAATTCATGTCATAGGTTATAAGCTAGTAAGGTTATAGAACACATATCGTTACAACCAAACCTCGACTTGATTACAAGTATAAAAGATTGGCTAAGTGTATTTGGTTCCCTAGTGCACAAGCATACGGCTCCTAGGAGTCGGCAATACATCGACTTTAGCACCAAATAGGCTTGTCAGGCCCAAAGATCTAAGACGTTGCCAGGCTAGCAATAGTTAATGATTGTAAACAAATTATGTATCTCATATAAACACTTACAATAAACAAATAACCATGACAAAATAATAAGTTGAATTGCACGTGATTTACAAGTCTCAAACGTGTATAAGTGTATCATGTATAAGCTATCATGTTTCACCCCAATTTAGTGTAAAAATATGAAAAAGGGGCAAGAAAACTCACTTGACAATAAATATATAATGGCGATTAATAAGAATAATAACAAGCGTCGCTCCAAGGTGTATCGTCACAAAACACCTAAATATGTATATTTACAAGATTAAAGCTCTACAATAAGGTTAAGGACTAGGAATCAACTTGATGTTTGGGGTTTTGTTGATTATATTTGCCAAGTAAGAACTCATTTATATTCTCGGGGAAACGATTTTATTTATAGTTTATATAAACATATGGATTAATAATAACTTTTATAATAATTTTGTAATGTTTATCAAGTTTAGATCAATTTTGTAATTTAAATAAAAAGAACATAAAATTAAACAATAGATTAAAGGTATGTTTGAAATATTAGTTTGTGTAAATTAAACCAAATTTTAAAGTCTACATTTGTATAAAAATATTGTAATTATATTATTAACGTTAGGATAATATTATAAAGATATTTTTTTTTGTAAATAAATTACAGAAAAAAATAATTAAATAATTTTAAAAGAAACAAAGTTTATGAATTGATTTTTCATAATTTTTAGAAATTTTTAACATTAAATTTGAAGGCCAAAAAGGCCTAAAAAAATTACATGAGGTTCCCCGGATTCGAACCGGGGACCTCTTGTCTAGGGGTCATGTGTTTTACCAGTGAACCAAAGGCTTCCAGCCGCGTTAGAATCCGCTCTTTAATTGTTAAATACACACTTAAACAAAAACCCCCAATTTCATAAGAACCCTAGAATCGATTTGATTCCAATTGAACATCGAATTGATATTGTTAATGAAATCAATCATAGGGCTTTGATTGCCCATGTGAAACCGAGCACAAAGATGTGTGGTACTTACGTTATTAAGTTCGAATTGATGGTCTCAAGTTCAAGGACGATTCGCGACTGCGGGGATGTGCTTCAAGGTGCAAACGAGGTTGATAACCCAATTAAACTTGTATGAAGCTTCGGATGATCTTGAAAATGAAGAACCCTCAATCAATTTGAACTAAGAAGGCTTAGAAGTGTAGTTTCGACTAAGTTGCAGGTTGCGGGAAAAAATGAAATTGGATTCGTTGTTTGTGTTGATTCAGGTGCAATTTGGGATTGATAGAAGCTTTAGATTACTTAGACGTTCGATTATGAATCCTTTAATTTGGTTATTATTAAGTTTTAATGGTCGAACGGCTATATGGTTAGAAACGCTCGGTTAATCACTCGATCGGGTTCATAACCGACGTTTAAACGCAATTAAAGTTCATGATTGTGTTCGAATCGTATTCAAGAACGGTTTGGGAACGGTTTTAGATCGAAAAACATCGATTTTTGGCGGTTTTGGTGCCTCGCCAGACTTGGCCGGAGCCGGCCGGCGAGGTCACCGGAAAAACGGGGTAAAGGGCGGGTGGTTTGGGTTTTTGATAAATTACACTTTTGGTCCCTCAACTTTGATTTTCTATTATTTTATGCATAAAGTTTCTATTTCAAGTTTCTAAAATGACAAATTAACCCTCAAACTTAATTTAAGTTTATATTTTAAATATGGTTAAGTTTAATAACCCTTATAAATTATGAATAACCATATTAAACGTAATCTTATTATTACTAATACTATTATTCATTATTACAACTTATTATTATATTTACTTATGTTAATCTTAACATTATTATTATTATTTAAGTTCAACATTTCATAAAAAAACCCAATTATAATAAAGAATAAGCACAAACAACACGCAAGTTTTCAAAATTGACAATAATAACCCTTGTAAGAGTAAACGAAGTTAACTTTTAGTTAATGAAAATACGACATGTTACAGTCTCCCCAACTTAAAAGAATTTCGTCCCGAAATTAAAAGAAATGAAACTATACAAATAAGAACGGGTATCTCTCCTTCATGTGCTCCTCACGTTCCCAAGTAAATTCAGCGCCACGTTTATTTTCCCAACGAACCTTGACGATTGGGGTTGTTGTGGTTCTAGTCTTCTTCATAATGCGATCCATGATCTCAACTGGCTTCTCGACAAAATGCAATGACTCGTCAATCTGGATGTCTTCCAACGGACATGCAGACTTTCGTCAGCCAAGCACTTTCTCAAATTTGAGACGTGAAATACGGGATGAACTCCACTAAGGTCGGAAGGTAGCTCTAGTTTATAAGCCACTTTCCCAATCCTTTTCAGGATTTTGAAAGGTCCTACAAATCTTGGAGCCAGTTTGCCCTTCTTTCCAAAGCGAACCACACCTTTCCACGGTGAAACCTTAAGAAGAACCATCTCCCCAACTTGGAATTCCAATGGCTTACGTCGCTTGTCAGCATAGCTCTTTTGACGACTTCTCGCCACTTCGAGGCTCTTGCGAATGATAGAAACTTTATCGGTCGTCTCTTGTATAAGTTCAGGACCAGTGATGAAGTTTTCACCAATGTCGGTCCAACAGATCGGTGAACGACATTTTCGACCATAAAGTGCTTCAAACGGTGCCATCTTGATACTCGAGTGGTAACTATTGTTATACGAAAATTCCGCGAGCGGTAGATGCGTATCCCAATCGCCACCAAAGTCAAGAACACAGAGACGTAGCAAATCCTCCAAAGTTTGGATCGTTTGCTCGGTTTGACCATCAGTTTGAGGATGGTAAGCCGTGCTTAGATCCAATTGTGTACCCAAAAGTTCTTGCATAGACGACCAAAAATGTGAAGTGAAACGAGCATCTCGGTCAGATATGATGTGCAGAGGTACCCCATGACGACTTACAATCTCATCAACGTATATGCGAGCTAACTTTGATGTCTTGTAAGTGTCACGTATGGGTATAAAATGTGCCGACTTGGTCAATCGGTCAACAATCACCCATATGCTATCATGTCCTCGGGAGGTTCGGGGTAGCTTTGTTATGAAGTCCATGGATATGTGTTCCCATTTCCACATAGGAATCTCGGGTTGCTCAAGTAATCCACTTGGACGTTGATGTTCGGCTTTAATCTTCGTACATGTGAGGCACTTAGCTACATAAGTTGCTATGTCTTTCTTCATTCCAGGCCACCAATATTGACCACGTAGGTCCATGTACATCTTATCGGAACCAGGATGAATAGAATAACGAGTTTGATGAGCTTCGTTCATAATAAAGGTACGAATGTTATCGCGATTTGGAACCCAAATACGATTGGCGAAGTACATCAACCCATTGGGTTTTGTTTCCAATTGAGTTAGAAGATTATGCTCCAACTCATCCTTCATTCTTCCTTCTCGTTGTACCATTTGTTGAGCCTCCAGGATGCTAGACTCGATGTCACTATCTATTCTCAGGTTTTGTAGTAGTACGGTGGTCTCGTTGACATCTAGTCGTATCTCAGTATCGTACTCCCCCAAAGTGTCAAACCATTGACGTCGATCGCGAATTTCTTGGAATGAGATCATCTTGTTGTGAATCTTTCGGCTTAGTGCATCGGCTACAACGTTTGCTTTACCAGGATGATAACGAATGTCACAATCATAGTCACTAATCAACTCCACCCAACGACGTTGTCTCATATTGAGATCTTTTTGATTGAAAACGTGTTGAAGGCTTTTGTGATCGGTGTAGACTATACATTGCGTACCATACAGGTAGTGCCTCCAAATCTTCAAAGCAAATACAACAGCACCAAGCTCGAGATCATGAGTTGTGTAATTCACCTCGTGAATCTTTAATTGCCTCAATGTGTAAGCTATGACCTTCCCTCGTTGCATAAGAACACAACCAAGGCCTTGTTTAGATGCGTCACAATACACAGTGAAATCACCGTTTCCATCGGGTAGGGTCAAGATAGGAGCATTGCATAACTTATGCTTTAACGCTTCAAAAGCTTCTTCTTGCTCGGAACCCCACTCGAAGGGTTTATTCTTTTGTGTCAAAGTGGTGAGCGGTTTCGCGATCCTCGAGAAATTGGCAATGAATCGCCGATAATAACCAGCAAGACCAAGAAAAGAACGAACTTCGGTAGGAGTTGTAGGAACACCCCAATTCTTCACAGCTTCCACCTTTGCAGGATCAATGTGAATTCCTTGGCTATTCACCACGTGTCCTAGAAATTGAACTTCCTCGAGCCAGAAATCACACTTCGAGAACTTTGCGTACAATTGCTCTTTCCTTAACAACTCAAGAACCAATCTCAAATGCAGCTCATGATCGGTGTTGGACTTGGAATAGATAAGTATGTCATCAATAAAGACGATCACAAACTTGTCTAGATAAGGCTTGCATACTCGGTTCATGAGATCCATGAAGACAGCAGGAGCATTGGTTAAACCAAAAGGCATCACCATAAACTCATAGTGTCCATAACGAGTACGAAAAGTGGTCTTTGGGATGTCATCCTCATGAACTCGTAATTGATGATATCCAGAACGTAGATCAATTTTCGAGAATATGGCAGCTCCTTGAAATTGATCAAACAAATCATCAATACGAGGAAGAGGATAACGGTTCTTGATGGTAAGCTTGTTAAGCTCACGATAGTCGATGCACATACGAAACGATCCATCTTTCTTCTTCACGAAAAGAACAGGTGCACCCCAAGGCGAAGAACTAGGACGGATGAAGCCTTTCTCGGACAGCTCTTGCAGTTGACAAGAGAGTTCTTGCATTTCCGATGGTGCAAGCCGATATGCTGACTTGGCCACGGGGTTTGCTCCCGGTATCAAGTCAATTTTAAACTCGACTTCACGCATGGGAGGTAAACCACTAAGGTTATCGGGAAATACTTCAGGAAAGTCTCGTACGATAGGGACATCCTTAAGTTCTTTCCCTTTGACTTTCGTGTTGACCACATAAGCCAAGAAGGCCATATAGTTCTTGTTTAAGCACTTTCGGGCTTGAGTGCCAGACATGAGTTTAAGCCCTTTGGAAGACTTTTCACCGAACACCTTCAACGTATCTCCAGTGGGTAACGGTATACGAATGCACTTCTCGAAACAAATGATCTCGGCATGGTGTTTGGCTAACCAATCCATACCAATGATGACGTCAAAGCTTCCAAGTTTCATAGGGATGAGATCGACAAGAAAATCATGCGCGTCAGACTTAAGATGCAATCACGAATGATAACGTCAACGGTGATTGGTTCTCCATCGGCAACTTCAACGGTAAGAGGTCTTTCTAGTTTCGTATGTGGCTTAGCAAGTATGGGTTCAAACTCTAATGAAACAAAACTTTTATCGGCTCCAGAATCAAATAGGACATATGCATAAGTTTTGTTAATAAGGAACATACCTGTTCAATTTTTAAGGTATTTAACGATACAGGTAAGGTATGAAATGAATCGGATCACAAAAGCTAAAGGTGAGTTAACGTACCATTCACCACATAGTTGTTTGCTTGTGCTTGGTTAGCGTTGATGTTGAAAGCACGTCCTCGGGCTTGTGGAACATTACCCACAAGATGAGGGCATTGTGGGCGAAAATGGCCAGGTTCCCCACAGTTGTAGCAAACACGGTTTGTGACCACAGCGGCATTCTTAGGTTCACGGTGGCAAGTCGCCACCAAATGACCATATTTACCGCATAAGTTGCAAATGCGGCATGGTTGATTCCCCGGATGATGATACCTACACGTGTTGCACATCGGTTGAGGACTAGCATAAGCCCTAGCCCCAGGCACTTGTGCCACAGGTGTAGCCGCAGGTACAAGTTGTCTTTGGGGTTGTTTGGGTGCAGCCACGGCATAGTTACGCGCCGGTGTGAACTTGCGCTTCTTGTTGTTGTTGTGGTTGTTAGACGGTTCAGCTTTGGTCTCCTTAACCGCCTCGGTAGCCGTCTTCTCCACCTTCTTTGCACCCTTCACAGACATGGTGCCCGCTCTTATATGGTTCTCGGTGAGTTGAGCGGTGATTGTAATGGCTTCTTCCAAGGTTGTGGGTCGGCTACCCACCACAGCATCTTGAATTTGGGGTGGTACACCCTTAATGAACTTCTCGATGTTGCGGGGAACAGTGTCGACCATATGGGGCAGCAGTATACTCAACTCATGATGCTTAGTTGAGTAGGCCAAATGATCACCATCATTTTGTTTCAAATTCCAAAACTCTTCTTCCAATTTTTTCAATTCACTTCTTGGGCAGAACTTCGCGATGGCGATGTTCTTGAACTCTTCCCAGGTAAGTGCTAGCACAACTTCAGGACCACGGTTTCTCTTCTCGCTATTCCCCAGGTAAGAGCCCTTTGTTGGAACATACTAGTGGCATAACGAACCTTGAGTGCATCGGGACACTCACAATTGATAAAGGTATTATCCATGCTTTCGAACCACTCAAGAAGGCCAGTGGCTCCTTCCTTGCCACTAAAACTAGTGGGCTTGCAAGAGCTGAAGTGTTTGAAGGTGTAAGTTTGATTATTCCCGTGTTGATTGTTCCCGTTTTGATTGTTGCTATTCTCTCCATGACCATTTCCATTGTTGCTAGCGTTGGTCATTAAGGTGCTATTAAGTTCAGCAACCATGGTCGGAATGACAGCAGCCATTTGTCGAGCAATCATGGCGGCTAACTTACGATCGGAACTTCCACGCTTTCCATGATGACGAGACATGCTGGAATATACAAATGAGTTTGATATGAGAATTGGAATAACAAGGATTAATTTTCAACAAGGATAAGGCAAAAAGTTGTAAGGCACATGGAATGGTTCCATTTGGTAACGCATTACCATTTGGAAACGTTGACGCGTCAAGGTAAGTTGACCCACTCGCCTTAGAAATTTGTGTATGTTGACCATGGTTTATCACTCATCCCAGAAATCCCCAGGTAAGCATAACTAGTCCCGTAGGATTTATGCGATATGCTTGCCTTAGCCCGAGGGCCTTTTGCCAGGAAATCCAGAATACAGGTGTCCATGTGTCACACAAATTTCTTAGGTTTATGAAATCAAAACCATGATGAGATTTACATAGATTAGACATAAGTCTAAAGATTTAATTCTTAAGCATAAGTATACGATTTTCACGTGTTGACGAGAATAAGATTAAGAAGTTTCATTTGTCGGGGAGAGTTAATGAGTCAAAGTTAAGTTTAGGGAGACAAGTAACAAAGTTTAGACAATTACTAGGCAACCTATGCTAAGGCATCAAGTTGCACATAAGTAAAGTATAGCATTATGTAGCATGTAACAATATATATATTTCCAAGAATATAAATATATCCTATGAGGTTCATGCATAAGCTATAGTCTAGGTCACCATTACTAATAACCTAAATCCCTATAGTTATGGGCTCTGATACCAATCTGTCACACCCCAACCTTGACGGCGGAAACATCGAGATGTGAGGGTTAAGATTGTTCACAGCCACATAACGCTATATTAAATTGTAAATATTATTATCATAAGTCTTGAAATGGAAATTACAATCATAAGTCTTATACAAGAAATAAGTTCAACATAACATAACATAATGTAACTTTTTATTTCATTATCTAGGTCCAAGTCCTAGATTATAGCATGCTTCAAAAGGATCACTTTAAACTTGAGGTTGACCTGAAACATGATAAAAATAAGAGTCAACTAAAAATAGTTGGTGAGTTTCCAAGGTTTTCATACATAATATGAAAAAGAAAGTTACAAGTAGCAATTCATGTCATAGGTTATAAGCTAGTAAGGTTATAGAACACATATCGTTACAACCAAACCTCGACTTGATTACAAGTATAAAAGATTGGCTAAGTGTATTTGGTTCCCTAGTGCACAAGCATACGGCTCCTAGGAATCGGCAATACATCGACTTTAGCACCAAATAGGCTTGTCAGGCCCAAAGATCTAAGACGTTGCTAGGCTAGCAATAGTTAATGATTGTAAACAAATTATGTATCTCATATAAACACTTACAATAAACAAATAACCATGACAAAATAATAAGTGAATTACACGTGATTTACAAGTCTCAAACGTGTATAAGTGTATCATGTATAAGCTATCATGTTTCACCCCAATTTAGTGTAAAAATATGAAAAAGGGGCAAGAAAACTCACTTGACAATAAATATATAATGGCGATTAATAAGAATAATAACAAGCGTCGCTCCAAGGTGTATCGTCACAAGACACCTAAATATGTATATTTACAAGATTAAAGCTCTACAATAAGGTTAAGGACTAGGAATCAACTTGATGTTTGGGGTTTTGTTGATTATATTTGCCAAGTAAGAACTCATTTATATTCTCGGGGAAATGATTTTATTTATATTTTATATAAACATATGGATTAATAATAACTTTTATAATAATTTTGTAATGTTTATCAAGTTTAGATCAATTTTGTAATTTAAATAAAAAGAACATAAAATTAAACAATAGATTAAAGGTATGTTTGAAATATTAGTTTGTGTAAATTAAACCAAATTTTAAAGTCTACATTTGTATAAAAATATTGTAATTATATTATTAACGTTAGGATAATATTATAAAGATATTTTTTTTGTAAATAAATTACAGAAAAAAATAATTAAATAATTTTAAAAGAAACAAAGTTTATGAATTGATTTTTCATAATTTTTAGAAATTTTTAACATTAAATTTGAAGGCCAAAAAGGCCTAAAAAAATTACATGAGGTTCCCCGGATTCGAACCGGGGACCTCTTGTCTAGGGGTCATGTGTTTTACCAGTGAACCAAAGGCTTCCAGCCGCGTTAAAATCCGCTCTTAATTGTTAAATACACACTTAAACAAAAACCCCCAATTTCATAAGAACCCTAGAATCGATTTGATTCCAATTGAACATCGAATTGATATTGTTAATGAAATCAATCATAGGGCTTTGATTGCCCATGTGAAACCGAGCACAAAGATGTGTGGTACTTACGTTATTAAGTTCGAATTGATGGCCTCAAGTTCAAGGACGATTCGCGACTGCGGGGATGTGCTTCAAGGTGCAAACGAGGTTGATAACCCAATTAAACTTGTATGAAGCTTCGGATGATCTTGAAAATGAAGAACCCTCAATCAATTTGAACTAAGAAGGCTTAGAAGTGTAGTTTCGACTAAGTTGCAGGTTGCGGGAAAAAATGAAATTGGATTCGTTGTTTGTGTTGATTCAGGTGCAATTGGGATTGATAGAAGCTTTAGATTACTTAGACGTTCGATTATGAATCCTTAATTTGGTTATTATTAAGTTTTAATGGTCGAACGGCTATATGGTTAGAAACGCTCGGTTAATCACTCGATCGGGTTCATAACCGACGTTTAAACGCAATTAAAGTTCATGATTGTGTTCGAATCGTATTCAAGAACGGTTTGGGGACGGTTTTAGATCGAAAAACATCGATTTTTGGCGGTTTTGGTGCCTCGCCGGACTTGGCCGGAGCCCGGCCGTGAGGTCACCGGAAAAACGGGGTAAAGGGCGGGTGGTTTGGGTTTTTGATAAATTACACTTTTGGTCCCTCAACTTTGATTTTCTATTATTTTATGCATAAAGTTTCTATTTCAAGTTTCTAAAATGACAAATTAACCCTCAAACTTAATTTAAGTTTATATTTTAAATATGGTTAAGTTTATAACCCTTATAAATTATGAATAACCATATTAAAAGTAATCTTATTATTACTAATACTATTATTCATTATTACAACTTATTATTATATTTACTTATGTTAATCTTAACATTATTATTATTATTTAAACTCAACATTTCATAAAAAAAACCAATTATAATAAAGAATAAGCACAAACAACACGCAAGTTTCCAAAATTGACAATAATAACCCTTGTAAGAGTAAACGAAGTTAACTTTTAGTTAACGAAAATACGAGATGTTACAAGACACCTTTGGAGCAGCCTAATATTTTGCAGAGATGCAAGTTGCAAACATAATGTTAGGTCTACTGGCGGTGAGATACATCAGAGAACCAATAATCGCCCTATACTAATGTTGATCAGTATCCTCCCCTCAAGGTCAGGACAAAGATTATGGTTTCTGGGTATGGGTGTCTTGGCTGGCTTGCAATCTTTCATCTCAAATCTTTCTAAGATTTCATTGACATACTTAGATTGATTAATGAAAAAATCCTTCCTTCAGTTGCTTCACCTGAATTCCAAGGAAAAATCCAGTTTTCCCATGGAACTCATCTCAAACTTCTTCTTCATAGTGCTTTCAAAGTCCTTATACATTTGGTCATTTGAAGAGCCAAATATGATGTCATCAACATAGACTTGAACAAGCAAAATGTCTTTACCAAAATTCCTTATAAATAAAGTCTTGTCAATGGTTCCTCTAGTGTAGCCATTCTTGAGGAGAAACTGAGACAAAGTCTCATACCACAACCTTGGTGTTTGGTGCAGCCCATATAGAGCTTTATCCAATTTGCACACATAGTGAGGATGCTATGGTCTTCAAATCCTAGAGGTTGGCACACATACACTTCCCTATCTATACCCCCATATAGAAAGGCACACTTGACATCAAGCTGGTAGACAGTAAAGTTCTTAGAAGCAGCATAAGCATAGAAGATCCTAACTGCCTGAAGTCTTGAAACAGGTGCAAAGACATCAGTATAATCAATTCCTTCCTCTTGAGTGTATCCTTGAACTACTAGTCTTGCCTTGTTCTTGATGATCAAGCCTATATCATCTCTTTTATTCCTGAAAAACCCATTTAGTGCCTATTGGTACTTGACCAGATGGTAGCAGACATAGGTTCCAAACCTCCTGTCTTTTGAATTGAAGCAGCTCCTCTTGCATTGATTCAACCTAGCTACTATCCTTCAAGGCATCTTCCACCTTCTTGGGTTCCATCTGAGATAAGAAGCATGAGTACAAGCAGATATTCCCATGATGAGTCTGCCCTTTTGTTCTCACACCTTTAGAGACATCCCCAATGATGTTCTCAGCTGGATGAGTATTGTGAATCCTTAGACGAGGGATCACTTCCAGTTGCAAAGATAAGTCCAGATTAGACATATTTTGCTTGGGAACTGGAACACTTTGTCCAGCTGTTGTTTCAAGCTCATTCAATGAGGACTGATTGAATGAAAGAGAAATATCATCAATTGTTGGTTGTGAAGTAGCATTAACAGTCACCCGTTCCTTCAAAATGCAACCTCCCTCAGCTTGGTGTTGTGTTAGATCATCTGATGAGTTTTGAGGATCAGCAGGTGATTCACTGGTTGAAGCTTCACGATTCCTTGATATGGTTATACTTTCTAATAATAGTGGGAGCGTGATTTGTTGCATATCTTGGAGAACCTGGAAGAGGTCTGGGTAGCTCAAACAATTGATTAGCATCAGCATCAGCATCATTTTGAGCACCTGTTCCAACTGAAACATTCTCACAACAAGGTTTAGAATAGTTTGGAAACAATTCTAAATCAAAGATATGATCAGGGCCATTCCCCCTAACACAAAGAATGTGCTCATTAACAACTATATTGGATGACTTCTCAAATTGTTGATTCTTAATGTTGTATTCTCTGTAAGCTTTGGAGCTAGAAGTGTATCCAACAAAGATAGCATCATCCGACTTTTCAGCAAATTTTGCTAAACTGTCCTTTGTGTTAAGTATGGTACACCTGCTGCCAAAGGACCTCAGAAAACCAATAAACGGTGGCCTCTTGTTCCATAGCTCATAAGGAGTTTTTCCATGTGGCTTAACTACAAGAACTATGTCCTGCATATAGCATGCAGTGTTGACTGCCTTTGCCCAGGATGTTAGAGGTAGTTTGGAATCAGCTAACATAGTTCGAGCAGCCTCAACAAGTGTCATGTTTCTCCTCTCAACAACACTATTTTGTTGAGGAGTTTTGGGAGCACTATATTGTCTGGAAATCCCTTTTGAGTTACAGAATGAGTCAAGAACAAAGTTCTTAAACTCAGTCCCTTGATCACTTCTAATAATCTTAACCTTGTAATCAATTTGATTTTCTAAGATTTTAATGTTTCAACAGTTTCATCTTTAGTTCTTAAAAAGAATACTCATATAAATCTTGTAAAATTATCAACTATCACAAGGTAATATGATTTCCTTCCAATGCTCATTATACTTGTGGGACCAAAAAGATCCATGTGCAATAAGTGTAATGGAGTAGTGATGGAGTTAACACTTTTGGATTTATAAGAGGTCCTGTGTTGCTTTCCTTTCAGGCATGCAACATAGTTGTCTTTGCAGAAAAATTCCTTTTTAGACAAACCATGTACCAAGTTATTTTTAGCCAATTTATTCATTGTCTTAAAATTTACATGACACATACATTTATGCCAAAGTGTTGACTCATCACTATCAGCTTTTGAAAAAAAGCATGATACTTCACCTATTGGGGAAGCATTATTCATATCCAGCTTGTACATATCCCCTTTCCTGGGAGATCTAAAAAGCACCAATTCTGGAGGAATTTTCATCCCTGGTTTGAGGATGATGCACTCATGCTTTGTGAAAAGCATCTGGTGCTTTTGATCACAGAACTGAGAAACACTTAACAGATTGTGTTTCAAGCTGTTTGACAAAGTTAACTTTGTCAACTTTTAACTTACCATTGGATATAGTCCCTTTGCCAGAAATATATCCTCCGGCCTCACCTCCAAATTAGACAGGACCTCCATCATAGTGTTGAAACTGTTGAAGGAAAGATCTGTTCCCTGTCATGTGCCTGGAGTATCCACTGTCTACAATCCTGACATTATTGTTCTTGTCATATGGATGTCCCTACACATAAGATGAGATTATTAGTTTTTATTGGAGACCCAAGCCTTGTTGGTCTTGGGTTCATCCAAAGATAGTGACATAATTGAAACAAAAGTTAAGCATGGGGGTTCAATGGATGTCTTTGAAGAAGAGGTTTGTGCTGCAACATCTTTCTTGATCATCCAATCCATCCTTTGGTTGATCGTGGAAGATGTACTTGTAGAAGCTTTTGCAGCATCGCATTCTTCTGAAGCTTCTTTCTTTTCGGAAGAAGCTTTCACCACCTTTTCTTCTGAAGCAGTCTTGTTCTGGGATGGTTTTAAGGGAATTTTCTTTTTCTTTAGAATTTTAACTGCTTTTGCTTCCGAAGCCATTTTCCCTTTGGAAGAAGGAGTTTCTTCTGAAGACAACCTGGCTTCAGAAACTAGCTTTCCCTTTTTCATCACTTAGACCATCTGATAAGGTCCAAATGAGAAACCTTCCCTGACTGTTGGGATTCAACAGTGGAATAAACTAAAGCTTACCAAATCATAATTATAGCCAACTGAAGATCTCATTATACAAGTTCAGAGACCAAGTTGATAACAACAAAAACAACAATACAAGACAATTCAACATGACAAAGTCAACATCAAGACAATTAGAAAATCAAAATTAGGTCATGTTGTAATAATAATATAAATAGACTCACTAGTGCATGTTTGCAAGTATGGCTTTTGTGTGTGTGTTTCTCATGGTGTGAATCACCATCGAAGGAGAAATCATCTCCTTTGGGCGGGTTTGATTTCACCAGCCATCTATGATTCTCATTGTAACTTGTATATTAACATCAATAAAATCATAACATTATTATTATCCATCTTTTTGTTCTTTGATTCACACAAGTCCACCTATCTTATTTTGATTTCTAGATCTGAATGAGATGAATCCTAAGATCCAAGCTCAATGAATCTGAAATATTGATTTAGCAGACTCCTTCTTTTCTAACATTATTTGCATAATGTGTGCTAGCAGGATTCTAGTCTTTTGGGAGCTTATAGGTTGTTGTTTCTTAGTCTTTCTCTCCTTGTCAGCAACCTTTCCCTTCAACTTTTGATCCTTTGGTAGGATAGGAGTGTTGGTATTACAATGCTTTCCTGAATCAGAAGTACCCATCACCTGGAATCCAGCTGAGATAAAAACACCCTTTTGTTTTGGGTCAATCATCAGCTTAGACTCAACCACTTTCTTAGCAGTTCTTCTGGCAGCTTTAGCTCTGCTTCTGCGGGCTTTGGTGGTAAGGGTTTGTTTTTCACTGGGAGATGTGGGTAGATTTACCTGTTCTTTCCCTGTGGTGGCCACTATTGTTGCATCATTCTTCAACTCATGTGAAGATGGGTCAGCAGTTGGGACCTCTTGCTCTTCAGTACCACATCTAAGTTGTCTTATGGACTCATAAGAATGTGGTGTAGCAATTTCATTGGTCCCCAACCCTCATTTGTTCTAATAACAAACTTTGGAGTGGGAGGATGATGCAATAATAGTTTGGAAGTTTTGCTCAAAAATAGCATACTTCCTGGCTTGAGCCTCAGCGGTGACAAGCTGGGCTTGAGCCTCAGACAATTTAGATATTTAATCCTTTATTTGAGTCTTGTAATTGGTGTGTTCATGTTTTAATAAGGAAACAATTTTCTCTAACTCGTCAATTTTCTTTAGGTAGTCAGATTCTACCCTTTTAAAATCAGATTTCAAAATATTTAAAGACTCAATATCATATTTAATTTCCTTATTGTAGTCCTGATATAATTTAACCTTAGCTATACAGGCAGGAGTATAGAGATGTTCATATACCTAATTATCATCTATTCCGGCCATGAGATCTTGAGCAGGAGTCACATCCTGAACCATAAAGCTCCAATCAACTTCTTGAGCCATTACAGCTGTTTTAATTGACTTTCTAGTGGGCTTTGATGAAGAGGGATGTGTGGAGGCCAATAGGGTTCCCAGGTTTGATTTGGAGCCTTGCATTCCCTAGCAAAGTGATCAAGTTGGTTACAATTGTAACATTTGGCCTTGGTCTTGTCAAATCCAAACTTGCTGGCAGTTGGATTTTGAGGGAATTGTCTTCCAGTTCTCTTAAAGAACTTCTTCGCTCTGTAGGTTAAGAGAGCCATCTGTTGGATGATGTCCACATACTCTACATCGTCTGGACTAAAACACTCTAGATCATCAAAACAATATTGAAAATCACCAGAGTGCCCACTTCCCGAGACAAAGGCACAACTGTCCTGAAAGGAGTTATGCTGAGCTTGTTGATACCTTGGAGTCTCAGGAAAAGTGATGTATGGTCCAGAAAAGTAGGATGGTTGTTGGTTGTATGTCAGGTATTGATGAGGTTGTGGGGATACTGAGCCTTCAATAACCATTAAAGTGTTGCAAGCAGGAAGACTCAGAGGTCTACTTGTTTGGTGGCCCTTCTTACTCTCCATCTCCAACCGGTATCCATCAAGGATGCCATAGAGTTCAGTAATGGTAAGAGTGTTCAAGTTCTCAGTCCTCTTGATAGAGACACTGTAAAATGTCCACTCATTTGGAAGAGCACTCATGAACTTTTTTGTGAGATCTCTGAGTTCAGGAGTGATCTTCACAGACTGAAGTGAAGAAATAAGATCCATGTACCTAAAATACTACTAGCTGAGGGTCTCACCAGCAATATAAGTGAAGTTCTCAAACTGATGCTTCAGTGAGTCCTGGATTCATTGGAGCTTGAATACATCTGAGCAAGTGCATCAAACAATTCTTTAGCAGATTTACAATGCTCAAACCCCACCATGATGGAGTTGGGTATTGCATTCATCAGAATAGTCATAGCATTGCTGTTGATGTCCATTTTCTTTCGGTCCTCGTCAGAATAATCTTCAACAACTTTTTATATCATGGCACTGTTTCCACCAGGTGATGCCACCTTTGGTTTATACGGGCTGTTGACAATGGAGTTCCACATTTTTCTGTCTTGGTATCTGATAAAGCCTTCCATTCTTCTGCTCCAAGACCTGAAGTTTTCAGGAGTAATGATGGGAGCTTTGGTCATGGTTCCCATCCCTACTTCGGATTTGTCGAGAGCCATTTTTGTGAGAGTTATAAGCAGGAGTGAAAAACAGGTTGATTTTGGATGGTTAGATCTCACAATCAAGAGCTTAAAAAGCTCTGATACTAATTGTAGGATCGGTTTGTGTCACTAAACACTTGGTTTTCTCTCAAACTCACTTAAACGACACTCTTGATGAAAGCAGAATCTTTAAGAGTTGATAACAATATAATAAGTAATAACAAAACACAAGAAGTAATTCTCAAGGTACTTGCATATATTGATTCTCAACTCAAGTATTATAAGACTCTTACAAGCATATTCTTATGACTTACAATGAGAGACTATATATATACTACCTATAGCCGGATATACTTTGATACCAGCTAGAATCCTCTAACTAAAGCAAATACTACAAAGCTATAGTTCAAGGTATCTCAGATAGACTTTATCTGAGATATGGTAGTCAGGACATGTCCCTGACTTACCCTTTGTCACCAACTAAAGTTGGTAACTTGTACTAACATAAAAAGGTAAACAGTGGAATAAAGTATGGTCAACTACATGGATCTTTGAGAAAACTCCATGCAGTATCAGAGGTCTGCAGCAGAGTATCAGAGACCATACTTATGTCCACTGGTTCATAGCAGTGTATTTCGAAGATTAAATGGCTTCGGAAGAACAAGTACTTTCGAAGCCACTTATAGTTCGGACGAGGTTGCTTCTTCCGAGGCTTGAGAACTTCTTCTTTCTTCATACTTCGGAAGTAGTCTTCTGATTTCTTCTTTTGAGACTTCATCTTCGGAAGTGAATACTTTATCTTCGGAAGTAGAGTTTTGCCTTCGGAAGTGGAACTTTTACTTTGTCTTCGAAAGAACTCTACTTCCTTTGGAAGTTCCACACTTGGCTTCGGAAGCCTTTGTAAGCAACACCAAAATTTATCTAAGTGATCTGGTTTTGGTTGCACCAGCCTTCTTCTTGATACAACATAACTTTAGGTCTCACAACTCGTTATTAATAAAAAAATATATAACAAAATGGATTGTGGGTCCCAAACTATCAATCACACCACCACCACCACTTCCTCGTTTTTTAAGCAATCATCATGTCACCACCGTCTCCGCACCTAAATGTCTAAGCCCACCATCATCAATTTATCACCACCCTAATGAAAGAGGAGGCACCACCACCTCTCCTTCGTTTTACAATTATACGACGTTGAAGGTCATGGATTCGTAAGAATGCAAGTACGCCCATTCGCCATCACCATCACCAACCTTGCTAATTTGCCACCACTTGTCATACTCATCTAAAAAGCATCACCATCGACTCATATACAAGTTAACTATTCCCTAGATCTCTCCATCTGTATGTTCTTCTTTGAAAACTCTACATCGACGATGCTTCAAGTGGCAGGCAATTGTTAGACAAGAAACATTAGATTCAAGTGGATCAACTTAATTAGCTAAATGTGTTTAAATGTCATCCAAACTCCTTTTGTTTATTAAAAAAGCAAGATATAAAAACATAAAACCTAATTATTTTTATGTTATATTGGTGTTTCTCCTTTCTTTAGAAACCTAACGACTGCCACCAGATTACTATCAAATGCTCAACGGTATCTTAACGATACTATTACTCATGGGATAAATATTTGGTGAGTTATACTGTTGCTATCAACGATTATGTTGATTCAGATTTTGGGTTGTGTGTTCGGATGATCATCATTGTACCATTGGCTATTATGTGTTTCTTTGATCCAAACTCATCGCTCGGTTGGTATTTTAATAAATAACATATGATTGGTTGTTAGGCACTTGACTAGTTACAATTATATGATTTTAGTCTACCTAATTTATGGTGTGACGACATTAACACAATATATTTAGGTAGGAGTTAATCGGGTGTTTTTTAATGAGAGCAAAAATCATCTTGAGATCAACTTCTTCCTACTCTAATAAAAGAGTAACTTAAGGTGTCACATAGCATCACTACAATCATTCTCATTAAAATTTTCCCGCATGTTTCTCATATAAATAATTACCTTAATTACTAATAATATTATTTAATATTCTTTTACATTTAATAATTTAAAATAATTATTAATGTTAATTTTAAATAAATAACTTTTTATAAAATAATACTTTTTTTCTAAAGCATAAAACTTTTTAAAAATCTGAAATATTTTTAAAAAGTGGTCCTTTTAAAAATTCAATTTTTTAAAACAAAAATAATTAATCTGGGATTTATACTGAGAAAATTTTTAAAAATGACATTTTTATACGGTTTTTAGAACAAAATGTTTGTTTTTGAAAAGAAATTAAAACAAAATTTTAAAAAGTTGATATCACTGTTTTATTGGTTATAGTCATTTCTTATACGTAATATTATAATATTATTTGTAATTAATAAACTTTATTATCTTAATATTTTATTTATTCAACCCGTATAATACACGGGTTTACTAAAACTAGTGTAATATATATTCATTATATCTAGCACTCACTCTTAGAGTTTATTATGCCCCTACAGTTCTCAAGAGATCATGTTTTGTTCGGTTTGATACTATTTGAAGAACGTATATATTGCGGGAAAAGTAAGCAGTCATTTTGCTTTCTGCAACTATTAAAGTTATTTGTATTTCAATTAGTTGTGAAGAAATCTATAACATAAGTTTATGTTTTAGCTTTTGATTGATCGAGGAAATACAATTACAAACAATTCTATTCTTTTTCTTTTTATACTTCTTCAATTACATACCCGAATATAAAGAAAAATTAAGTGTGAATATTAAGAGAGTATTGATTAACTTTCTTTCTTTAATATACTAGGCTTCTTTTTAAAACGAATAAATAAATGATAAAATAGAAAAGAAATGGCATCATGCAAGAAAAGGATTCTGATAATAGGTGGTAACATTTATGTGGTTCCACCAAATCCTCTCTAGTTGTCTTATTAGTATCTTTCATGATTGGTTGCTCCCATGTGACCATGCTTCCTCCAAACAAGATGATTCTCAATTGAATGACAAATGTTATTTTCTCCTTATCTAATTAATCTTTATAATTTTTTTTGAACGGCAATTAATCTTTATAATAATTTATAATAATACGAAGTTTATATATATATATGTATGTATATGTATGTATGTATATGTATGTATGTATATGTATGTATGTATGTATATCTATGTATATATATGTATATATATATATGTATATATATGTATATATATATATATATATATATATGTATATATATGCATATGTATATATGCATATATATATATGTATATATATATATATATATATATGATATATATATATGTACATATACACACACACACACACATATATATATATTGATATAATATATATTCTGTTTTGCATATTATTTAAGTTACTATATATGAATAAATATGAATAACGTTTCATATAATCCTACGTTTTCTTATGTATTTATAGGAGGAAGTTATCATACAAACGACACATAAGGTGAAATTGATACGAAGCTATTAGGACACAATAATATAACTGGAGCGATAGGTAAATCCGTTCATTCAATAATCAGAAATAGATGTTACATAATCGTGCAACTCATATAACTAATTACGTTGTAAAATCACACAGCCTAATTCTTCATATTTATACTAGTTATATGAAAACACATAATCTATTTATGATTACATACTTATGTTTAAAATTAAGCACATCAATAATTAGGCAAGTTATATAGCATACTGACATCACATCACATAGGCTATTTCTCTAAAAAACTATAGATTTAAAATAATATACTAAAACTATACTCAAATTTAAAATATAAAATATTTGATCTTATAAAGTAATTTTTAAATACTTTTGTATAAAACGTTAAATGCGTTAATATTATTAACTTGAAAAAAAAGACAACAATCGTTAGTTATTAAGTTTAACCCCTTAGACTCTGATGAGTTGCCACTCCTTTTAACTCGACTCTTGGATTCATTAGATCAATGATTCAAAATCCTTATGAGATTTTATATGATTTTAAAATTTGTATTTGTAATTTCTAAATGAGAGAGAAGTATTTCATAACCGAATTGTTTGTAAATGGGATAGGTTATATATGGTTTTTTCCAATTACTTTGGTATAATTTTCATTTACACCCTAGTCTACGACATTAATAAATTCATTAATTTTATTGTTATTTAATTCCAATTAAATATTTGTCGAATAACTTTGGAAATTTAATAAGTTAAATGATTAGGAATCTTACCCTGCTACATCACTAAGTTCATCAATTGTGATCTATTTGGTCAGTTATGTGGCTTTAACGTATTTTGTTTATTTTTTATTTTTAAATATAGAAAAAGTGATTATTACATTGAGGTTTTTATATTATAAATATTTTCTTTATAAATGACATGAAGATAATGTATTGATTTTATGATATTTTATCAATTATTATAAAAATAAAATATAAAGAGAGAATTAAAGAATCAATATTAGACGTTAATTGTTTATTTGTGAAATATGTGTTCAGTTTCAAAAGATTGTCTATGAAAAAACTATTTATTAGATGAGTGTTAGTTAGACTTTTAAACTTTATAGGGTACTAGCTTTAGTAAACCCGTGTAATACACGAGTTGTATAAATAAAATGATTAACTATAATAAAAACTTATTATTTATAAAATAATATTATAAAATAATATTTGATTTAACATTCCTCATTAAAAACAGGATGATAATTATATTTTCAAACAAACTTCTTTTTAAATGTTATTTTTAAAATTTCTAATTATAATTTCTAGTTATAATTATTTTTTGTTTATAAAAGTTTTATCTATAAAAATACTAATTTTAAATTATTTTATATTATTAATACAGTTTGATGTTTTAGAAAAAAATCTTATTTTGATAAAAATTTACATATTTAGAATTAATAATATTATTTCTTTCTTAATTTATTAAAAATATATTTAATTTAAAAATAAATTAAATAATATTATTAGTAATTAATGTGAGTATTAAATAAAAAAGAGAAGTGGGAAAAATTTTTGATGAAAATAAATGTGATGTTGACAAGTGTTAATTTTAGTTACCCTTTTATTAGAGTAGTAAGATAAGATAAGATTTTTGTTTTAATTAAATAAAACACTTCTCAACGAATAAACAAATTAACACCTATTTAGCTATAAATATTAAATATTACAAACCCATCACATGTAATTGTTTCATGTGCGTAAAGAAGTTTGTTAATATGTAAATATAAAACTAAAAACATATTCGAAATAACACCAAAAAATATAGAACCAATGAAATTTTTTTAATGTAGTTATAACCTAGTTTGGCAAAAGAATTATATTCATGGTTTTTTTTTGAAAAACAATTAATGAGTATGGTTGAAAAAAAATAATTAATAAGTGATTAGAGAGCTTTTAGTGCTAGAGTTAATAATGATTGGATTAATAATAATTATTATGGATTAGAATAATAGTTATTTATGCTTGTTTACACGTTTAGTCTTCTTAATGTTGCGCAAGTAGATAAACATTGATTTATTTTAGTAAACAGTTCTAGTTTTGTTAATGGACCCGCTTTAAATAATGTTACGACACAATTATTAGTATAATGCTGACATAATAGGCTGGATTTTATAGGAATTGCATTTCAAAAAATAAAATAAGTATATTAGTGTTAACTTATATAAATATCTTTTTATTTATAAGTTGATTTGATATGTGACAATTTCTTATCATTTAGAAACTTCACAATAAAAAAAGTAATTAATTTAATTTTGATAGGAATAAAAAACGTATCATGTAAGGCTCTAATTCAAAGAAATCCTTGATCATTCATAACTTAATACACAAAAGAATAAATTGATATGCAAAAACATTGTAGCGGAATATATTAAATAATTTATTTCATGCATTAATAATAAAATTTTGCCAAGAAATACATAGTTGTCATAAAATTCAAAACATTTCGGTTGTATTACAAGACAAACATCATTTATGCAAAAAATGTGGATACCAGTCTTTAAATGCCAAGTAGCTTCATTCTCGTGCCATCCCCAACAACTTCATTACCTGCCAATTGATATGCATAAAAAATAAGCATCACTGAGTGAGTTTAAATTTATAATAATATAAAAAATAAACATATTTAAAACTTCTTTTGATGATCATACATCCATCATACATAACAGTCGAACTGACTCATAATATTTCTTTAAGATAATCATTATCTTTCTATCTTTCTTTACCTTTCAGTGTAATTGATCAATGGCTTGTGCTTGCTAAACCATCATCGTTGTGCACTAATTAGCGCGTACCGCGCCGAGGCTTATAAATAAGCCCCCATAAAAATTTGATATAAAATAATTAACACAAGAGCTAACATCAGATAACTAAAGTCCACAATGGATGACTAAAGTTCACAACAGATCTCCAATGTACATAATGAACGACTAAAATCCGTAGCTGATAACGTTTTATAATATAAGGGTCCACAACAGACAACCAAAGTCCACAACGGTTGACTGTTTAAGCTTAACTATCCACAACAAACAACCAATGTCCACGGCGGACAACACTAAACCTTTTAAGTGTCCACAATGGACAACACTAAACTTTTAAGTGTCCACAACGGACAATACTTTAAAACCCAAGTGTCCACAACGGATAGCCAATGTCCACAGCGGATGACCATCAAGACTTAGGGTTATGCTCTTATGACTAATAATTCTATAAAAGTGAACTCCTAAACGAAAAACTAACTTAAATCCATCATATTCACATTTAGACCATATCATACATCAAAATAACTTCACAAACATCATTCAAACACAAATTTTTCATAAAAAATGGTCGTTCTTAATCATGTAAAAACATACAGTTAGTGAAGAATACATATTAGCCCTAAAATGTAAAAAAAAGAGTAAAACAGAGGTTCTAATACCACTTTAACTGCTCTTTGCACAACACTTTAAAAATCCAAAAGCAGACCTGAAACTAAACACATATTACATGCAAATATTCAAACTTAACACATAGAAATACATAGAAATCTCCCTAGAATCATCAATAAAATCTTACTTTTTGAAGACATCTTCTTCTTTATCTCTCTAGAACTGGAAGCTCTTTCTCTCTTAAAAACCGGTTGATTGAGGTGCATGGGAGTGATCATGGGTAACCATCTATCTTTTATACCCATTTATAGGCGGGTTTGACTCTTGCACACTTTTACCCTATCCACTAAAGTAAATTATCCCGTTTGCTCCTTTACTTTTCTCTTTTGAATTTTTCGAGGGTTACATATCAAATTTTTGCCTTTTGGTAATTTACTCCTTTCAAACATCGATCACCTTGGGTATAATAGAATCATATATGTGCAACGTTTTCTATATGTATTTTGATATTATGATGTGTCAAAATTTATATATTTTATGTGACAAATACTTTTTAATAGTTATTAGTAGTTATATAATGTAAGTTTATAGCTCACAAACAAATGATGATATTGAGGTGTTAGTCATGTCGGTTGACAAGTGAGTGGATTATATGGTCAATCCAAACACGACTGACATTTTTTTCGTGTTGTTTTAGTATGTACAGTGTTAGAAATAATGACACCAAACAATACTATCATATAAAATTAATTAAAACTACGTCACACATCATACCTTAATTAATAGTATGGAGCCCGAACCTATGATTAATAGCCAACATGTGACATGCTCTGAAAAACTAAATGTTTGAGACCCAAATCAATCCTTCCTAAACCTAGCTTTCAAGTTTTGGGCCATCATTGTCTCGCATTGTGTCATTGTTAAAAATTAGTAATATGTACATATAAATGCATCTTAGTGACAGCATCATGTGCCCTCTTCATGCCACCACCCATTGTTCACATGTCATATTAAGGTATGTCTCATGTATACATGCATGCATACATACATGTATACATGCATGCATACATTTATATATACACATATATATAGTCACATATATATATATATATTTATATTTGTTGTGAGAACACACTTTTGATCAAAGGGAATACTTTATACGTCCATCTCATGAAGAATGTCATTTTCTATAAGAGAATGTCACCAGCTTTAAAGACCACCACTTTTATGACTACCAGCTTTAATAATGTAACAGAAAATTAAATGTAGTAACCAGATTTTCACTCCAGGGGAAATTACGATTCAAGGTAAGAACTTGTACTATTTGACAAAACGGTGATGTAATGTGGTCCCTTTTTGTTTAGGCTCACATTCTACCTTAATTTTTATGTTATTAAAGTGGGCAAAAGACGATTTATGATTAGCGCGCTAAAATTGTAGGAGAATTAAACATCAAAATTACGTGATGGTTGTTTCATCTACTAATAGTAATACTTAGCGAATGGTAGCTATCCAAAACCGATCGATATCGATTATCGGACTATAAAATGTGGTCTTATATGTCTAAATATTTGTTCTACAAAGAAGTAGGTGGGCTAGATTTTTTTTAAGGTTGAAGTGGAATTTAAAATCATGACCATTTTTATAAATGAATACTCTTCTTTAGCTTAATACCCTAACACATAACATTACTAATGAAATGGATGAAGTAATAGAATGAATGAGGGAATGAAATGGATGAGAAAATAAAATGAATCAATACATTTATTATTCTGTTGTTTGTCTTTTAGTAATAAGTGAATCATATCTTTGTTTTATTTGTTAGATATAAAGAAACGAAACAATAAAATGTAAAAGTACTTATGATGGTGATGGTGAGCGGGGGTGATGGCCATTGGTAGTTCTGGTGGCGGTGGTGGCCAGCGGTGGTTTTCGTCAGCGGTGGTGGTTTCCGGTGCCGGCCGTGGCCGGTGGTAGTGGCCGGCAGTGGTTTCCGGCGGCGACGGCGGTCTCTGGTGCCGGCCGTGGCCGGTGGTGGTGGACTTCGGTGGTTTCCGGCGGCGGTGGCGGCCGGTGGTAGTGCCTTCTATGATTTCCGGCGGCGGCGTTGGTGTTCAACGATGGTATTCCCGGGGTAGTGGTGGCCGGCCGCGTTGGTGGCTGGTGGTGGCTGCTGGTGACGAACGATCTTGGTGGTCGGTGGTGGTTGTTGTGGCGGGTGGTGTTGTTGACTAATGATAGAAGAATGTATGAAATGAAAAAAAAGAAGGGGGAGTGGATTGAATGAATTTAAGGAAATGGAATCAACTACGTAATGGTTCATTCCATTACCTTCACCAAACAAACATGTTTTTATTATTTACCCTCAATGATACTGCTTACATTCCGCCCCTCATTCCTGCATACCAAACACTATCTATATTTCACAATTTTGTATGCGATTTCTGAAACGCACCAATCACGTAATTCTGGTAGAAAACTCATAAGATTGAAAGCTAAGGGAGTTGTGATGGAAATATGAAGAATCGAACTCATATCAAACGTAATGATGAGACCCTAAAATAATTGGTGGCCCAAGCTTGGTGTAATTCTTTTCAATGGTTAAGCGAGCCATAATCAACTCTATAGTTGCTAATAATTGTTATACATGAATAGTAGATTTGAAGGTTGAGTAGACATGAAAGTGGTTAACCTTTTGAACATTCATAACAATTCCATAACCCCATATAACTTTACGACTAAACGTCATTGTGGTGTCGTCCAGGGTGATTTGCATGACAATGAATTGAATATGATGTATGACATACAACCATTTATTGTGTTTCTTTCTTGATTAAGAGTTAATTAGTGGTTGGAGATAATGACCCTTCATGTGAGGTGTCCATTTAAAAAATTAGTATTAGTGTCCTAACATCATGATTTTGCTTGGGAAATATAAGTCGGTCAACAAGACATGCATCTTTATCTTTAATTATAAGTAGGTAGCCGATGTGGTATAGAACGCCTATCCAACTTTGATCGAAAGGACGTGAGCAGTTAACGTGGGACCTTCATTGATTTGGCCATATACTTGATGTTATTGCGATAAAAAAGATGTATACAATATAATATGTGCGGGTTGACATAAAGCACATAATATCATTTTATTCAAACAAAATAGTATCGAAGAAAGACACATGACAACTTTATATTTATCATTAGCAATTTTCACATTTATATCACCTATTAATTATTACTACTAATATATTATTTATTTTTTAATTTAAAAATAGTTTTAAGAAATTAAGAAAGACATCTATTTATTACTTAGTATTAATAAATTTGTATAGTACACGTGTTGAATAAAAATATATTAAATAAAATAAAAAATATTAATTATAAAATGATATTTAAAGTAAAATATGATTGAAATCTTGCTTATTGTAAATAAAATAAAAGCTTTGTTTCAAAACAAAGTTTTAGAAAAAATGTTATTTTTAATTTTTTTCCTTTTATAAGTCAATTTAAATTAATTATTTTTTATAAAGATTTTACTTTCTAGAAACATCAATATTAATATATTTTATATATTTAAAAATAATTGATGTTTTGAAAAAAATTTTACTTTATAAAAAAATATTTCTATAAAAATAACATTAATAAAAAAAATATTTTTCTTAATTTATTAGAAAACAATTTTAGTTTAAAAATAAATAAATAATCTTATTAGTAAACAATGTCATTATTGAATAGAATAGAGAAACGGAAAAAAATTTATGATAAAAAACATGATATTGTCATGTGTCATTTCAAGTTACCATTTTATTTATAGATACTTATAAAACATCAAACTTTTTATAAAATACGTAATATTTTAAATTTATTGGTTTTAAAAATTACAATTTTTATCAACCAAAAATAATTCATATGAAAGTTATAAAAAGAAAAGTTTTTGAATCACGTTTTTAAACACAATTTGTTTTGAAACATAAGGTGCATAATGAAAAAAATAAAAAAACGAAATTAAAAAGTTAATGTAATCTTTTTATTACTTAAATTTTAACTCATACATAATTTCAGTCCTATTTTATCTTATAATATCATTTTATAATTAATAAAAGTTTTTTATTTAATATTTAATTTATTCAGTCTGTGTAATACACGAGATAGGAAAACTAGTATTTAATATAACTAATATTTCTAGTGATTATATTTTCAACGATAGAAGTATAATGTAGTTGTAAAACCGATGTGATAACTTGATGAAACTCAATTTCTTATCTATAAGTGAGTGATATATTTTCTTGGAGAATCTTGCCATGTGTTATGGGGGGCCGAGGCAAGGGGTGTGAGTGCCACTAAGCCTATCAAGAAACAGAACACCGCTCTTGAGCTTGAGTGGGTGCGTGAATGTCTTAGCGTGAGCCTAGTAACTGTGTTGGTTGAGAAGATAGAGCCTTGGGTTCCTTGACTAAGTCCAAAAAGTTGGTTGGCTCTTTAACGTTACACTATTCATCAAAACCCTTCAATCCAAACAACACATATTCAAAACCGTTGATTCAATCAAAACTCTTTCGACCCATATGACTTTAAACAAAACATTGTCAACTCTAGCTAATGTTACCGCCCCAAATGGAACGAACCTAACCCAACCAATAAACAATTTTGCCAATTGGATCAAACCTACCTTTAACCAATCTCCATTGACTCACGACTTCTTTCGCAAAACACAACCCTATCTCAATTATGTTGCCAAAAACGCATCTTAAAACCACAAAACCAAATCACAGAAAGAACAAAATTAGAAGGTCCAAACAAACTCAATGCAAGAAGTGGAACGAAGATGAAGATATCGAATTGAATTGGGATTAGGCCGACATGCCTTGAGACCCAAAGATTGGTAACAATTTTCTAAATTTTTTGTTCATATTAGTTTTAGTACAACTTATTTCATTATTTGTTGTATTTTCATTTTCTTAGTAATGTTTATATTTTATTAATTATAGGAACTAACAAACAATAATGATTTTGGAAACAAAATTGCGACAATTTGCATGACAAAATACGCTAGGAAGTATATAGTACTCCAAACATGATATTGTCCAAATGAAGGAATGATTCATCTAGGATTTGAAAGTTTAGAAGGACATAAGACAAGAATTTCATGACACCACGTGTTTTCAGGTCAGCATTAGTGAATGGAAATAAAAATCATATTATTTCTATTATTACTAAGACCTAACTCTAAGCTAATTAAACTAATACTTAATTAATTTTAAAAATAAAAGTCATATCCCCTCCTTAATTGCCTCCCTATCTCGTATGTCTATAAACCATACCTGACCCCTTCTTCAAAACCTTATTGATGTCTCGGTTCCCTATTCACTCGATACCCAAATCTTAACCGCAAACCCTAACACCTTTGACAGCTTCTCCTCACCTACAGTGACCCATCTCACCATTGTATCTCCCTACCTCGATGATTCTCCTAAACCAGGAAACCCTAACTCTATCATTATACCAGCCGTAACACTTTTTCACGATAAGCTTTGTTGTAAGGATTATACTTAGAAGCTGATGCAACCAAAGAACTCTTAGTATACATATGTGAAGTACAAAGAACTTACTTTAGAATATTTGATATAACTCAATGAATTATGCTAAGTATCAAATCTTTCGAAGCCAAAAGACCAAATCTTTCGAAGCCAAAAGACCAAATCTTCGAAGCCAAAAGACCAAATCTTTCGAAGCCAAAAGACCAAATCTTTCGAAGCCAAAAATGAAGTCTTCCGAAGCTTCAAATACAAAGTCTCAAAAGCCAAAGACTGATTTATTTCAAAGACATAGAAGACATGCTTTTTCTGAATCATCTTTTGACAAAAGCTAAATAATAATCCGCTTCCACTTCTGATTACTCACCAACTTATATGAGTTGGTGAAAGGTCCTTACTTCTGTCAAACTATAGATTAAGGTATTTTGTTTGTAACATTCTACTCTTGTACTTTTATCCTTTTCGTTATATATAGTCACTAGTCAAAAGACAATCTTTATTTGACTTTACATTGATCTTGTTGTCTAGATTAGTATTTTCAACTGGCCTTCAAAGTATGGCCCAGTGTAGGATATAGTATAAAGTGTGTAGATACATGTGTACCTAGTTGAGGAGCTTAATGTAAAATGCCTTTCATGTCTTACATATATGTAATTGAAAGGGTATGAATGAAATACAATGTGTGGTTGATGCATATAATGTTTAATATTTCATTGGTTATTGTGTGATAACGCATATTGAACTAACTGTAGAGGTTTTGGTTGTTTACATAATTCTTAATCAATAATGATTGAGAAACATATTCAAACTTAATCATGTGAAGTTCTCATGCGAATAGACCATGCTAATAGACCATACGCATGAATACTTCATGCTAATGGACCAGTCGCACGACTGAACCAGGAGACTGGATCAGTCGCACGATTGAGACATAAGATTGACTCAATCGCACGACTAGACCTTCAGTCGTGTGAATAATCAACCGCATGCTTTAGTCGTACGACTAAACCATGCTAATGGTTCAGTCGCACGAATAGAAAACCTAACTTTTAAATACCACCTAATTTGTGGAAAAACGAAACAATTCGAATATCTACGCACATAATCGTACCCTAGCCGTCCAGAGACTCAAGAAGACCTGTTCCAAGTTCATAGATCACAGTTGATCGTGTTCTAATCATTCATAACGTTTCATTAATCGTTAGAGTGATCATAACTGTGTTCTCCTGATTGGATCACCAATCAAATAGGATTCCGCACTATTTGAGTTGGTATACGCACAGAATTAGTTAGTACTCTGTACTTAAACAGTCCTAACAAGTGGTATCAGAGCTTTGGCTCTTGATTTTGCATGTGATTCAATCTTTTTCAGTGTAAATCTCATGATTTTGCAATCAAAAACACCATCTTTTGGTAAAACAGTGTTTTTCAGTGTCTCCAGGTCTAAAAGTTCACGTTTTTTTCGGCTTATGGCAGATAAAGGTTTGTGAAAAATCATATTTTTTGTGTCAAAGTGCCAAAATATTTGAATTTTCAAATCTAGCAGCCCCAATCGCATGATTGGCTTAATCGCACGACTGAACTCAATCGCACCTCCCATACGCATGATTGAACTTAGTTGCCCATCCATTCGTACGACTAAACACCCCATCCGCATTGTTCAACTGCGTCTGCTCAATCGCACGATTGACTCCTCTGCATTGATTCAATTGCACGATTGTCTCATCCTGTTAGGTCTAGGATCAGTAGATCTAGTCCATTTTGTATAGGATTATGTAAGGCCCCGTTCCCGGGATGCTTACAGCTGGGTTCTCATCGCACACAAAACGTATAATTACATTTGTATTTCTTAAATCGCAGCGGAAAACTAAAACAAACTTTCATTTCCATGTAAATGATTTTGCAAGTTAATACAACATTCATTACAAAATAGCTTGTTCGCATTACAATGCAAAAACATTAATCAAAAGAATGCCATCCCAAAAGAGCTGAGTAGTCGCCCATGCCATCCTCAGCAACCATTACCTGCCAACTGGAAACACATCAAAGTCAGTGTTGCTGAGTGAGTTCTAGTTTTATAAATACAACATACTTTACTTCCATATAAAACCATTCGTTACCTTTTACATGATCACACATCGTACGTACACATAGATAATATCATTATCATCTTCTTCATTCATTCATTCATTCATTATGACTTTACTTGCGCATCGGACATCATCCTTACCAATACCATGTGCTACACCCCGGTTAGTCGTAGCTACCGGGCCGAAGTCAACAAATGAACAGCTAAACGTATGCCACGGTACTAGGAGTAACCATCAGTCTTAGCTACTAGGCCGAAGTCAACAAATGAACAGCTAAACGTATGCCACAGTACTAGGGTGAGCGGTAGAGGTTCTACATTAAGAGCCAATCACAAAGAAGGACCCGTCATCCGATGCGTGCAAGACGTTTCATTCGTTCATTAATACTTCGTTCATCATCATGTTCCTCTTTCATTATCTTTCACTTTACGTTACATAATACTTCATTTATTCATTAACATGACACATAAGGCCACAAGAAAGATAACATACATCATATTAGGAACGTAGCACACACAATCATCATTATCATCATACAGGGCAACACCATACATACATAACGTACATAAACTTGCAATACCATCATCATGCTCATTATGCCCTGCATGCTTTCTAAGACCTCAAGCATCATCTTACAAACTCTTATGGGAACCTTTACATCAAAACTTACATCTGCACTTTCCCCGAAAGTCAGAAGTCAATCTACACCTTCCTCGGGTACAACAGCCCTATTTGGGCGTATGGACACCCTTCAGTCGCATTGCCTCTATGCGACTGAACATCATGCGAATGAACTAATACGGATGAACACCTATGCGAATGAACATCCAGTCGTGCGAATGGACAATGCGGATGAACACCTATGCGACTGGACCTTCAGTCGTGCGAATGGACTTCAGTCGCATGACCCCGATGCGACTGGCCCTTCAATCGTGCGAATGAACCCCAATCGTGCGAATGGACCCCAATGGCACCCTAATCGGCCGTATGGCCTCCATTCGGCCTCCAGTCGGTCGCCTAGCCCTAACTGATGCAGAATGCAGTTCATCCCGACTGCAACCGAGGGTTTTCGGCCTCCAAACTCATCTAAACCCATTTTAAGCCTAAATCGACCATCCTAAACCTTAGGGATGCATACCATAACATTATTCAAGCACAACCAAGCAAGGAATCAAGCCCCAAACGGGTCCTACGCATACATACACGCATACATACACGCATACATACGGGTTTTCACCCAAAAACGCGAAAAAGGGTTTTCAGATGTGTTCCAGCCCCAAAATCATTCAAAAACATGTAAAAGAGGGGTCCTAGAACTCACCTAAACGAGCACAACGGCAAGAGCTTCGATTTGGCTTGCTTCGTGACGATTTTGGCGACCCGAACCAACCCGAACCAACACTTTTTCCTCTTTTTCTCTCTTCTCCTCTCTAGGAACCTGAAATGTGGGGTGTGTGGGGAGAGTGGGCTGCCCTCTCCCTACTAATACCACCACATTTCCCAACTTTTCTTCGTTGGCGAGTTTGGTCCCTCGACTTTTGGACTTTATTTTCTTTCTTTCTTCACCGGCTTCAAAATAATAAATATTCGGGTGTTACAAGTCCACCCCCCTTAAATAGGTTTCGTCCCCGAAACTGTTATTCATTGAACAAACGTGGGTAATGCTGTCTCATTTCTTCCTCAGTCTCCCACGTTGAACGGATCCCTTCCTGTGCTTCCACTGTACACGCACAAGAGGAACCACTTTATTCCTTAGCCTTTTCTCCTTTCGGTCGATGATTGCCACTGGTTGCTCCACATAATGAGCCGTTCATCTACTTCGATATCTTCCAATGGGACAATCATATCTTCATCTGCTAAGCACTTCTTAGATGTGATACATGGAATGTTGGGTGAATTCCACTTAACTCATCTGGCAACTCCAATCTATAGGCCACCTCCCCTACTCGAGCAATGATCGGAAAGGGCCTATATATCTTGGGCTCAACTTGCCCCGCTTTCTGAATCTGATAATACCCTTCCAAGGTGAGACCTTCAACATAACCCGGTCACCACCTAGAACTCAATTGGCCTACGTCGCTTATTGGCATACGACTTCTGTCTATCTTTGGCTGCCTTCATGAAGGCTTTAATCTTTTCAAGCTTCTCTGTCGTAGCCTCGATTACCTCGACGCTCCCCAATTCTTCTGACCAATATCACCCCAACAAACGAGTGTTCTGCATCTCCTACCGTATAGCATCTCATATGGTGGCATACCAATACTGGCATGATAGCTGTTGTTGTATGAGAATTCGGCTAACGGTAAGTGGTCATCCCAACTTCCACCAAAATCGATCACACATGCCGGAGCATGTCTTCCAGTGTCTGAATGGTCCTTTCTGACTGACCATCAGTTTGGGGATGATAAGCCGTGCTAATATGTAACCTCGTCCCCATAGCGTCGTGGAATTTCTTCCAAAATTTAGATGTAAACCGAGTGTCACGATCAGACACAATAGACACCGGCACACCATGACGAGTTACAATTTCCTTGATGAACAGATCAGCCAACCTCTCAAATGAATACGTCTCGCGGATCGGTAGAAAATGAGTGCTCTTCGTCAGACG